>OY992772.1:22927136-23331420 GCA_963921325.1 Logfia minima
CATAACTTGGCATATTAATAGTAAATAACTACTATTTAATTATCAAATAGTTTTACGTTATTTATGAAAAATGATCACCAACGTTCGTGAATGTCGATCTCTACCGATTGTTTGTGTAATTCTCGATGATTACGAATGCATCCCGCATTAAAATAGTGTGCATCTCATATGCAACTGTGGGCTTTGTGCTAGACTTATTTTGATGAAAACGAATTCACGTTAATTAAGTAGGGAATTAGCCTAAATGCACGTAATTAAAATGTACGAAATTTACCCTAATTTGAGGGTTGTCACATCCATATTGATAATACTGCTGCTATTTTCATAACACAAAATCCCGTACAACATTCAAAAACAAAACATATCGAAATTCGATATCACTTAGATCATTTAAGTAATTTGTTTCATATATCAGTAGGCTCGTGTAAATAATTTTGAATCTTATGTTTTGATTTTTAAAATGATAAACATCTGGGTCTACATTTTGAAAATTGTGACTGGATTATTTTTCAAATTAGAAAGTAAAGTATATTCTTAACATTCACACACCAATCTCTAGTGATCATACAAAAGAGATATATATATATGTATATAAATCTTTGAACAAAAAGAGCCAATGGGGCCACATAGGAGAATACTTTGAGAGGCATAGTGTGTAACTGGGGCATGTAAGACAGTTGCTGCATGTATGTCCTAAACAGTTACATACGTACTTGATTTAGGATGTAAGTCTGTTGTTGCAATCCTTAATCAAGTGTGCTAAGAATCTTTAAAGTCAAAAGATACGAAAAATCGTACATATTAGTATTATCTTATTTTGCTCATATGGTGAAATGTCTGAATGTACAGTATATAGTTGCCGGCTTGTGAGTCCGTATGTGCATGTAAGTCCAAACAACTATATACGTTATTCATTTGAATTTGCTCAGACATGATCCACTGCTAGTTATGTTCAAAAATAGATATATATGATAGGACAAAATATCTCAAAATGTGTGATCATTGGTTAATGGTTAAATCAAGTTGTGGTGTTACATATATAATTTTCAAATTTTTTGAAAATATGATGGTCTTATTTTTAAAATGCAAAGATCAAGTTTGTTATCATTTAAAAGTCAGAAAATTTGTTTTATAAATGTTTACATTGAGCTTATAAATTAAATACTGATAAATCAAGCTTATAACTTTTGATATTCTTAATAAAATCACATTTCAAACTGATATGATCCCGAAATAAAATTAAGATCTCCTTCACAAAAATATGTGTAGCTTTTATTTTTTAAAATTGAATTTTATATTCTGTATTATTTTTGGTCAAAAGTCGTTTAAAATCTTGATTAAGTAACGCATCTGAAAAAACAAAAAGTTCAAAGAAAAAATCACAAGTTGGAGTCTGCGAACTTGTTTATGCGAACTTATCTGTAAGGTCGCCTACGCGACTTTATAGTAAGGTCGCATAACCTGATTAGTATAAATACTTAAACCTCGCGACTCTATCTTAATCATTTATGATTAAGCTTGTGCGACCTTATCCGTGACCTTGCTACAGCGATTTCTGCGACTTTATTTCAAAATTCAAAATTTTTGAGTTTGAACTGTTGGAATCTGTTGAAATCAGTTGCTATTCATTCGTTGTTATCAGATAAATCTAAGGTATAGCTTTTAACTATTGATTCAATTTATTTTATGACTTAATGCTTGAAATCCATTCGGATTTAGGGTTTTACATAATGACGTCATTTAAGAGTTGAAAATACATGGTTAGAATGCGTATATCTTATACATTTGAATGATAGCGGCCTAGTGTGTATGTTTTGATTGGAAATTGTAGGTTTTTATAAGGTTTCGTACTAAAGTTGAAAACTAACTGTTAGTCTCAGCGACTTTAGCTATGCGACTTTAGTATGTGACTTTACTGATTTCCAAAACATGCGATCTTATTATGCGACTTTGTCCGAGAACTTGTGTCTGCGACCTGATCATGCGATTTTATTTGAGAACTTAGTTACGCGATTTTAATCTGAGACTTTAATTATGCGACTTTGTTCTTAAATGAGTTATGCGACCTTGTTCTTGAATGATATGCCGACTTTGCCCGAGACTTTATCAAGCGAACTTGTTATGAGACTTTAATTAGAGGTTTCATACTGAGACTTTAGACAGGCGACTTTATCTTGATTCCGAGTGTTTAAAATTTGTGAAATTAATATATATATTGTGCAATCTTGCTATATTTCTTATAGATTTCAGGATGGTTAATCCGAAGATGTTTGAAGGATGACACAACACAACTACTCTCATTGATACTTCACTGGCTAGTTCGCAACCATATCTTGAGTTGCTGAACTTTTTGAGACGTTCAAGGATATACTATGCATTAACTGCTTCAACAACTGTATATGAAAATCATATTGTTGATTTCTGGACCAATGCAACACATGATACAGTTTATGGTGTGCAAAGACTAATTACCACTGTCCTTAATCAACAAGTCATTATTACAGAAGATACAGTTCATACAGTTCTTCAGTTCGGGAATGATGCTGATTCGAGGATACTTTTCCCGCCCACATTAGTTTCTGGATTCTTTCAACGAATCGGGTATCCGGAAATCTCTCCAGATCAATACCGAAAACACAAATTAAGTCCTATTTGGAGATTGTTTATGCACTTTCTGATAGTGTGTTTATCAGGACATAAAGGAGGATTAGATGGAATGGGACAGAGTCTGGGATCTACAATGGTTGCTTTGACTTTGAACAAGCCTTACAATTTTTCTGGTTACGTGTTTGCTGATATGATATCGAACATCTCCAGTCACACCAAGTTATACATGTTTCCCAGATTCATTCAACTGATCTTAAATCATTTTCATCCGAATATACCTAATCAAGGGATGCTCACTTTACGATTGATTCCAATGACCAAAAGAGTATATCTTGATTGTCAGAATTATGGGCGAAATCCTACTCCGGCACTGATTCCAGTGTTTGGACATATCATTGATGAAAATTATCAAGCGCCAATGAATGATAACTGGCTAGATGATCCTATTGATCAAGCGCAAGAAGGAGAAGAAAATCTATTTGAAGCTCCTATTGAAAATGATCCGCATATGAATGTAGAGGAGGAAGCTATAAATGATGACTTTGCTGAAGATATTCAGGCAAATGAGCCTTTGGAAGTGGGTAGTAGTGAACCACTGAGAGAGGAAGTTCAAGTTTCAAGTGATTCTAGTGAATCAAGTGCTAGTTCAAGCGAATCAAGTGATGATACAGAAGAAGCTGCATAGCGAACAAGACTTGAACAAGAGAGAAATGCTAGAATAGAAAGGCTACAGAAAGGCAGCACTAAACGTTTAGCTCAACTTCAACGTGCTCGTCAGGAAAAGAGAGCCCTTGAAGAAGAAGCTACTGATGCTGATTATATGCCTGAACCCCCTCGAACAAAGCCAAGGCGACAAGCTCAAACCTCCACTGCTCAAGTACAGATCACACAATCAATTCGACCTTCACAACAACAACAACAATCATCGTCTCAATCTATTCCAACTCAACAAGATACATCTTCTGCACCAGTTTTAATGTCACAGTTGTTAACAATCATGGAAGAGCTGGAAACTTCCTTTGTGGAGCAATCAAAGATAATTGGAAAACAACAAGCTCAGATTGACTCTCATGTCAAATTATTTGAAACTCAACAAGCGCAGATTGATGCTCAATCAAAAAGAATACAAGAGTTAGAAAAGGAGCTTGCAAATAAAAATTCTGTTGTTCAGGGGGAGAATATTGAAGAAGAGGATGGCGAGGAAGAAAAAGATGATGAGAATGACGATGATTCTTCTGATCCTGATGATGCTGATGATGATGATAATGATGATGGTGGAGATAAATCACATCCAGAAAATATAGAATCTGAAACTGGAAATGAACAACCAGACTTTTCAAATGATCAACAACAACAACCAGAGACAACACGTGAAAATAATCTACAAATGGTTATTTATACTGGGCCGAGTGTTAGAAGTTTGAATACTGAAATAGGATTTTTGAATATTGAACCGTTATCGGTGTCATTTAACTTTGAAGAAAATCTAATTCCTATGTTGGAGTTCTTGGAAAGGGAAGCTGTAGGGATAAATCAAGATAATTCAGAAGAAATGAATTTTGAAGATCTATTTGATGATTCCTTCGAGATTCCTAGTGATAATGAGAATATCGAATACGAAGTTGTTAATAATGAAGATGAAATGTGTGATGATTTTGTATTTGAGAAAAATGATCAAGGAGAAGGTAATGACAGTGAAGAAATGGATGAAGAGTTTGAAGCTTAAACTAATCCTGAAGTTCCAGAATGTTCAAGTTCTACTAAGCATTCGGAATGGTTCAGAGTACCATCACATGCACCAATGATAAAGAAGAAACTCTACAAGGTGAATGGTGAATGCGATGGTCAGATAATAAGTTGGAAATATGATGAAGAACTGAACTTGATTATTGTAAAAAGAACTGGTGGATTACAATACTTCAAGCGAAGCTTTAAGGATCTGAGTACTCTTCCTAAGTGTGAAATTTCTAAGCTAGCACAACTTAATATTATCAGCAGAGGATCAAGTATGGGAAGATATATTGAGAGTAACGTACAAAAAGAGGTGAGATATGGATTCAACTTGATGAAACCAACGCTTGGAAAAAAAAAGATCCACAAGAAAAAGATCAGTGGTTTTACAAACAAGCCGTGGGTCAGAATTGTATATCCTCCTGTCAAAGTACTTAAGAAGATTCCGTTGGAAAGATTACCAATTGGATTTGCTGAAAATCTTAAGTGGTGGTATTATAATGGTCCAACTGGAGAAGCATGCATAGAGATCTTCAAAGATGATCAAAAGGATAAAGTTGAATCTGTCTACGTCTATGATCTGATCAGCTTAATAAATTTATCAAGACAAGACTTGGTGGCACTTAAAGAAAATCATATTTTATTCAACAAAAATGAAAAAGGAGAAGCAATGAAGTTTTAGAATGTTGTGAAAGTATGTGTCAGAAATGGCATCTGTGCTGGAAGCAATATCCCTAGCAAATGGATCTGAAGCAAGACAAAGAACATATCAAGCTACTGACAAGGGGGAGTTTGTTGGTGTAAGTCTTAGAAGTCTAGGTTTTTGTCTATGCGACACTGTCTGCGACTTTATTCATTAAAGTCGCAGGTGCGACTTTGTTCAACATAGTCGAATAACAGTATAGTCGCATGTCTGTCTATAAATAGGTTGTTATGTTTTCATTTGTACGTATGCTTAAATGTGAGATTCAGAGAGTATTTGTAATCAGATATATCAGTGAACTTCTGTTATCATTTGATTATCAATATAATCTGTTTATTTAGTTTGCGTGTTCAATTCAATCAGTTTATTCAATTGATTACTGGATTCCGCACATAACCAGTTGTAATTGTAATCTGATCAGAGCGTATATGTGACCTACAGAAAAATACATATTTTACCCCAACTTTAGAGGTCCACAATTCTCTCAAATCTTAACCATTTTAAGCAAGGTCAAGTCTGGGATTTAGATCTATGTGTTAGCTTTAAAACTAATATGATTGGGTTCCATAAATCCAAGTTTAAAGTATTCAAATCGTGGTCACAAGTCGCGGTGTCAGCAGTTTTGCGCATAATTGTTTATCTCAACTTTTTACACAACAAGTCCATATTGGTGGTATGAAATACATATATATATATATATATACAAGTGTGTATGTACATATGTATATAAATGTTATTTATCTATAAGCCAACCCTCCTCCAAGTTTTAAGAACACATTTTACTCATTAAAAGTACAAAACAGTTTAAAAGGTGAATCTGTCCAAGATTTGATGTCACTTTGAGGGACCATTTCTACTAGATCTAAAATGATTTTGATCAAGTAATTTTTACCCATATAAATACCATGTTTTAGGAGTCTTTTGGCTCTGGTCTCATAATTTTTGGAAAAGTATAAGTCATGTAAATGATTTAACCAAATCAGACTCTCAAATTTAAGACCTGCTGGACATCCGAGCTTACAAAAATCATTTCATGGTCGAGATCTTTGAGTTAGAAATATATATTTTGCAGATCCAAAGTTAAGACACTAAAGTAACTTTCAAAAAAAGATTCATCACTTTTTATTAAGTTTTGAGCAAGTTATGGCCTTCCAAAGTTGGTACATTTTCCAGACAGATTATGACTTTTGAGTCTTGTAAGTACTTAGTGTTTGCTTTCTTTGTTTTACTAAGGTCATGGGTATAAGTGGTCATATTACAACATCTTAACCTTTAAGTCAACTATATACATTTTTAAATCATGGTTTTAGTAGAGTTTTCTTTAGTATATAAAATCCCAAAGTCCATTAAAGTATAAGTCCATATTCGTCTTTCTATTTGTGCTCGAGTGCATACATGTGTTTACTTTTAATTAACAAGACTTAGTGGATGATGAAAATGAAGTAAAAGAGACAATGTTTAGGGAACTTACAAGTATTAAGAAGGCTTTACAAGTCTTAAGAAAGCTAGAAGGTAGAAGGCTTGAGTACAACACTTGAATCTACTATCTTTGAGAGTAATACTTAGCTACTTAGTAAGTTTGGTGATGATTTGTATATAGTATGTATGGTGGACGTTTTTAAGGGTATGGAATAGAGCAAGAGGGAGTTTATTTGAGTGTTAAGAAGTTGCAAGGGATTATGAAAGCATAAGTGCTTGTATTTATAGGTGGAGAGCTTGGTTTATGGCTAGTTAGCCTTCTAGTTTAGTTTTAATCCTTAGTTAGAGCATGGGGAGATGTGTAAGTCAACTTTTATGGGGAGATGGGAGGTACTTTGAGCAGATTTTGCATGAAGGGAGGACAAGGAGGTGATGGTTGCTAGTGAAAAGAAGTACAACTTATGCTAAAGGGGGAGACAAGAAGTACAACTAGTGAAAAGTGCATATGTGTGTGTGTGGGCTGATTTTTGTGGTCAAGAATGGGAGGGAACTTTCAATTTATTAAGTGTATTCATGCAAGGTGGTGCATGCATGCATGCTTATTGTGTAAGTGAAACTGGTGCAGAAGATGTATCTTGTTGAGTTGGAATAGATTGAGACGATGATTGTTGTTGTTGTTGTGAAGGTTGAATTGATTGTGTGATCTGTACTTGAGCAGTGGAGGTTTGAGCTTGTCGCCTTGGCTTTGTTCGAGGGGGTTCAGGCATATAATCAGCATCAACAGCTTCTTCTACAAGGGCTCTCTTTTCCTGACGAGCACGTTGAAGTTGAGCTAAACGTTCAGTACTGCCTTTCTGTAGCCTTTCTCTTCTAGCATTTCTCTCTTGTTCAAGTCTTATTCGCTCTGCAGCTTCTTCTGTATCATCACTTGATTCGCTTGAACTATCACTTGATTCACTAGAATCACTTGAAACTTGAACTTCCTCTCTCAGTGGTTCACTACTACCCACTTCCAAAGGCTCATTTGCCTGAATATCTTCAGCAAAGTCATCATTCATAGCTTCCTCCTCAACATTCATATGCGGATCATTTTCAATAGGAGCTTCAAACAAATTTTCTTCTCCCTCTTGTGCTTGATCAGCAAGATCATCTAGCCAGTTATCAGTCATTGGCGCTTGATAATTTTCATCCACGATATGTCCAAACACTGGAATCAGTGCAGGAGTTGGGTTTCGACCAAAATTCTGACAATCAACATATACCCTCTTGGTCATGGGAACCAGTCTTAATACATACATCCCTTGATTAGGTAAATTTGGAAGAAGATGATTTAAAATCAGCTGAACAAATCTTGGAAACATGAAAAACTTGGTGTGACTGGAGATGTTCGAGATCATATTTGCAAACACGTATCCGGAAAAGTTGTAAGGTTTATTCAAAGTTGTTGATATATATCTGTGTGACAATCAACTTCTTTAGAAATTAGCTTGAGTTTAGTATTGTGCGACTTTAACCTTAAAGTCGCAGAGTTGCAATATGCGACTTTACCATAAAGTCGCAGGTAAAGTCGCAGGTACGCCTGTGTATATATAACAGCAGCAGCTGTTATTTTCAATAGAGCTTTTACACGAGTTCATTTTACACAGATAGTTGAGAGAGAGTTGAGAGCTTATTTGTAAAGTATTTCTGTATTCATTTCATATATCAATACAAGAAATCATATGATTCAATCTCGTTTGTTCATCACATAAATCAATTAAACTCGGATTCCACACGGTTTAATTGACGATTCGAATTAGATCCAGAGCAACCGGAGTAATAAGTGGTATCAGAGCCTATAGGTGATTCGAATTTGTGAATGAATCAAGCTTCAATTTGAAAGAAAAGTGAAAATGGGTATTTGAATGAAAATGGCGGTTTAATTCAAATTGAAAAAGTTTGAGAGTGAATCTGATCAATTCAACCGATCAAAGTGTTCTACTAATGTTGAGGAACATACAGGAATCAATTACAGGTTCAAATTTCAACTTTTAATTCAAACTCAGATTGGTGAAGACGATGAATAGTACCTGCGAACTTATCAGCTTCTGCGATTTTATCTATGCGACCTTATTGTGAGACTTTACTCTGTGACTTTATCTTAAGGTCGCATATCAAGTTCGCATAACAGTAAGTTCGCATTTAAGCTTCTGAGACTTTATCTTAGCCATTATCAAAATTTGCATTTAAGCTTCCCGTTGACTAATTCTACTTTGAGAAAATTTTCATTTTACTCGGGCGAAATTCGAAAAAATTTGGAGGGAAAATGGCGTACACGAGAGTTAAAGAGTATTTGAAGGCTGTGTTCTATAAAGACTATGCTAGTTGGAAGGAGAAGTTTAAAGAATATATTGATTACCTCAATTCTGAATACATCGATTCTGATTTGTGGACTCCTATTACCAAGCAATATGCAGAACAAAAAGCTTTTGATAACGACAAGAAAGCACGTGAAGAGATTATCATGTTTACCAGATGATGTGGTACAACATATAATTCCTATGTACAAATATCATGATACTTCTTATGAGTTGTGGAAATCACTTGAAGAGAGCTTCGGAAGAAATGTTAAAATACAACAAATTCAAGACCAAAGCGTTGAAATGCATGATTTGAAAGTTAAAATTTCAAACCAACAAATTGAAATCGAGAGTTACAAGACTGAAATTGATTTACTACGCAAAGAAAAGGCTGAAGTTCAAAGTGAGATTTTAGATTATCAACGCAAGCTCTCAAATTTTGAAGCATCATCCTTGAGTTTAGATCAACTGATTCATTCTCAGAAAAAGGATACGAAATCCAAAGCTGGTATCGGATATACACCAATACCGATAAAGGATGAGTTTGTTGAAATTGTTCACGAAGTTGAAGAATGTGATGTTCCAACACAACAGATTAACAAATCTGATGTCAAGCCTGAAAATCACATCATCACTAATGAGTATACTGTGGCTTCTAAACAAGGGAAATCTAAACGTAATGCAAGAAGTGATAAGTTGAAGAAATGTCCAGACAAAGGGATACATGAGACGCTGATTAAGAAGGAAGAAGAGATTAAAGCTTTCCAACTTCAAATACTTAACATGGAAAGTGAACGTGAAGAAATGCGTTCAAAAATTGTTGGACTTGAAAAGTGGATTTTAGAACTCTCTCACACAACTGAACAACAAGTCAAGGTGACTAAGAAGATATACTCGACTAAATCTTCCAAACCATATTAAAAAATGGTTTGTGCGAAAAAGATTTCACAGTTTACTAATTATTCTTTGCAAAAGAATAAAAAGTATTATGAGAAATCACAATTAACTAGAATATTCAAACATCAAAAGGTTGATTGTTGTGATTCCGTATCGGTTTCAAGATCTCCAAAGTCAACAAAAGGTTGGAAACCGAAACAATCGGAATCTGGTGAAACAAGATCTTTCTTAAATTCAAGACAACAAATGTTTGCTCTTGCACAACCACGTCGTATGGTGGTGAAATTACAAAAAGATTTTGTTTCTTTCTCCCGAAGAATAATTCTACCAACATTGGTTCTACAACGAGTTTTTAGATATGAAACCTCGCGTTTTAATTTAAGATGGAACTCAAAGTCTTTGGATTATATTGATACAACTTACAAATGGCTTTTGAAAAAGGAGATTCCCATTGGCATAGAGCTCAAATGGGTTCCTAAAGTTGTTGCTTGAATTAAAAGATGAAGGGGAGAAAAGGTAGAAGAACAGAAAAAGAAAAATTCTACTGTTAAGGGGGGATAATTATTAAATTTGGTGAACAGGCAGATTCTTATTTTTGAAGGGTCGCAACTCTAAAAAGAAAAAGTTGTTTGTACCTGTGATAAAGAAATGGAAGACAACTCTCTCTCATTGAAGTTGAAGATTACTCAGATTAATCAAGGATGAAGATTACTCTTAGATTACTCTCTCATCAAGCTATGATTGAAGATTAATCAAGATTAAAAGATTTCTACAAGTTGTTGTCAAGGGGGAGTTTGTTGATACATATCTGTGTGACAATCAACTTGTTTAGAAATTAGCTTGAGTTTAGTATTTTGCGACTTTAACCTTAAAGTCGCAGAGTTGCAATATGCGACTTTACCATAAAGTCGCAGGTAAAGTCGCAGGTACGCCTGTGTATATATAACAGCAGCAGCTGTTATTTGAAAATAGAGCTTTTACACGAGTTCATTTTACACAGATAGTTGAGAGAGAGTTGAGAGCTTATTTGTAAAGTATTTCTGTATTCATTTCATATATCAATACAAGAAATCATATGATTCAATCTCGTTTGTTCATCACATAAATCAATTAAACTCGGATTCCGCACGGTTTAATTGACGATTTGAATTAGATCCAGAGCAACCGGACTAATAAAAGTAAGAGCAACCATTGCAGAGCCCAAACTATGACCCATTCCGTCTAATCCTCCTTTACGTCATGATAAGAACACTATCAGAAAGTGCATGAACAATCTCCATACAGGACTCAGCTTTTGCTTTCGATATTGATCTGGAGAAATCTCAGGATACCCGATATGTTGAAAGAATCCAGAAACTAAGGTGGCTGGGAAAAGTATTCTTGAATCAGCATCATCAAGAACAGTGGTAACCAGTCTTTGTACACCATCAACCGTATCATGTGTTGCATTAGTCCAAAAGTCTGTAATATGAGCATATACAGTTGTAGTAGCAGTTAATGCATAGTGAATTCTTGAACGTTGAAGAAAATGCAGCAACTCTAGATATGGTTGTGCAGTAGCCTAAGAAGTATCAATGATAGCTGTTGTGTTGTGTCTCCCTTCGAACATCTTGGGATCAGCCATCTGTAATCTATAAAAATAGAGCAATGTTGCACGATAGATATATTAATTTTACAATGTAAAACACTCATAATCAAGATAGAGTCGCCTGGTTAAAGTCTTAGTATGAAATCTCTAATTAAAGTCGCATACTTGTCTCTGATTAAAAAAGCACAACAAAGTCTCTTGGACTATAGTCGCATAATAAGGTCGCATACATAAGTTCTCGGACAAAGTCGCATGTTAAAGTCGCATGTTTTGAAAATCAGTAAGGTCGCATACATAAAGTCGCAGAGACGAACAGTTAGTTTTCAATTTTAGTACGAAACCTTATTAAAACTTACAATTTTCAATTAAAACATACTCACTAGGCCGCTATCAATCACCAGTACAATATAGAAGCATTTTAATCATGTATTTCATTTATTTAAATGACGTTATTTTAAAAAGCCCTAAATCCGCATGATTTTGAACAATGTAATCATAAAATAAATTGAAACAATGATTAAAACTTGTACCTGAGATGTATTTGATAACAACGAATGAATAGCAACTGATTTCAATGGATTCAACCGGTTCAAACTAGAAAATTTTGAAATTTTCAATAAAGTCGCAGAAATCGCTGGAATAAGGTCGCAGGTAAGGTCGCACTCTCTTAATCAGAAATGATTAAGGTATGGTCGCGTGTTTAGGTATTTATAGGCAACAGTTTATGCGCGATTTTATGAATAAGGTCGAAGAAGACCATTTTTGTGACTTTAACTTGTGTTTTTCAAATCTTTGATCTTTTATTTTTCTGGATGCGTTACTTAATCAAGATTTAAACGACTTTTGGCCAAAATAATACAGAATATATAAAATTCAATTTTAAAGAATAAAAGCTACACATCTTTTTGTGAAGGAGATTTTAATTTGATTCGGAATCATATCAGTTTGAAATGTGATTTTATTAAGAATATCAGAAGTTATAAGCTTGATTTATCAGTATTTAATTTATAAGCTCAATGTAAACATTTATATAGCAAATTTTCTGACTTTTAAATGATAATCAAACTTGATCTTTGCATTTTAAAAAATAAAACCATCATATTTTTCAAAAAATCTTTGAAAATTATATACGTAACATCACAACTTGATTTAACCATTAACTAATGATCACACATGTTGAGATATTTTATCCTCTCATATATATATATATATATTTTTGAACATAACTAGCAGTGGATCATGTCTGAGCACATTCAAGTGAATAACGTATATAGTTGTTTGGACTTACATGCACATACGAACTCACAAGCTGGCAACTATATACTGTACATACAGACATTTCTCCAAAAGAGCAAAATAAGATAATACTAATATGTACGGTTTTTCGTATCTTTTGACTTTAAAGATTTTTAGCACACTTGATTAAGGATTGCAACAACGGACTTACATCCTAAATCAAGTACGTATATAACTGTTTAGGACTTACATGCAGCAACGGTCTTACATGCCCCAATTACACACTGTACCTCTCAAAGTATTCTCCTATGTGGCCCCATTGGCTCTTTTTGTTCAAAGATTTATATACATATATATATATATATATCTTTTGTATGATCACTGGAGATTGGTGTGTGAATGTTAAGAATATACTTTACTTTCTAATTTGAAAAATAATCCAGTCACAATTTTCAAAATGTAGACCCAGATGTTTATCATTTTTTTTAAAATTATTTACACGAGCCTACTGATATATCAAACAAATTACTTAGGATTTTCAATTTTTATTCACATCTCCCTGATGTACTATCATTTCCCAGATATTTACAAACAAAATCTCCCCCTTTCTTAAAAATCGTTTTTTTTTAAACTAAGCAGTATAATAATAAAAATGATCTAAGTCAGTTTTTAATCTAGATCAAGATTTCGCATCCCAATCATTTTCACAAGTTCCTCAAATCGATTTTACAGAAAAGCCTTTGTAAAAATATCCGCGTTTTGTTTTAAAGTGTCAATTTGAACTAAGGAGATCAGTTGCTTTTCATAACAATCCCGTATGAAATGATATCGAATTTCGATATGTTTTGTTTTTGAATGTTGTACGGGATTTCGTGTTATGGAAATAACAGCAGTATTATCAATATGGATAGGAGTTTTAGTAAGAAGTAAACCGTAGTCCCTCATTTGATGTTGAATCCACAATACCTGTGAACAACAACTTGAAGTAGCTATGTACTCTTCTTCAGCGGATGAAGTGGAAATAGTTGTCTGTTTCTTACATTGCCATGAAACGAGTCGGTTTCCTAGAAACCGACATCCTCCTGTTATAGACTTTTTATCCATATTACATTCTCCATAGTCTGAATTAGAAAAGGCCGAAAGCTGAATATCTTCATCATTAGGATACCATAGCCCGAGCGATGGTTTACCCTTAAGATAGCAGAAGATTCTTTTTGCAGCTTTAAGATGAGAAATCTTCGGACATGCTTGATATCGTGAACAAATTGCTACAGCAAACATTATGTCTGAATCAAGATAAAGTTGCTAACTTAAAGTCTCAGAATAAAGTCTCAGACCAAAGTGGCATGTTAAAGTCTCAGAACAAAGTCGCACACTATAAAGTCTTATGATAAAGTCGCATACTTAAGTTCTCAGACTAAATGTTGATGCAGATAGAGTGTCAGCCTCTTGATTTAAAGACTTTGAAGTCAAGTTTAGTGTTTATCCGACTTTAAAATGCGAACTTAATGTAGTGTTGCATATGCGACTTTAAGTTAAAACTCGCAGGTCCGTATAGTCGCAGACTGTTTCTATAAATAGGTTGTTTTGTTCTTCATTTGTAACTAACTGAAACGAGAGAATTCTGTGTGTATTATTATCAATTGTATTATGAGCGTCTTCAAGCATTTGCAATCACTTGATAATCAATATAAATCAGTTATTTACTTGTGTTCAATTCAATCCGTTTATTCACATGATTATAGGATTCCGCACTTAATCATTGTGTAATTGTAATTCGATCAGTACTATAGAAAAACCTACATGTGGTATCAGAGCTGAATTAGGTTTTACAATTGTATACGGAGTGAACTGATAGCTTGAAGTTTTGGTTATTCGACATATTATCAAATTCGATCCACTGTGACTGTTTCTGTTTGATGTGATTGAAGAATTGAATTACTGGAATTCATTTAGCATTGAATTAGTTAATTACACGGTGTAATTCATAGGATTATTCGATCACAGGTGACGTCACATTCGGTTTGTACGGACTTTGATATTCTGTGAATTTTGACGACTGAAATTTGAAGAAAAGGACTCAGAGTATTTCGGTTTGATCACAGTGTTAGTATTCATCAAGTTTTGAATCAAATTCACAGTTTAATTTGATTTCAAGTACGGACGTATTTTGGTTGAAGATTGAATCTGCGATTTTAAGCTTCTGGGACTTTGATAAAGTCGTTGTGCATTGCTTAGGAGTACCTAGACACATTGGTACAATCAATTCAAGCTTTAAACTCGTTTTTGATTAACTTTTAAACTTTTCAGTACGCTCTGCGACTTTACTGATAAAGTCGCATATGCGAACTTAGCCTTAAGATCGCATACTTGTTTTTCAAAACAAACTTGAGGCTTTATTTGTGCGACCTTATCATTAGACGTTGCTTAGCGAACTTATCATTAGACTTTATTGTGCGACTTTACTACTAAGGTCGCATAGTAAGTTCGCATAACTGAATTTTCAGGCTTTATTACTTTTTAATCAAAATAAAAATAAAAATGATGTCTTATAACATGAGTGCCATGATTAAGTTTGATAACGAAACGGGTACACCTAACAAACCACCTAGATTTCTCAAACCTAGCGATTATGCAAATTGGAGGTATCGTTTTGAGAACTATATAGCGTTCAATGATCCAGAGCTATTAGTATACTTGACGAAGAAGTATGTTGCTCCTATGTTCGATGGAACTACACGAGGTGGAAGTCACGTTAAGACTGTAGACTTGATGACTCCGGACGAAAAGAAAGACTATGAGAAAGAAAAGACAGCTTATGCAGCTATAATGATGTGTCTAAACAGGGAAGTAATGATGTTATTCAAAAAGAAGCAGACAACTTTTGAATTATGGGAAGCCATTGCTACCAAGTTTGGGGGTAATGATCAGTATAAACAAAGTCGCCAAGAGCTACTTAAGAAACAATTCGATTTGTTTTCCCAACTTCAAAATGAAACATTTGATGAACTGCTAAGAGAAGTAGATGTAACCTTAACAGATATTGTAATTAACAAAAAGTTACTTCACGCATTACCGAAAAAATGGGAAGTCAGGGTTATGTTACTTGAAGAAAATCCCTTTTTGTCTAATTGGTCACTAGATGAACTTATTGGGAAACTTCAAGCTTACGAGCTAGATATGCAAACTAGAGAGACAGGGGTAAACATTGTATAGGATCCAAGTTTGTACAGTGATATCTCTGCTAAAGAAACAGGAGGAATAGCATTGCTATCTGGTTTGGACATACCTACTGAGAAACAGGAAGTTAATATTAATTCTTGTGCTAATTGTGTTCAACGTTCGAACAAAACTTCTTTTATTCCACAGGTGAATGTTGCAACAACTTCAAAGGCAGTGGAAGACCATCTGGGTGTCTTTCATGCTTTTCTGAGTTCATACGAGGGTTTTCTATCCGGAGCGGCTTTGAATCTTGATCTAACTGAAGAAGATTATGATCAGATTCATTCGGACTATCTTGAAGAAATGGATCTGAAATGGAATATGGCTATGCTGACCAGACGAGTGAAAAAGTTCTTACAACAAACTGGTTGGGCTCAAGTAGGAAATAATTCAAAACAGGGACTTGGCTTTGAAAAAAGCAAAGTTTGGTGTTATAATTGTCAGAATCTTGGTCATTTAACACGTGAATGTGAAAAGGCTAAGCAACCTGCTTCCGGATATACCAAGCCTAGTCCATCAAGGTCTTATTCTAGCAACAACAAAATTCAACACAGCAAGATAATGGGAAAAGTTCAGCTGCTCTAGTATCTACTACTGATCATCATTATGACTGGAGTAATCATGCTGAAGAAGCTGCTTCTTCATTGAATCAATCTGCTTTTATGGCCGACATAACTGAGGTTGATTCAGAACCATTTAAAAATTCTTGCCTATCATGTGTTGAATTTCAATCTAAGCTCAAATTGTATCAAGACCATAATCAAAATCTGTTAGATGATATTGAAGAACTTAAATTTGCAAAAAGAGTTTTGAAAACAAATGAAAAATTATATGAAGAAAGATCTAAGTCTTCATATGATGAAATTAAATTGTTGAAAAACAAGATTTTAAATCAACAAGCTACAATAAATGTCTATCTAACAGATATGGATCTTCAAAAGAAAGAATTGGCTGAACATCAGAGTGAAATTTTGATGTACAAACGAAAATTTTCAAATCTTTCAGCCTCTTCTATGGTTCTTGATACAATATTGAATGCAAAGAATAAAGATACAAAATCTAAATCTGGCTTTGGGTATCATAATGTTCCTCCTCCAAAAATATATACTCAAATGCCAGCTAAAGATGAAGTTCAAGAAGTTGTATCTTCAAAAGATTCTGTTATTGCAAAGGTTGTTGATCCTCATGCTCCAATAAGCATTGAAGAAGAATTTGATGAGCCAATGATTGTCAAAACTCACATCAAACCAGAAAATTATATTATCACCACTGAAGTTGATGATATATCATTTTCAAAACTAAATTCTAAAAAGAATTCGAAAATGGTTGACAAAGTCTTAACATCTGAGACTACAGTTTTACAATCATGCTCATTTAAATCTTCCAATCAAAAAGCATCAAAAATCATCTCACAAATTGCCAAACCAAAGGTTTAAGCTAAGAAAGAAAATGTGAAAGTTGCTAAACAAGATAAATCTTTTGCTAAAGCTAAATCAAAAGCAACTTCACATTCTCCGAGATGTACACATCCGTGTTGTTTGTCTAACAGACCTAAGAAACCTAGCACTTCAAAGACTACTTTTAAACACAGGTCATGTTATTATTGTGGCGTTTGAGGCCATGTTGTTACAGCATAATCTTCTTAGTGTGTCTCAAGTTTGTGATAAAAAGTACGTTACAGCTTTCACTGATAAGGAATGTATGATTCTCAAACCTGGATTCGTTATCCCGGAAGAGTGGATCATAATGAGAGCTCCACGACGTAAAGATATCTATGCTCTCGACATGCGAAATGTTTCAGTGTCTTCGGATTTCAAATGTTTGTTATCAAAGGCATCCGAAAGAACTTTTTAATTAAACATGATCTTGAAGGTGTTCCTAAACAAACATTTTCCATTACCGATCATTGTATTTCATGTAAAAAGGGAAAACAGGTTAAGAAGTCTCATTTGTCAAAGAAAATTAATTCTATTCAGACTCCATTGGAACTTCTGCATATGGATCTTTTCGGTCCTATCAATGTCAGAAGTCTCGCTGGAAAATCTTATTGCTTAGTGGTGACAGACGACTATTCCCGATTCTCTTGGGTTTATTTTCTTAAATCTTAGGATGAAACTTCAGAGATTTTGAAGTTTTTGTTTCTTAAATTGGAGAATTTGTGTGGATTAAAGATAAAGATGATCAGAAGTGATAATGGCACTGAATTTAAGAACCATAATCTGGAATTATTCTGTTTACAAAAAGGTATACATCATCAGTTCAGCGCTTCGCGGACCCCGCAACAAAATGGGGTGGCTGAGAGGAAAAATCAAACTCTTATTGAAGCTGCCAGGACCATGCTTTCGGATTCGAAATTGCCCATTACATTTTGGGCTGAGGCGGTCAATACGGCATGCTTTGTGCTAAATCGTGTGTTGACGGTTAAGAAACAACAAAAGACTTGCTATGGGTTGTTTAATAATCGAAAACCAAATCTAAAGTTTTTAGAACCGTTCGGTTGTCCTTGTACTTTCTAGAAGATTAAGGATTTGTCAAAATTTGGTGAAAAGTCCAGCGGTAGATATTTTCTTGGCTATTCAGTCAATTCACCAAATAAACGTGTCTTCAATAAAGTTACTGGTCGTATTGAAGAACACTATGAGGTTGAATGTCTTCGAATCTAGATTCTCTTTAAGGCAAAGGACCTGACTGGTTATTCGATTATGATTTGTTGTTCAAATCATTCAACATTCCTGAAGCTGCTTATGAAGTTATTGAGTTGCTTTATCTTCTGTCCCCTCACCCGTTACTACTGAAACCACTGATGAGCAAGTGTTACCTGAGAATGATGAGAATTTTCAAGAAACATTGTCTGAATTAGAAAATTCTTTAATTGATGCAAGCACTAATGGTGATCCTACTGACGAGACATTCACAAATATTGATTCCACCATTGATTCTAATAATGTTCCTAATGTTCCTAATCTTAGGATTCATTCGAGACAGTCTTCAGAAAATATCATTTGGGAATTTACAAGAAGGCGTGCAGACTCGAAATCGTATTCAACAAAGCTTAATTGCTAGTATGGAGTCATGTTTTTTTTTTATCACAAATTGAACCTAAAATGTAAAAATGGCTTTGCAAGAGCCATCGTGGGTTGAGGCTATGCAAAAAGAGCTTCAACAGTTTGTCAAGATGAACGTTTGGACCCTAGTAAAGCTACCTAAATGAGTTCATTCTATTGGTAGTCGTTGGGTGTTCCGAACGAAAAAGGATGATCGTGGAGTTATTGTGCGCAACAAAGCCAGACTTGTAGTTTAGGGCTTCACACTAATTGAGGGCCTTGACTATGACGAAGTCTTTGCTCCGGTTGCACGTCTTGAATCCATTCGCATATTTCTCGCATATGCGGCATTTAAAAGATTCAAAGTGTACCAGCTAGATGTAAAAAGCCGTTCTTGTATGGAAAGGTTCATGAAGAAGTATATGTTTGTCAACCTCCAGGATTTGAAGATCATCAATTTCCTGATCATGTTTATAAGCTTGACAAAGCCTTATATGGTCTTCATCAAGCACCAAGAGCATGGTATGAGACTTTGTCTCAACACTTGCTTCAAAATGGTTTTTCAAGAGGACAAATTGACAATACTCTCTTCATAAAGAAGTCTAAGGATGATTTGCTTCTTGTGCAAATATATGTGGACGACATTATTTTCGGGTCGAGTGATGACAAACTTTGTAAAGAATTTGAAACAGTCATGAAGTCAAAGTTTGAGATGAGTTATATTGGAGAATTAAACTTCTTTTTAGGTTTACAAGTTAAACAAACTTGGAAGGGAATTTTTATTCACCAGTCAAAAAATTTAAACGACATTTTGAGCCGATTCAAAATGGCTGATTGCAAAATTGCTGGAACTCCCTTAGAAGTAAATCACAAATTAGGGCCTTGTCCTGAAGAAGAAGATACGGACCAGCACGAATATCGGTCGATAATTGGTTCCTTAATGTATCTCACAGCGTCTCGTCCGGACATAATGTTTGCTGTCTCTATTTGTTCACGTTATCAAGCATGTCCAAAGGCCTCTCAACTTAGAGCTGCAAAACGGATCTTCTGTTATCTTAAGGGCAAACCTCACTTGGTTTGCGATATCCTCATGATGAAGATATTCAGCTCTCGGCCTTTTCTGGTTTAGAGTATGGGGGATGTAATATGGACAAGAATTCTACAACAGGAGGATGTCAGTATCTAGGAAACCGACTTGTCTCATGGCAATGTAAGAAGCAGACAACTGTTTCTACTTCGTCTGCTGAAGCTGAATACATCGCTGTTTCAAGTTGCTGTTCACAGGTTTTGTGGATTCAGCATCAAATGAGGTATTACGGTTTACTTCTTACTAAAACTCCTATTCATATTGATAATACTGCTACTATTTCCATAATACGTAATCCCGTACAACATTAAAAAACAAAGCATATCGAAATTCAATATCATTTTATACGGGATTGTTATGAAAAGCAACTGATCTCCCTTGTTCAAATCGACACTTTAAAACAAAACGCTGATATTTTTACAAAGGCTTTTCTCAAAAATCGCTTTGAAGAACTTATTAAAATGATTGGGATGCGGGATCTTGAACCTGATTTAAAACTGACTTAGATCATTTTCTATTGTAAAAAAAAATATAAAATATAAAATAAAAAATAAAATGATTTTTAAGAAAAGGGGGAGATTTGGTTTGTAAAAATCAGGGAAATGATAGTACATCAGGGAAATGTGAATAAAAATGGAATATCTTAAGTAATTTGTTTTATATATCAGTAGGCTCGTGTAAATAATTTGAATCTTATATTCTGATTTTTTAAATGAAAACATCTGGGTCTACATTTTGAAAATTGTGACTAAACTATTTTTCAAATTAGAAAGTAAAGTATATTCTTAACATTCACACGCCAATTTTCAGTGATCATACCAAAAGAGATATATATATATATAAATTTGAACAAAAAGAGCCAATGAGGTCACATAGGTTGATACTTTGAGAGGCATAGTGTGTAACTTGGGCATGTAAGACCGTTGTTGCATGTAAGTCCTAAACAGTTACATACGTACTTGATTCTGAACATAAGTCCGTTGTTGCAGTCTCAATCAAGTGTGCTAAAAATCTTAAAAGTAAAAAGATACGAAAAAAAAACGTACATATTAGTATTATCCTATTTTGCTTTTTGGTGAAATGTTTGAATGTACAGTATATAGTTGTCGGCTTGTGAGTCCGTATGTGCATGTAAGTCCAATACAACTATGTACGTTATTCACTTGAATGTGCTCAGACATGATCCACTGCTAGTTATGTTCAATAATAGATAAATATGATAAGAAAAATATCTCAAAAAGGTATGATCATTGATTAGTGGTTAAAATAAGTTGTGGTGTTCAGCGTATAATTTTCAGGAATTTTTGAAAAATATGATGGTTTTATTTTCGAAATGCAAAGATCTAGTTTGTTATCATTTGAAAGTTAGAAAATTTGTTTTATAAATGTTTACATTGAGCTTATAAATTAACTACTGATAAATCAAGCTTAGAACTTTTGATGCTCTTAAATAAAAACATGTTTCATACTGATATGATCCCTAATCAGATACAAATCTCCTTCACAAAAAGATCTTTTATTTTTGGTTTGCATTTTTGTATTCTATGTTATTTTTGATCAAAAGTTGTTTATAGTCTTGTTTAAGAAACGCATCCGAAAATCGAAAAGTTCAAAGTGATAAAAGTTACACAAGTTATAGTCTGCGATTTTATTTGTGCGATTTTATCAATAAGTTCGCTTGTGTGACTTTAAGGTAAGTTCGCATAAATTGATTATTATAAATACTTAAACCTCGCGACTGTATCTTAATCATTTCTGATTAAGCTTGTGCGAACTTATACGCGATTTTACTCCAGCGATTGTGCGACTTTACTGAATAATTAAATTTTTCAAGGTTAAACCGTGGAAATCAGTTGCAACTTTGATTTAAGGTAATCATTTTAGCCTTAAATTTCATTGTATTTTATGTTTATTTGATTGAAACTTCTTCAGTTAGGGTTTTATTCAAATGACGTCATAATACTCGATTGAAATACTGGTTAAACTGATATACTTTGTTTACCTTTGATGAATGCGGCCTGATTACAGTGTTTTTGCTATCAATTATGAGTTCCTAATATGATTCGTACTTAAAATTCAAAACTGACTGTTCGTTCACGCGAACTTATTCTGCGAACTTAGTGTGCGACTATATCCTGCGAACTTATACTTGACAGCTTTCTGCGACTATAGACTGCAATTTTACTTTATGCGAACTTGTTCATGCGAACTTAAGTTTAGAGACTTTAATTCTGAGTACTTAAATTCTGCGAACTTAACTTAGCGACTATAATTTCTTAGAAATTTAAAATCTGTGAACTTATCCTGCAATCTTATTCTAAGAACCTATCATGTGACTTTAAGTTTGAAAAGACTCTATGCGAACTTAATCAGAGACTTTATTCTGCGAACTTGTTCTGAGACTTTAGTCTGCGACTTTAGTTTGAAACTTTGTTATGCGATTTTAGTCTTAACTTGTCATGCGAACTTAGAATGAGACTTTAATTAAAGACTTTAAGTCGGCAATGATATTTTGTTTCTAAGTCTTTTAATTGTTAAACTTAATATATCTTGTAGGTCTTGTATTCTATCTGGATCAGATCACAATCACAATTGTCTGAGTGCGGAATCCTACAAACAATTGAGTAATACGTATAGAAATTGAAAGAGTGATGTAAATAACAGTTTTCTTTTATTATCAATCGATTGAATCAGTACAGGAATGATTACAATTGAAATGACAATAGTTTCTCTGAAATGTATATCTTCTGTTTCGTGTAAATGAAGAACAAAGTCAGCCTATTTATAGACAACATACGCGACACTAATTAACTATTCGACACTAAACATAAGTTCGCTAAGTAAAGTCGCATAAACAAAAATTCTGATTTCTAAGTCTTTGATCAAGTTGCTGACACTGTACATGTATCAACATATCTATCGTGCAATATTGTTCTATTCCTTATAGATGGGTGATCAAAAGATGTTTGAAGGAAGGCACAACACAATAGCTCTTATTGATACATCTTTAGCTACTGCACAACCATATCTGGAGTTGCTGCATTTTCTTCAATGTTCCAGAATTCACTATGCATTAACTGCTTCTACAACAGTTTATGCCCCTCACATTGAAGATTTTTGGAATAACGCAACACATGATATAGTTGATGGTGTGCAAAGACTGATTACTACTGTTCTTAATCAGCAAGTTATTATCACTGAGGATATAGTGCTTACAGTGTTGCAATTTGGAAATGATGCTGATTCAAGAATAGTTTTTCCTGCAACTTTGGTATCTGGATTCTTTCAAAGGATTGGTTATCCTGATATCTCACTAGACCAGTATAGGAACAGAAACTGTGTCCTGTATGGAAATTGTTTATGCATTTTCTGATTGTTTGTCTTTCCGGACGCAAAGGAGGATTGGATGGTATGGGTCAAAGTTTGGGATCTGCTATGGTTGCCCTTACATTGAATAAACCCTACAATTTCTCAGGCTATGTCTTTGCCAACATGATCTCCAACATATCAAGTCATACAAAGTTCTTTATGTTTGCAAGATTTGTTCAGCTGATTTTAAATCATCTTCATCCAAATCTACCTAATCAAGGGATGAATATACTTAGACTGATTCCTATGACCAAGAGAGTATATGTTGATTGTTTGAACTTTGGACGAAATCCAACTCCTGCACTGATTCCAGAGTTTGGACATATTATTGATGAAAATTATCAAGCACCACAGAATGATAATTGGTTAGATGACCAAGATGATCAAGAGCAAGAGGGAGAAGAACATCTGTTTGAAGCTCCTGGTGAAAATGATCCGAATATGGATGATGAAGCAGTCAATGAAGACTTGGCTGAAAACATACAAGCAAATGAGCCTGAAGAAGTGGGAACTAGTGAACCACGGAGGGAAGAGGTTCATGTCTCTAGTGATAGTTCAAGTGAATCAAGTGATAATTCTGAAGAGGCTGAAAATAGAAGACAACTTGAACGGGAAAGAGATATTCGAAGGGAAAGATTACAAAAAGGCAGTGATTAGCTCAACTTCAACGTGCTTGTCAAGAAAAGAGAGCACTTGTAGAGGAAGCTGCTGATGCTGATTATGTTCCTGAAGAACCACCTTGTACAAGGCCAAGACGACAAGCTCAAATCTCTACTGCTCAAGTACAAATCACACAACCAATTCAATCTTCACAACAACCTACATCTAAATCTATTCCAACTCAACAAGATTCTACTTCTGCACCATTATTAATGACATAGTTGTTAACAATTATGGAACAGCTGAAAACTTCCTTTGTAGAGCAATCAAAATTAATTCAAAAACAACAAGCTCGGCTGGACTCTCATGCTAAACTGATTGAAACTCAACAAGCTATGATCGATGCTCAATCTGAAAGGATTGCAGAATTAGAGAAAGAAAGAGAACAACATCAAAATTCTGTTGTTCAGGGAGAAGATCAAGAAGAAGAAGAAGAAAAAGAAGACAAAAATGTTGATAAAGATGATTCTTCTGATGATGATGATTCGGCTAATGATGATTCTGATAAAGGTGATGGTGAAGCACAACCACAAATGGAAAACACAGAATCTGAAGCTGCAAATGAACAACCAGAATTTGTGAATGAGCAACAACAATCTGAGCAAACAAGTAAAAATAAATTACAAATGGTTGTATATACTAGACCAAGTGATGGAAGTTTGAATGAGGGAGAAGATTTTCTGAATGTTGAACCGCTATCGGTGTCATTTAATTTTGAAGAAAAATTTGATTCCAATGATAGAGTATTTGGAAAGGGAAGCTGCTAGAATCAATCAAGACGATTCAGATGAAATAGTTTCAGAAGAGCTACCCTTTGAAATTCCAAGTGATAACGAGAATACTGAATATGAAAATGTTGAGAATGAAGATGAAGTGTGTGATGATTTTGTCTTTGAAAATAATGATCAAGCTAATGAAGATAGTGATGATAGTGAGGAGATGGACGAAGAAATAGAAGCTGAGGCGAATCCTGAAATTCCAGAATGTTTAAGTTCAAAGCATTCAGACTGGTTCAGAGTATCTACACAAGCACCGATGGTTAAGAAGAAGCTTTACAAAGTAACTGGTGAATGTAATGGTCAGATAATCAGCTGGAAATATGATGAAGACTTGAATTTCATCGTGGTAAAGAGAACTGGTGGATTACAATACTTAAAGCGAAGCTTTAAAGATCTGAGTACTCTTCCAAAGTGTGAAATACACAAGTTAGCTCAGTTAAATATCATTAATAACTTAGGATCGAGCATGGGCAGGTATATTGAAAGCAACGTGCAGAAAGAAGTGAGATATGGATTTAACCTAATGAAGCCTACTCTTGGAAAAAGAAAGATATACAAGAAGAAGATTAATGCTTTTACAAATAAACCTTGGGTGAGAATAGGTTATCCTCCGGTCAAATCATTGAAGAAAATTCCATTGGAAAAGCTACCAATAAACTTTGCCGAAAGATTAAAGTGGTGGTACTACAATGAAACTACTGGAGAAGCTTGCATTGAAATATTCAAGGATGAACTGAAAGAAAAAGTTGAACAAGTCTTTGTTTATGATCCGATTAGTTTGATAAATCTCTCAAAACATGACTTATTGATGCTTAAAGATAATCATATTATGTTCAACAAAAATGAAGAAAAAGAAGCCTTAAAGTTTCAGAATGTGGTAAAAGTGTGCATAAGGAATGGAATCTACACTGGAAGCAATCTCCCAAGCAAATGGATTTGAAGCTCGAAGAAAATAAATCAAGCTACTGACAAGGGGGAGTTTGTTGATACATGTATAGTGTCAGCAACTTGATTAAAAGACTTAGAAATCAGATTTTTTGTTTATGCGACTTTAAGGGCGACTTTAAGTTAGTGTCGCATATGCGACTTTAAGATAAAGTCGCAGGACAGTATAGTCGCGTACTATTTTCTATAAATAGGCTGTTTTTGTTCTTTATTTGTACAGAACTAAATACTTAGATTTTAGAGAGATTTGTTGTCACTTGCATTGTAATCAATTGATAATAAATAGAAATCGATTATTTACATCACGCGTTCAATTTACATTCGGTTTATACATATAATCACAGGATTCCGCACTTGATTATATGATTTTGTAATCTGATCAGTTAGACTTGGCGACCTACATATATGTTTCTTTTGTTGGTGACAAAGGAGGAATCTGTTTCAAATGGTTCAATAAGTTTTGAAAAGGTCAATTTCTGTAAACAGTTGCAACACAACTTGCTCAGCGTTTCTCAAGTTTGTGATAAGAAATACACAATTGTCTTCAACGATGTCGAATGTTTGATACTTAAACCAGGGTTCATTATTCCGAAAGAATGGATTTTAATGAAAGCTCCAAGAAGAAAGGATATATATGCACTCGACATGAGAACTATATCTTCGTCTTCTCCTTATATGTCATGTTTGCTTACAAAAGCATCAGAGAGAGATTCTCTTATGTGGCATAGACGTATAGGCCACATTCACTTTCGCAAGATGAACTTTTGGGTAAAAAATAATCTTGTGGAAGGTGTTCCCAATATGTCTTTCTCCATAACTGATCATTGTCTTTTTTGTAAGAAAGCAAAACAGCATAAGAAATCTCACAGGTCAAAAATGGTAAATTCAATCCAACAACCGCTTGAACTTTTACATATGGATCTTTTTGGACCAGTAGTCTTATTGCTTGGTTGTTACTGATGATTATTCAAGATTTTCTTGGGTTTACTTTATGAATTCCAAAGATGAAAATTCTGAAATTTTAAAATTTCTGTTTTTAAAATTGGAAAATCTTTGTAAATTGAAAATCAAAATGCTAAGGAGTGATAATGGAACGGAGTTTAAAAATCATAATTTGGAACTGTTTTGTTTACAAAATGGTATTCATCACCAATTTAGTGCTCCGAGAACCCCTCAACAAAATGGGGTTGCAGAAAGGAAGAATAGGACCTTAATTGAGGCAGCTAGGACATTACTTTCTGACTCAAATCTGCCCATTACTTTCTGGGCAGAGGCAGTCAACACAGCGTGTTATGTTCTAAATAGAGTGTTAACGGTTATAAAGCAAAATAAAACATGTTATGTATTGCTAAATAACCGAAAACCAAATCTAAGGTTTTTAGAACCTTTTGGCTGTCCTTGTACTATATTGAACACAAAAGACAGGTTGTCAAAATTTAGTGAAAAATCCATGGATGGATAATTTCTTGGTTACTCTGTTAATTCACCAAACAAACGTGTGTACAATAAAGTAAAAAAAAAATGATAGAAGAGCATTATGAGGTTGAATGTCTTAGGCATAAAATCTCTTCATCTGGAAAGGGTCTTGAGTGGATGTTTGATTATGATGTTTTGTTTAAATCATTCAACATTCTTCCCGAGTCTATTGATGAAGTGGTTGGTATGACTTATGAGGGGGATAATTGTAGGTCGCCATGTCTAACTGATCAGATTACAAAATCATATAATCAAGTGCGGAATCCTATGATTATATGTATAAACCGAATGTAAATTGCACGCGTGATGTAAATAATTGATTTCTATTTATTATCAATTGATTGAACTAGTACAGGAATGATTACAATGCAAGTGACAGCAAATCTCTCTGAAATCTAGATATTCAGTTGCGTACAAATGACGAACGAAAACAGTCTATTTATAGACATACTACGCGACACTAACTAAACCTGCGACTATAACTATAAAGTCGCATACGCGACACTAAACATAAGATCGCACCTTAAAGTCGCGTAAACAAAAGTTCTGATTTCTAAGTCTTTTAATCAAGTTTCTGACACTGTACATGTATCAACAAACTCCCCCTTGTCAGTAGCTTGATTTTTTTTTCTTCGAGCTTCAGATCCATTTGCTTGGGAGGTTGCTTCCAGCGCAGATTCCATTTCTTATGCACACTTTCACCACATTCTGAAACTTTAAGGCTTCCTTTTCTTCATTCTTGTTAAACATTATATGATTATCCTTGAGCATCAGTAAGTCTTGTTTTGAGAGATTGATTAAGCTAATCGGATCATAAACAAAGACTTGTTCAACCTTTTCTTTTTGTTCATCTTTGAATATTTCAATGCACGCTTCTCCAGTAGTTCCGTTGTAATACCACCACTTTAATCTTTCAGCAAAGTTAATTGGCAGTTTTTCCAATGGAATTTTCTTTAATACTTTGACCGGAGGATAAACTATTCTTACCCACGGTTTATTTGTGAAATCGCTAATCTTCTTCTTGTATATCTTTCTTTTTCCAAGAGTAGGCTTCATCAGGTTAAATCCATATCTCACTTCCTTTTGGACATTACTCTCAATATATCTGCCCATGCTTGATCCTGAGTGGTTAATGATGTTTAGCTGAGCTAATTTGTGTATTTCACACTTTGGAAGAGTACTCAAATCTTTAAAACTTCGCTTAAAATATTGTAATCCACCAGTTCTCTTCACCACAATCATATTCAAGTCTTCATCATACTTCCAGCTTATTATCTGACCATTACACTCACCGTTTACTTTGTAAAGCTTCTTCTTAATCATTGGTGCATGTGTCGGTACTCTGAACCATTCCGGATGTTTAGAAATTGAACATTCTGGAATTTCAGGATTTGCCTCAACTTCTATCTCTTCGTCCATCTCCTCACTATCATTACTATCTTCATCAGCTTGATCATTTCTTTCAAAGACAAAATCATCACACATTTCATCTTCATTTTCAACTCTCTCATATTCAACATTCTCGTTATCACTTGGAATTTCAAAAGGTAGTTCATCAGACACTATTTCTTCTGAATCATCCTGATTAATCCCAACAGCTTCTCTCTCCAAATCTTCTATCATGGGAATCAGATTTTCTTCAAAATTAAATGATACCGATAGCAGTTCAACATTCAGAAACTCTTCTTCCTCATTCAACCTTCCATCACTTGGTCCAGTATATACAACCATTTGTAATTTATTTTCACTTGTTTGCTCAGATTGTTGTTGTTCATTCACAAATTCTGGTTGTTCATCCGTAGCTTTAGATTATGTGTTTTCCATTTGTGGTTGTGCTCCACCATTTCCCTTATAAGAATCATCATCAGAAGAATCATCCTTTTCATCATCTTTATCTTGTTTTTCTTCTTCTTCATTTGACTGATTCTCCCCCTGAACAACAGAATTTTGACGTTGTTCTCGCTCTTTTTCTAACTCGGTAATCCTTTCAGATTGAGCATTGATCATAGCTTGTTGAGTTTCAATCAGTTTAGCATGAGAATCCAGTTGAGCTTGTGGTTTTTCAATAATCTTTGATTGCTCCACAAAGGAAGTTTTTAGTTCTTCCATTATTGTTAACAACTGTGAAGAAGATGTATCTTGTTGAGTTGGAGTAGATTGAGATGACGGTTGTTGTGAAGATTGAATTGGTTGTGTGATTTGTATTTGAGCAGTAGAACTTTGAGCTTGTCGTCTTGGCCTTGTACGAGGTGGTTCTTCAGGAACATAATCAGCATCAGCAACTTCCTCTACAAGTGCCCTCTTTTCTTGACGAGCTCGTTGAAGTTGAGCTAATCTTTCAGTACTGCCTTTTTGTAGTCTTTCTCTTCTAGCATTTCTCTCTTGTTCAAGTCTTATTCTCTCTGCAGCTTCTTCTGAATCATCACTGGATTCGCTTGAACTATCATTTGATTCACTAGAATCACTTGAAACTTGAACTTCTTCCCTTAGTGGTTCACTAGTACCCACTTCCAAAGGCTCACTTTCCTGAATGTTTTCAGCAAGATCTTCATTTACAGCTTCATCATCCATATTCGGATCATTTTCAACGGGAGCTTCAAACAAAATGTGCATCTCCCTCTTTCTCTTGATCATCTAACCAATTATCATTTAACGGTGCTTGATAGTCATCAACAATGTGTCCAAACACTGGAATCAGTGCTGGAGTTGGATTTCTGCCAAAATATGGACAATCAACATACACTCTCTTGGTCATCGGAATTAACCGTAGAGTAAGCATCCCTTGATTTGGTAGATTTGCTAGTAAATGATTAAGAATCAATTGTACAAATCTTGGAAACATGTAAAACTTTGTATGACTTGATATATTTGAGATCATGTTGGCAAAGACATAACCAGAGAAATTGTAGGGCTTGTTCAATGTCAGGGCAACCATAGCAGATCCCAAACTTTGACCCATACCATCTAATCCTCCTTTGCGTCTAGAAAGACACACAATCAGAAAATGCATAAACAATCTCCATACTGGACATAATTTTTGCTTCCTGTATTGGTCTGGTGAGATATCCGGATAACCTATTATTTGAAAGAATCCAGAAACCAATGTTGCAGGAAAAACTATTCTTGAATCAGCATCATTTCCAAATTGCAACACTGTACGCACTGTATCCTCAGTAATAATCACTTGCTGGTCAAGAACAGTGGTAACCAGTCGTTGTACTCCATCAACCATGTCGTGAGTTGCATTAGACTAGAAGTCTATAATGTTATTGGCATAAACAGTTGTGGATGCAGTGAGTGCATAATAAATCCTTGACCTCTGTAAGAAATTCAGCAGCTCCAAATATGGCTCAGCACTTGCTAAGGAAGTATCGATTAGTGCAATGGTGTTATGCCTTCCTTCAAACATCTTTGGGTCAGCTATCTGTAATCTATAAAATATAACAGTTTGTGCACGATAGATATGTTAAGTTTAACAGTTAAAAAGACTTAATATCATGACCGACTTAAAGTCTCAGAATAAAGTCTCTTATTCAAGTCTCATCCTAAGTTCGCAGGGTAAAGTCTTACTCTAAGTTCGCATGATAATTTTAAGACTAACATCGCATAACAAAGTTTCAGACTAAAGTCTCAGAACAAGTTCGCGTAGAGTCTTTTAAATTTAAAATCGCAGAAAGCTTTCAACTATAAGTTCGCAGACTAAGTTCGCGTAATAAGTTCTCAGATTAAATTCGCAGACTAAGTTCGCATGACGTACAGTCAATTTTGAATTTTAAGTACGAATCACTTTAAAACCTTAAAATTGATAGCAAAAACATTACGTGCAGGCCGCATTTATTGAAGGTAAACAACATAAATCAGTTAACCAATATTTCAATCGAAAATTATGACGTCATTTGAATAAAACCCTAACCTAAGAAGTTTCAATCAAATAAGCATAAAATACAATGTAAATAGAGATTAAAATGATTACCTTAAAATTAATCTGATAATACCGCACAAATAGAAACAAATTGCAACTGATTTCCACGGTTTAAACTTGAAAAATTAAATTTTTCAGTAAAGTCGCTTAATCGCTAGAGCAAAGTCGCGGACAAGTTCGCACAAGCTTAATCATAAATGATTAAGATACAGTCGCGAGGGTTAAGTATTTATACTAATCAGGTTATGCGAACTTATCTTTAAAGTCGCACACGCGAACTTACTGATAAAATCGCATAAATAAAATCGCAGACTATAACTTGTGAAACTTTTATCACTTTGAACTTTTCGTTTTCCGGATGCGTTTCTCAAACAAGACTGTAAACGACTTTTGATCAAAAATAACATAGAGTACAAAATACAAACTTAAAGAAATCCTTTTATGAAGGAGATTTATATCTGATTAGGGATCAAATCAGTATGAAACATGTTTTTATTTAAGATCATCAAAAGTTCTAAGTTTGATTTATCAGTAATTAATTTATAAGCTCACTATAAACATTTATAAAAAAAAAATTCTAACTTTTAAAAGATAACAAACAAGATCTTTGCATTTCAAAAATTAAACCATCATATTTTTCAAAAATTCCTGAAAATTATAAACTGAACATCACAACTTATTTAACCACTAACCAATGATCACACCTTTTGAAATATTTTTCCTAATCATATATATCTACTTTTGAACATAACTAGCAGTGGATAATGTCTGAGCACATTCAAGTGAATAACGTACATAGTTGTTTTGGACTTACATGCACATACGGACTCACAAGCCGGCAACTATATACTGTGCATTCAAACATTTCTCCAAAAAGCAAAATAGGATAATACTAATATGTACGATTTCTCGTATCTTTTGACTTTTAATACTTTTAGCACACCTGATTAAGAACTGCAACAACGGACGTATGTTCAGAATCAAGTACGTAAGTAACCGTTTAGGACTTACATGCAACAACGGTCTTACATGCCCCAGTTACATACTATGCTTCTCAAAGTATTGACCTATATGGCCTCATTGGCTCTTTTTTATTCAAATTTATATACATATATGTATATATATATCTCATTTGGTATGATCACTGAAAATTGGTGTGTGAATGTTAAGAATATACTTTACTTTCTAATTTGAAAAATAGTTCAGTCATAATTTTCAAAATGTAGACCTAGATGTTTTTCATTTTAAAAATTAGAATTTAAGATTCAAAATTATTTACATGAGCCTACTGATACATCAAACAAATTACTTAAGATATTCCATTTTTATTCATATTTTCCTAATGTACTATCATTTCCCTGGGTTTTACAAATAAAATCTCCCCCTTTTCTTAAAAATCGGTTTTTTTTTTATTATTTTTTTTAAAAAAGAAAAATTGATCTAAGTCAGTTTTAAATCAAGTTCAAGATCTCGCATCCCAATCATTTTAACAAGTTCCTCGAAGCGATTTTTGAGAAAAGCCTTTGTAAAAATATCAGCGTTTTGTTTTAAAGTATCAATTTGAACAAGGGAGATCAATTGCTTTTCATAACAATCCCGTATAAAATGATATCGAATTTTGATATGTTTTGTTTTTGAATGTTGTACTGGATTACGTGTTATGGAAATAGCAGCAGTATTATCAATATGTATAGGAGTTTTAGTAAGAAGTAAACCGTAATCCCTCATTTGGTGCTGAATCCACAAAACCTGTGAACAGCAGCTCGAAGCAGCGATGTATTCAGCTTCAGTAGATGAAGTAGAAACAGTTGTCTGCTTTTTGCATTGCCATGAGACGAGTCGGTTTCCCAAATACTGACAGCCTCCTCTTGTAGACTTCTTGTCCATATTACATCCCCCATAGTCCGAATTAGAAAAAGCCGATAGCTGAAAATCTGCATCATGAGGATACCACAAACCAAGTGATGGTTTGCCCTTAAGATAACAAAAGTTCTGATGTCTAAGTCTTTTAATCAAGTTTCTGACACTGTACATGTATCAACATTATAATATGAGCGCGATGATTAAATTTGATAATGAAACCGGTACGCCTAATAAACCACCCAGATTCCTAAAACCAAGTGATTATGCTAACTGGAGATATCGATTTGAGAATTACATTGCTTTTAATGATCCGGAGTTGCTAGTATACTTGACAAAGAAGTATGTAGCACCTATGGTTGAAGGAACTGGAACTGAAAGAGTTGGTAGTCACGTAAAGACTATAGACTTTATGACACCAAATGAGAAGAAGGATTATGAGAAAGAAAAGAAAGCGTATGCAGCCATTACGATGTGTCTGAATCGTGAAGTTATGATGTTGTTTAAAAAGATGCAGACAACTTTTGAATTATGGGAAGCCATTGCTACTAGGTTTGGAGGCAATGATTAGTATAAGCAAAGTCGTCAGGAATTGCTTAAAAAACAATTCGATTTGTTTTCCCAGCTTCCGAATGAAACATTTGATGAGCTGCTTTCTAGATTCTCTCTTCTGATCTGTAACATTAACTCTTGTGCTAATTGTGTTCAATGTTCAAACAAAACTTCTTTTATTTCACAGGTAAATACAACATCAACTTCCAAAGCAGTGGAAGATCGTCTTGGTGTCTTTCATGCTTTTCTGAGCTCATATGAAAGTTTTCTGTCCGGAACTGCTATAAATCTTGATCTTACTGAAGAAGATTATGATCAGATTCATCCGGATGATTTGGAGGAAATGGAATATGGCTATGCTGACCAGACGAGTGAAAAAGTTTTTACAAAGAACTGGTCGAGCACAAGTTGGAAATAATTCAAAGCAAGGACTTGGTTTTGATAAAAGCAAAGTTAGATGTTATAACTGTCAGAATCTTGGTCATTTTGCACGTGAATGTGAAAAGGCTAAGCAATCGGCTTCAGGATATACCAAGCCTAGTCCATCAAGGCCTTATTCTAGCAACAACAATTCAACACAGCAAGATAATGGGAAAAGTTCAGCTGCTCTAGTATCTACTACTGATCATCATTATGACTGGAGTAATCATGCTGAAGAAGCTGCTTATTCACTGAATCAATCTGCATTCATGGCCGATATAACTAAGGTCGATTCAGAACCATTTAAGACTGCTTGCTTATCTTGTTTTGAAATTCAATCAAAGCTCAAATTATATCAAGAACAAAATCAAAATATGTTAGATGATATTGAAAAGCTTAAATTTGCAAAAAGAGTTTTGAAAACAAACGAAAAATTATATGAAGAAAGATCTAAGTCTTCATATGATGAAATTAAATTGTTGAAAAACAAAATTTTGAATCAACAAGCTACTATAAATGTCTATCTAACAGAAATGGATTTTCAAAAGAAAGAATTGGCTGAACATCAAAGTGAAATCTTGATGTATAAACGTAAATTTTCAAATCTTGCAGCCTCTTCTATGGTTCTTGATACAATTTTGAATGCACAGAATAAAGATACAAAATCTAAGTCTGGCATTGGGTATCATAATGTTCCTCCTGCAAAAGTTTATACTCAAATGCCAGCTACATTTGAAATTCAAGAAATTGTATCTTTGAAAGATTCTATTATGGAACAACGTGTTGATCCAGATGCTCCTATTAGTATTGAAGAGGAATTTGATGAGTCTGTGATTGTGAAGACTAATATCAAACCAGAAAATCATATCATTACAACTGAAATTGATGATAACTTTTCAAAAATAAATTCTCAAAAGGCTTTAAAAAATGTTGATAAAGAAACAAAAAAGGTTGATCAAGAAACAAAAGAGGTTGATAAAAAGCTGAAAAATGATACTAAAAAGCTCAAAAAGTCTGAGAAAAGGTTGACAAAGGTTGATAAAGTCTTATCATCTAAGACTTCAGATTCACAATCATGCTCATCTAAATCTTCTAATCCAAAAGCATTAAAAATCAATACTCAAATAGCAAAACCAAAGGTTTGTGCTAAGTCGGAAAATGTGAAGGTTATCAAAGATAAATCAAAAACAACTTCACATTCTCCGAAATGTACTCATTCATGCTGTTTTTCTAACAGACCTATGCAATCTTATACTTCCAAGGTTACTTATGAGTATAGGTCATGTTACTATTGTGGTGTTCGAGGTCACATTGTTAGAAACTGTTTGTGGTTTTATAAACAAAATTTGAAGAAAATTCAATTGAAAAAGTTTAATCGAAAATCTTTAATAGCATCTGCTATATCTTCAAATTTTAATGAGAAATCAAAGCGTGCTGTGTTAAAATCTGATAACATCATAATTACCAAACCAGTTTCGAAAACAGCAAAAGTTTGGAGGGTGAAAGAATTGGTGAGGGAAGCAAATGCTTCAACCAATGCAGCTGGACGACCCAAGGCCATTAAGGCTTGGGAGTCCCTTTCAAACTAATATTATAATTGTTTGTGCTGGAACAGACCCGAAGAATGCAAGATAACATTTGGTACGTCGACAACGGGTTTTCTAGGCACATGACTGGAAACTTATCTTTATTGAAGGATGTTAAGTCCATCAATGGAGGATATGTTTCTTTTGTCGGTGATAAAGGTGGTCACATTTCAAAAGAAGGAACAGTTGCAAATGATTCACTAAGTTTTGAGAAGGTTCAGTTTTGTGAACAGTTACAGCATAATCTTCTAAGTGTGTCTCAAGTATGTGATAAGAAGTACGTCACAGCTTTCACAGATAAGGAATGTATGATTCTCAAGCCTGGATTCGTTATTCCAGAAGAGTGGATAATAATGAGAGATCCACGTCGAAAGGATCTTTATGCTCTCGACATGAGAACTATTTCGGTATCTTCAGATCTTACATGTCTGTTAATAAAAGCATCTGAACGAGATTCTCTTCTCTGGTACCGTAAAATGGGACACATTCATTTTCAAAAAATGAATTTTTTTATTAAACATGATCTTGTGGAAGGAGTTCCTAAACAAACTTTTTCTATTACAGATCATTGTATTTCATGTCAAAAAGGTAAACAGGTGAAGAAGTCTCATTCGTCAAAGAAAATAAATTCTATTCAGGGTCCTTTGGAACTTTTGCATATGGATCTTTTCGGTCCTATAAATGTCAGAAGTCTCGCTGGAAAATCATATTGTCTGGTGGTCACAGACGATTATTCTCGATTCTCTTGGGTTTACTTTCTTAAATCTAAGGATGAAACTTCGGAAATTTTGAAGTTTCTATTTATTAAATTAGAGAATTTGTGTGAATTAAAGATAAAGATGCTCAGAAGTGATAATGGCATGGAGTTCAAAATCACAATTTAGAATTATTCTGTTTACAAAAAGGTATACATCATCAGTTCAGTGCTTCGAGAACCCCGCAGCAAAATGGGGTAGCTGAAAGGAAAAATCGAACTCTCATTGAAGCTGCCAGGACCATGTTATCTGATTCTAAATTGCCTATTACTTTTTGGGCTGAAGCGGTCAATACGGCATGTTTTGTGCTTAGTAGATTGTTGACGGTTACGAAACAGCAAAAGACATGTTACGAGTTGTTTAATAATCGGAAACCAAATTTAAAGTTTTTGGAACCATTCGGTTGTCCATGTACTTTCTTTAAAACTAAAGATTTATCAAAGTTTGGTGAGAAATCCAGTGATGGATATTTTCTTGGCTACTCAGTCAACTCTCCAAATAAACGTGTTTTCAATAAAACTACTGGTCGTATTGAAGAGCATTTTGAGGTTGAATGTTTTCGACATTTGGATTCTCCTCAAGGCATAGGACCGGACTGGTTATTTGATTATGATTTATTATTCAAATCATTCAAAATTCCTGCGGCTGTTGATAAGGTTATTGAACTATTTTATGAACAAAATGTTTCGTCTAAAACAAGTGATGCTTCTACATCTTTTGCATTACCACCTGTTGCTGCTGACCCTACTGATGACCAAATGGCAAATGACAATGAAGAAAATTTTCAGGAGACATTGTCTGAATTAGAAACTTCTTCATTGGATGCAAGCACTCATGATGATCTTATTGAAGAAACTTTAACAAACATTGATTCCACAATTGATTCTAGTATTGTTCCAAATGTACCTAATCTTCGAGTGCATTCGAGACTATCTTCAGAAAATATAATTGGAAACTTACAAGACGGCGTACAGACTCGGAATCATATTCAACAAAGCTTAATTGCTAGTTTGGAGTCTTGTTTCTTATCTCAAATCGAACCCAAAAATATAAAAATGGCTTTGCAAGAGCCATCATGGGTGAGGCTATGCAGGAAGAACTACAATAGTTTGTCAAGATGAATGTTTGGACCCTAGTCAAGCTACCTAAGGGTGTTCACTCGATTGGTACTCGCTGGGTGTTTCGAACGAAAAAGGATGATCGCGGAGTTATTGTGAGAAATAAAGCCAGACTTGTAGTTCAGGGCTTCACTCAAATTGAAGGTCTTGACTATGACAAAGTCTTTGCTCCGGTTGCACGTCTTGAATCCATTCGCATATTTCTTGCGTATGCGGCATTTAAAAGATTCAAAGTGTACCAGCAAGATGTAAAAAGCGCGTTTCTGTATGGAAAAGTCCATGAAGAAGTATATGTTTGTCAACCTCCAGGATTTGAGGACCATCAATTTCCAGAATATGTCTATAAGCTTGACAAAGCCTTATATGGTCTTCATCAAGCACCAAGAGCATGGTATGAGACTTTGTCTCAACATTTGCTACAGAATGGTTTTTCAAGAGGACAGATTGACAGTACTCTTTTCATAAAGAAGTCTAAAGATGATTTGCTTCTTGTGCAAATATATGTGGACGACATTATTTTTGGGTCAACTGATGACAAACTTTGTAAAGAGTTTGAAACAATCATGAAGTCAAAGTTTGAAATGAGTTCTATGGGAGAATTAAACTTCTTTTTAGGTTTACAAGTTAAACAGACTGAGAAGGGAATTTTTATTCACCAGTCAAAATATGTGAACGACATTTTGAACAGATTCAAAATGGTTGATTGCAAAGTTGCTAGAACTCCTATAGAAGTAAATCACAAATTAGGACCTTGTCTTGTGGAAGAAGATACGGACCAACATGAATACCGATCAATCATTGGTTCTTTAATGTATCTTACGGCGTCTCGACCCGACATAATGTTTGCCGTCTCTATTTGTTCATGTTATTTGCAAAACGGATCTTTTGTTATCTTAAGGGCAAACCATCACTTGGTTTGTGGTATCCTCATGATGCAGATTTTCAGCTATCGGCTTTTTCTGATTCGGACTATGGGGGATGTAATATGGACAAGAAGTCTACAACAGGAGGCTGTCAGTATTTGGGAAACCGACTCGTCTCATGGCAATGCAAAAAGCAGACAACTGTTTCTACTTCATCTGCTGAAGATGAATACATCGCTGCTTCGAGCTGCTGTTCACAGGTTTTGTGGATTCAGCACCAAATGAGGGATTACGGTTTACTTCTTACTAAAACTCCTATACATATTGATAATACTGCTGCTATTTCCATAACACGTAATCCAGTACAACATTCAAAAACAAAACATATCGAAATTCGATATCATTTTATACGGGATTGTTATGAAAAGCAATTGATCTCCCTTGTTCAAATTGATACTTTAAAACAAAACGCTTATATTTTTACAAAGGCTTTTCTCAAAAATCGCTTCGAGGAACTTGTTAAAATGATTGGGATGCGAGATCTTGAAATTGATTTAAAACTGACTTAGATCAATTTTTCTTTTAAAAAAAAAAAAAATCGATTTTTAAGAAAAGGGGGAGACTTTATTTGTAAAAAATCAGGGAAATGATAGTACATCAGGGAAATGATAGTACATCAGGGAAATATGAATAAAAATGGAATATCTTAAGTAATTTGTTTGATGTATCACTAGGCTCGTGTAAATAATTTTGAATCTTAAATTCTGATTTTTAAATGAAAAACATCTGGGTCTACATTTTGAAAATTATGACTGAATTATTTTTCAAATTAGAAAGTAAAGTATATTCTTAACATTCACACGCCAATTTTCAGTGATCATACCAAATGAGATATATATATATATATGTATATAAATATTGAACAAAAAGAGCCAATGAGGCCATATAGGTTGATACTTTGAGAGGCATAGTATGTAACCGGGGCATGTAAGACCTTTGTTGCATGTAAGTCCTAAACGGTTACTTACGTACTTGATTCTGAACATAAGTCCGTTGTTGCAGTTCTTAATCAGGTGTGCTAAAGATCTTAAAAGTCAAAAGATACGAGACATCGTACATATTAGTATTATCCTATTTTGCTTTTTGGTGAAATGTCTGAATGTACAGTATATAGTTGTCGGCTTGTGAGTCCGTATGTGCATGTAAGTCCAAAACAACTATGTACGTTATTCACTTGAATGTGCTCAGACATAATCCACTGCTAGTTATGTTCAAAAGTAGATATATATGATTAGGACAATATTTCAAAAGGTATGATCATTGGTTAGTGGTTAAAATAAGTTGTGATGTTTAGTTTATAATTTTCAGGAAATTTTGAAAAATATGATGGTTTAATTTTTGAAATGCAAAGATCTTATTTGTTATCTTTTAAAAGTTAGAAAATTTGTTTTATAAATGTTTATAGTGAGCTTATAAATTAATTACTAATAAATCAAACTTAGAACTTTTGATGATCTTAATAAAAACATGTTTCATACTGATCTGATCCCTAATCAGATATAAATCTCCTTCATAAAAGGATTTCTTTAAGTTTGTATTTTGTACTCTATGTTATTTTTGATCAAAAGTCGTTTACAGTCTTGTTTGAGAAATGCATCCGGAAAACGAAAGGTTCAAAGTGATAAAAGTTTCACAAGTTATAGTCTGCGTTTTTATTTATGCGATTTTATCATTAAGTTCGCTTATGCGACTTTAAAGATAAGTTCGCATAAGCTGATTAGTATAAATACTTAACCCTCGCAACTGTATCTTAATCATTTCTGATTAAGCTTGTGCGAACTTATCCGCGACTTTGCTCCAGCGATTAAGCGACTTTACTGAAAAATTAAAATTTTTCAAGTTTAAATCGTGGAAATCAGTTGCAATTTGTTTCTATTTGTGCGGTATTATCAGATTAATTTTAAGGTAATCATTTTAATCTCTATTTTCATTGTATTTTATGCCTATTTGATTGAAACTTCTTAGGTTAGGGTTTTATTCAAATGACGTCATAATTTTAGATTGGAATATTGGTTAAACTGATTTATGTTGCTTACCTTCGATAAATGCGGCCTGCACGTAATGTTTTTGCTATCAATTATAAGGTTTTAAAGTGATTCGTACTTAAAATTCAAAATTGACTGTACGTCACGTGAACTTAGTCTGCGAACTTAGTCCGAGAACTTAGTCTGCGAACTTAATCTGAGAACTTATTACGCGAACTTATAGTTGAAAGCTTTCTGCGTTTTTAAATTTAAAAGACTCTACGCGAATGTACTGAGAGACTTTATCATGCGAACTTGCTCTGAGACTTTAGTCTGCGACTTTAGTCTGAAACTTTGTTAAGCGATTTTAGTCTTAAAATTATCATGCGAACTTAGAGTGAGACTTTACCCTGCGAACTTAGTATGAGACTTGAATAAGAGACTTTATTCTGAGACTTTAAGTTGGTCATGATATTTTGATTCTGAGTCTATTAACTATTAAACTTAACATATCGATCGTGCACAAACTGTTATATTTTTATAGATTACAGATGGCTGACCCAAAGATGTTTGAAGGAAGGCATAACACCATTGCACTAATCGATACTTCCTTAGTAAGTGCTGAGCCATATTTGGAGCTGCTGAATTTCTTACAGAGGTCAAGGATTTATTATGCACTCACTGCATCTACAACTGTTTATGCCAATCACATTATAGACTTCTGGTCTAATGCAACTCACGACATGGTTGATGGAGTACAACGACTGGTTACCACTGTTCTTGATCAGCAAGTGATTATTACTGAGGATACAGTGCGTACAGTGTTGCAATTTGGAAATGATGCTGATTCAAGAATAGTTTTCCCTGCAACATTGGTTTCTGGATTCTTTCAAAGAATAGGTTATCCGGATATCTCACCAGACCAATACAAGAAGCAAAAAGTATGTCCAGTATGGAGATTGTTTATGCATTTTCTGATTGTGTGTCTTTCTGGACGCAAAGGAGGATTAGATGGTATGGGTCAAAGTTTGGGATCTGCTATGGTTGCCCTGACATTGAACAAGCCCTACAATTTCTCTGGTTATGTCTTTGCCAACATGATCTCAAATATATCAAGTCATACAAAGTTTTACATGTTTCCAAGATTTGTACAATTGATTCTTAATCATTTACTTCCAAATCTACCAAATCAAGGGATGCTTACTCTACGGTTGATTCCGATGACCAAGAGAGTGTATGTTGATTGTCAAAATTTTGGCAGAAATCCAACTCCAGCACTGATTCCAGTGTTTCGACACATTGTTGATGAAAACTATCAAGCACCATTAAATGATAATTGGTTAGATGATCAAGAGCAAGAGGGAGATGCACATTTGTTTGAAGCTCCTGTTGAAAATGATCCGAATATGGATGATGAAGCTGTAAATGAAGATCTTGCTGAAAACATTCAGGAAAATGAGCCTTTGGAAGTGGGTACTAGTGAACCACTAAGGGAGGAAGTTCAAGTTTCAAGTGATTCTAGTGAATCAAATGATAGTTCAAACGAATCCAGTGATGATTCAGAAGAAGCTGCAGAGAGAATAAGACTTGAACAAGAGAGAAATGCTAGAAGAGAAAGACTACAAAAAGGCAGTACTGAAAGATTAGCTCAACTTCAACGAGCTCGTCAAGAAAAGAGGGCACTTGTAGAGGAAGTTGCTGATGCTGATTATGTTCCTGAAGAACCACCTCGTACAAGGCCAAGATGACAAGCTCAAAGTTCTACTGCTCAAGTACAAATCACACAACCAATTAAATCTTCACAACAACCGTCATCTCAATCTACTCCAACTCAACAAGATATATCTTCTGAGCTCAACTGGATTCTCATGCTAAATTGATTGAAACTCAACAAGCTATGATCAATGCTCAATCTGAAAGGATTATCGAGTTAGAAAAAGAGCGAGAACAACATCAAAATTCTGTTGTTCAGGGGGAGAATCAATCAAATGAAGAAGAAGAAGAAGAAGAAGAAGAAGAAGAAGAAGAAGAAGAAGAAGAAGAAGAAGAAGAAGAAAATAAAGATGATGAAAAGGATGAGTCTTCTGATGATGATTCGGATAATGATAAGGGAAATGGTGGAGCACAACCACAAATGGAAAACACATAATCTAAAGCTACAGATGAACAACCAGAATTTGTGAATGAACAACAACAATCTAAGCAAACAAGTGAAAATAAATTACAAATGGTTGTATATACTGGACCAAGTGATGGAAGGTTGAATGAGGAAGAAGAGTTTCTGAATGTTGAACCGCTATCGGTATCATTTAATTTTGAAGAAAATCTGATTCCTATGATAGAATATTTGGAGAGAGAAGCTGTTGGGATTAATCAGGATGATTCAGAAGAAATAGTGTCTGAAGAACTACCTTTTGAAATTCCAAGTGATAACGAGAATGTTGAATATGAGAGGGTTGAAAATGAAGATGAAATGTGATGATTTTGTCTTTGAAAGAAATAATCAAGCTGATGAAGATAGTAATGATAGTGAGGAGATGGACGAAGAGATAGAAGCTGAGGCAAATCCTGAAATTCCAGAATGTTCAATTTCTAAACATCCGGAATGGTTCAGAGTACCGACACATGCACCAATGATTAAGAAGAAGCTTTACAAAGTAAACGGTGAGTGTAATGGTCAAATAATAAGCTGGAAGTATGACGAAGACTTGAATATGATTGTGGTGAAGAGAACTGGTGGATTACAATATTTTAAGCGAAGTTTTAAAGATTTGAGTACTCTTCCAAAGTGTGAAATACACAAATTAGCTCAGCTAAACATCATTAACCACTCAGGATCAAGCATGGGCAGATATATTGAGAGTAATGTCCAAAGGAAGTGAGATATGGATTTAACCTGATGAAGCCTACTCTTGGAAAAAGAAAGATATACAAGAAGAAGATTAGCGATTTGACAAATAAACCGTGGGTAAGAATAGTTTATCATCCGGTCAAAGTATTAAAGAAAATTCCATTGGAAAAACTGCCAATTAACTTTGCTGAAAGATTAAAGTGGTGGTATTACAACGGAACTACTGGAGAAGCGTGCATTGAAATATTCAAAGATGAACAAAAAGAAAAGGTTGAACAAGTCTTTGTTTATGATCCGATTAGCTTAATCAATCTCTCAAAACAAGACTTACTGATGCTCAAGGATAATCATATAATGTTTAACAAGAATGAAGAAAAGGAAGCCTTAAAGTTTCAGAATGTGGTGAAAGTGTGCATAAGAAATGGAATCTGCGCTGGAAGCAACCTCCCAAGCAAATGGATCTGAAGCTCGAAGAAAAACAAATCAAGCTACTGACAATGGGGAGTTTGTTGATACATGTACAGTGTCAGAAACTTGATTAAAAGACTTAGACATCAGAACTTTTGTTTACGCGACTTTAAGGTGCGATCTTATGTTTAGTGTCGCGTATGCGACTTTATAGTTATAGTCGCAGGTTTAGTTAGTGTCGCGTAGTATGTCTATAAATAGACTGTTTTCGTTCGTCATTTGTACGCAACTGAATATCTAGATTTAAGAGAGATTTGCTGTCACTTGCATTGTAATCATTCCTCTACTGGTTCAATCAATTGATAATAAATATAAATCAATTATTTACATCACGCGTGCAATTTACATTCGGTTTATACATATAATCACAGGATTATGCACTTGATTATATGATTTTGTAATCTGATCAGTTAGACATGGCGACCTACATGTATAAGACATCATTTTTCTTTTTGATATCAATTAATTTGATTTAAAAATGATAAAGTCTCAAAGATTTTAGTCAAGCGAACTTATCAAGTTCGCTAAACAAAGTCTGATAATAAAGTTGCACAAATAAAATCGCAGAACAAAGTCTGATGAAAAGTCTATCTAATTCTTAGTCTATCTAATTACGTTTACAGCACTCTAAAATCCTAGTGAAAAGTCTAGGTTACGACTCCTTAAGTACCGAAATCGTAAGTTACTGAAATCGCGTAACGTTCTAGGAGATTGCTTAGCGAACTTTAAGACTGTGAGGAACACAAAATTAGGTTACAAAGTGCCACAGAAAACAAGTGAAATTAAATTTCATAAGTCATCACAAAATAGTTATCATATCGCAAAAATCGGAATTTAACTGGAAATTCCGTAACTCAGTGAACGCAACCGAAAATCGGTTAATTGACTCGCGAATGTCAATCGTGATAGAATCAAATACATTTTGATGAATGTTATAAACTTATAAGATAAAGTTTCATGACTCAAACTTTAATCACAAAAACATCACAAAAATCGGAATTAACCGAAATTCCGTAACTCGGCAAACGCGATCCGAATCGAATAAACGAAACTCGAATCCGACAAACTAATACTTGAATATCCATTATAAACAATGTAAAATACAATTTGAATTACTTTATAAATTTAGAACATCAATATTTACAACCCTAATATTAAGCATAAAAACAACACAATTTAAAGCCTTTAAATGTACAAGACTTGTGCAATTTTAATACAAATAAATACTATAACTAATATAAATTTTATTTTGACAAAAAAATAAGTTAAAAACCTCATTTTAATGACCCAAAACCAGACCCCCCTTCCCTTCTCTCTTTTTTTCCACTCAACCTCTCCACCAAAACCAGACCCCCCTTCCCCTCTCTCTTTTTTTCCACTCAACCTCTACACTAACCACTTATATTCCATGCAAAAGTCTTCTACCACTTACACACTCTTCCTCTCATCATTTCTCTCATTTTCTCTCAAGAAAACACACACAAAACCTCTCTTTTCACACACTAAACTCCAGAGAATATCCATCCTTAAATCATATCTTTGAAGGTGTTCATACACCTAAACCAACTTTCTAAGGTATGAACACCATCTCTAGCTTCCATTCTTGCAATTTCCTACTTTGATTCTTGTAAAAACATGGATTTTATGCCTTTTTCATGGCTAAAATTCTCATACAAGGATTGATGTTTGTAGGTTCCCTTACACTTGTGTAAGTGTTAAAACAAAAGGGCAACCCATGATCAAACCGAAATCAAACCAAAAAAGTCGACTTTTTGATGTTATAGAGTTTATTTACATGTTCTTTCTAGAATAAATGGTTAAAATGTTAAAATATGTTTATGTTTCTGTAAAACACATGTACATGCATAAAAGACAAGGCTTCAATCATTGGATGAGGTCTAAAAATCGTTGGTAGTGAAAAACACACCAAAATGATCACCATTGTCTTATATGTAATCTGTCCAGATTTTGACCTCACTTGAAATGACCATAACTCAGTGAAAAATGGTCCAAAGATCTTGATTTTTCTTCTAGAATTTAGCTTAATGTCTTACCTTTAAAACCCCACTGGTCTCACTCAAATCCATTGAGTATTCTACCTCCAAATGTAACACACAAAACTGATGCGCAAACAGTAACTTTTCTGTGAGCACCTTGTTGAGATACTTGTTCATGGGTCTTAAGGTGTTCAATAAATTCAAACAAAATTGTTTTTAGACTCCTAACAAGTTTCTCTCAGTAGAATAAAAAGATGGTAATTTATCTTGTTGACCTTATATTTTTAGAAAATGCATGAACATCATGCATTGTTGTAAGCTTGTAAATCTCAAATACTTGTGTTGTGATGATTCAAAAATACATAATTGCTAGAGAAAACGTGTTAAAATTTTGGGGATTATTTTTTCCAGTAACTAGATCATGAAAAGATTCTTGAAAATAAAAATTGAAATTTTTGGAAAAACATAAGTATTTTTCCTAAATTAATGCAAATAAAGTCTATAAAAGGTGAAATATTCATGAAAAATACTTTTGGACACCAAATAATTATGGGAAAATTCCAGTGTCATTTTGGGAAAATGACACTATACTCAAAATTTCACACTCTTTGGAGGTGTTTTGATATGTTTTCCGATTTATGTCTCGTTAAAACGCATAATGTTGGGAACCTAAGTTCCAGTGGTCAAAAAGACTTGGAAATTTTACACAAACCTAAAAATTCCAGAATTTTTCCTGAATAATTACTATTTTTCCCATAATTATCCCAATTATTAGACATAAAATGATTATAAATAATCCATACGTCTAAAAATCCCCAAATTTTCACAGAAAATGTTTGAACTATATTTCATGTTTCATATCAAGTTTGGTAATTTTTAGATGTTTGTATACATATATTTCCATTATTTTGTTCACAACTCGAACAATTACCGGCAACGTAATTTAAATGGAAATTCAAACTTTTACGGCACTTTGTAATTTAATTAGCTAGCTAAGCGATCCTAACAAACCATATTAGTCGAGAAACTAATTAGAAACCTTGTGTTCTTAGGACTTGGATAGGAGTCCAACCCGGTCGGCACGCGCATTACATCCATCCTTCCGTCACGCTCAATAGTGAGTTTACACAGCCCCTCTTTTTAACGTTTTACTTAAATTTTTGGGGTGAAAAGCATGCTATATGATCTAACTACTATATTTGGATTACAAATACTATTCTTATGCTTTACTTGATTTACGAATGCTATGCTTATACTATGCTCGTTTTACATATGCTATGCTATGATGTTATGCTTACTTTCGAATACTTCACATGGTTAAAATGTCGTATTGATTACAAATAATGTCGTGAATATTTTCCGTTTATACGAACATGATTATATGCTTGTTTTCTATCGTATCTAAAGTCTCCGGTATATCTACACGACCATTAACTCTATATGAGCCAAATGATGCATATGAATAGTACTATTCGGGAGCGAGGCCACCTCCCCACTCACGCAGCCACGTGAGTGCATCCCATCATCCTAATTGCCAACGATAGGGCATCTCTCTTTTGGGGCAAAGGTTTATCGGTTGTAGGTTTGGTTGTGGACTCAAGCATAATAACTCATTGTGACTATAGACATTATAACGTGATAGCATAGAAATTTCATAAACGACTATAAACTTATGACGTTTTGACATTTGAAATGACATTTCTTTGAAACTATGAACTTACGACCCGAGCTTTACAATGATTTTGTCATCTGAAACAATATTTCTTTGAAACCATAAACTTACGACCCGAGCTTTACAATGACTTTGTCGTTTGAAACGACATTTCTTTGAAACTATAAACCTTACGACCCGAACTTGAAAATGACTTTGTCATTAGAAACCATATTTCTTTAAAACCATAGATTTTATAACCTGAGTTTTATACTATAAATGTGGACAATGATAAACGTGGTTTCATAATAACGTCGCGCATTCTTATGAACTTCGACATAATAATCTGTTGAGACTTTAAACATTTTGATATTGATTTGATGATCCATTGGCTTTATACACGTAACATGAACTTATTAAATACTACAATGAGTTTTATAAACATAATTTGAACTTATTAAACACTATCTTGAGTTTTATAAACGTGAATTAAATATTCCTTTGAAAATATGAGTGGGGCGTTATAAATGAATCACGACTTTTAATTGAGTACAAAAAGGGAATCGCTCCTAAATGAGCCTCGTTCTTAAATAAACCTCATTTGCAAACAAAACATCGATTAACAAATGAATCTAGCTATCAAATGAATATCGCTCTTAAATGAGCCTTATTTTAACGAATTACTTTTATAATTATCCGCGCAATAGCGTTTGACTATCTTAAAAATTGATTTCAAGAACTTATCGGATGATTATCGTCTTTGTATGAGCCTCGACACTAAACATACTACTTTTGCGAACTAATCACGTAGTAACGTGGAACTTTTAAACTAGACTTTGTAAACACTGGAAAAGGGTCTTTCATTACACAAAACCTGTGTACTCACCAACTATGTTTCATAGTTGACCTGTTTACTTTTACATGCTTTTCAGGAATTAGTCACCACTTGTTTATTGAAGCTAAACCCGTTATATGATCTATGCTGCTGTAGCGTTACGGGATTTTCTCTTTTGGATGTAATCGCATGTTTAGATTATTTACTTTTGTGCTGTAAACGCTTGTAAGACCTTATGTAATGTATTAATTGTAGACCGTTGAACGGTGATCTTTTGTAATTTTCGATTGTGAAATCATTGTACTGTTACATCTCGTGTTTCCGCTTTAGCGGGGTGTGACAAGTTCGCTCAAATAAAGTCGCGATCTTATAGTTAAGTTTGCAGGTGCGACTTTAAGATAAAGTCGCAGAGCGTACTAAGACTTTGAAAATTTTGATGAAATACGATTTTAAAGCATGAATTGATTGTACCACTGTATGTAGATACTTCTAAGCAATGCACAGCAACTATAGTAAGTTCACAGAAGCTTAAGATCACATAAACAACTTTCAATCGAAATACGTCCAAATTTGAAATCAAATTCAAACTTGAATTTGATTCAATCACTTGATGAAAACAGATATATTGATCAAAACGAATCACTCTGAGTCATATTCATCAGTCTTCAATCATCAAAATTTGAAAACTATCAAAATCCGTACAATCTGAATGTGACGTCATTCTGTGATCAAGTAATTTGAGCTTCAATCCTTGACTTACACCGTGTAATCGATAGAATTAATGCTAATAGTCTTCAGAAAACAATTCTTCAATCACAGCAATCCAAAACAATCACATTTAATCGAATTTGATAATTTCTTCAAATAACCAAATATTCAAACGCTCAATTCATTCAGTACATGATTGTAAAACCTAAATCAGCTCTGATACCACATGTAGGTCGCCATGTCTAACTGATCAGATTACAAAATCATATAATCAAGTGCGGAATCCTGTGATTATATGTATAAACCGAATGTAAATTGCACGCGTGATGTAAATAATTGATTTCTATTTATTATCAATTGATTGAACCAGTACAGGAATGATTACAATGCAAGTGACAGCAAATCTCTCTGAAATCTAGATATTCAGTTGCGTACAAATGACGAACGAAAACAGTCTATTTATAGACATACTACGCGACACTAAACATAAGATCACACCTTATCGTCGCGTAAACAAAAGTTCTAATGTCTAAGTCTTTTAATCAAGTTTCTGACACTTTACATGTATCCACAATAATCATAATCATATTAACCATCACTCAAATGATATAGTCTCTATTCCTGTTTCTGCTTCTGTTTCAACTTATGCAGGTGACAACTCTAAGCAACAATTGCCAAATGATGAAGACTTCCAGGAAACTTTATCTGAATTGGAAAATTCATCCTCTGATGATGCAAGCAATCATGGGTGGAAGCTATGCAAGAAGAGTTACAACAGTTTGTGAAAATGCAAGTCTGGAAACTTGTCAAGTTACCAAAGGGAGTACATTCCATTGGTACTTGGTGGGTTTTTTAGAGCAAAGAAATGACCGTGGAGTAATTGTTCGAAACAAAGCAAGATTGGTCGTTCAGGGTTTCACTCAAATTGAGGGATTAGATTACACAGAAGTCTTTGCTCCGGTTGCGCGCCTTGAATCAATTAGTTTATTTCTTGCTTATGCTTCATTCAAGAAATTCAAAGTGTATCAACTGGATGTGAAAAGCGCATTTTTGTATGGAAAGGTTCATGAAGAAGTCTATGTATGTCAACCTCCTGGATTTGAAGACATCAGTTTCCTGATCATGTCTACAAACTTGACAAAGCCTTGTATGGTCTTCATCAAGCACCTAGAGCATGGTACGAGACTTTGTCTCCACACCTGTTGCAAAACGGATTTACCAGAGGACAAATTGACAGTACTCTCTTCATAAAGAAGTCTAATGAAGACTTGCTGCTTGTGCAAATTTAAGTGGACGACATTATTTTCAGGTCGACAAATGATAATCTTTGTAAAGATTTTGAGACAATCACGAAGTCAAAGTTTGAGATGAGTTATATGGGAGAACTAAATTTCTTTTTAGGTTTACAAGTTAAACAGAATGAGAAGGGAATTTTTATCCATCAACCAAAATATGTTAAAGACATTTTGAGCCAATTCAAAATGGATGATTGCAAAGTTGCTGGAACTCCCATAGAAGTAAATCACAAATTAGGGCCATCTCTTGAAGAAGGAGATACAGACCAACATGAATATCGATCAATAATTGGTTCATTAATGTATCTTATTGCGTCTCGACCGGACATAATGTTTGTTGTATCTATTTGTTCACGATATCAAGCATGTCCGAAGATTTCTCATCTTAAAGCTGCAAAAAGAATCTTCTGTTATCTTAAGGGTAAACCATCGCTCGGGCTATGGTATCCTAACAATGAAGATATTCAGCTTTCGGCCTTTTCTGATTCAAACTATGGAGGATGTAATATGGATAAAAAGTCTACAACAGGAGGATGTCAGTATCTAGGAAACCGACTCGTTTCATGGCAATGTAAGAAACGGACCACTGTTTCCACTTCATCTACTGAAGCAGAGTACATAGCCACTTCAAGTTGTTGTTCACAGGTTTTGTGGATTCAACACCAAATGAGGGACTATGGTTTACTTCTTACTAAAACTCCTATCCATATTGATAATACTGCTGCTATCTCCATAACACGAAATCCTGTACAACATTAAAAAACAAAACATATCGAAATTCGATATCATTTCATACGGGATTGTTATGAAAAGCAACTGATCTCCTTAGTTCAAATCGCCACTTTAAAACAAAACGCAGATATTTTTACAAAAGCTTTTCTGAAAAATCGATTTGAGGAACTTGTTAAAATGATTGGGATGCGAAATCTTGATCTAGATTGAAAACTGACTTAGATCATCTTCTTTTATATTACCTTTTAGTTTAAAAAAAAACGATTTTTAAGAAAAGGGGGAGATTTTGTTTGAAAATATCTGGGAAATGATAGTACATCAAGGAGATGTGAATAAAAATGGAAAATCCTAAGTAATTTGTTTGATATATCAGTAGGCTCGTGTAAATAATTTTGAATCTTATGTTTTGATTTTTAAAATGATAAACATCTGGGTCTACATTTTGAAAATTGTAACTGGATTATTTTTCAAATTAGAAAGTAAAGTATATTTTTAACATTCACACGCCAATCTCCAATGATCATACAAAAGAGATATATATATATATATGTGTATATAAATATTTGAACAAAAAGAGCCAATGGGGCCACATAGGATGATACTTTGAGAGGTATAGTTTGTAATTGGGGCATGTAAGACCGTCGCTGCATGTAAGTCCTAAACAGTTACATACGTACTTGATTTAGAATGTAAGTCCGTTGTTGCAATTCTTAATCAAGTGTGCTAAAAATCTTAAAAGTCAAAAGATACGAAAAATCGTACATATTAGTATTATCTTATTTTGCTCTTTTGGTGAAATGTCTGAATGTACAGTATATAGTTGCTGGCTTGTGAGTTCGTATGTGCATGTAAGTCCAAACAACTATATACGTTATTCACTTGATTGTGCTCAGACATGATCCACTGCTAGTTATGTTCAAAAATAGATATATATGATAGGACAAATTATCTCAAAATGTGTGATCATTGGTTAATGGTTAAATCAAGTTTTGGTATTACGTATATAATTTTCAAGAATTTTTGAAAAATATGATGGTTCTATTTTTAAAATGCAAAGATCAAGTTTGTTATCATTTGAAAGTCAGAAAATTTGTTTTATAAATGTTTACATTGAGCTTATAAATTAAATACTGATAAATCAAACTTAGAACTTTTGATGTTCTTAATAAAATCATGTTTCATACTGATATGAAGCCGAATCAAATAAAGATCTCTTTCACAAAAAGATGTGTAGCTTTTATTCTTTAAATATTGAATTTTATATTCTTTGTTACTTTTTGAACAAAAGTTGTTTAAATCTTGATTAAGTAACGCATCCGGAAAAAGAAAAAGATCAAAGTAATTTGAAAATCACAAGTTAAAGTCACAAAATGGTCTTCTGGGAACTTATTCATAAACTCGCATACGCGACTTTATGATAAAGTCGCAAAAACAGTTGCCTATAAATACTTAATCACGCGACCATACCTTAATCATTTCTGATTAGTGTGATTTTACCTGCGACCTTATTACGGCGATTTTTGCGACTTTACTGAAAAATTTAAAAGTTTCCAGTTTGAACCGGTGAAATCCACTTAAATCAGTTGCTATTCATTCGTTGTTATTAGATTCATCTAAGGTATAAATTTTAATCATTGTTTCAACTTATTTTGTGATTAATTGATTGAAATCCATTCGGTTTTAGGATTTTAATAATGACGTCATATAAATAGGTGAAATACACGGATTAAAATGCATATATCTTGTACATTTGATTGATAACGGCCTGATTATCGTGTTTAAAGTGAGAATTGTAAGTTTAAATAAAGTTTCGTACTTAGATTTGAAAACTAACTGTTAGGCCGTTTGCTCTGGATCTAATTCGAATCGTCAATTAAACCGTGCGGAATCCGAGTTTAATTGATTTATGTGATGAACAAACGAGATTGAATCAAATGATTTCTTGTATTGATATATATGAAATGAATACTGTCACACCCCGATTTCTAGTGGGAGCGTGACGTGCGCGGATCACAAACAAAGATTACAATGAACGACTTCTAAGAGAGTCGCTAAACAACACCCTTAAATTACATAGTCTTAGCAACACCATTACAAACTTTAACGAATAACTAGCTTGATTCAAATTGACAAAGTTCATGCTAAGTCCTTCCAAGTGAATGCAACTCCTACGTCAAAAAGTGCGACACAACGGCACAACTACATAGCGCCTTAGTTACCTGAGAATACATGTTAAAATACGTCAACATAAAGTTGGTGAGTTCATAGGTGTAAGCATTTGTAAAGTAGACCCGTGGTTACGAGATTTCAAGTTATTTTGTTTTATCACAATATCAAAGTGTATTACTATTGCCATAAGCTCATGAATTGAAACCTTAACAATTTAATTGCCTCGCAAGTGTTCTATTCACAACACTCGTAGTGGGTCAAATGATTATGCGTCCGTTTTTCGAGTTGGCGCGACCAACCCGGACGGGGGTGTCAACCCAATAGATCTATTCACAATATTCGCGTTTAAGTCCATAACTAACAATTCATGATAGAGGCCCATATAATTTGAATAGTGGAAACTTATGCAATACGTAACAGTTTATATGTACTTGTAACCACGAAAGAAAAAGTATGTATTCTCACCCCAAAACATATCAAAGCGTTTAAAAATAGGGGCTATGAAACTCACAGTTCGAGCGTGAGCGTACAGATGGATATAATGCGTGTACCGACCGGGTTTGACTCCTATTCAATTCCTAAGAACACAAGAATTCTAATTAGTTTCTCGACTAATACAGTTTGTTAGGATTACTTAGCTAGCTAATTAAATTACAAAGTGCCGCTAAAGTTCGAATTTCCATTTAATTTACGTTGTCGGTAATTGTTCGAGTTGCGAACAAAATAATGGAAATATATGTATACAACATCTAAAAATTAAAAAACTTGGTATGAAACATGAAATATAGTTCACAAATTTTCTGTGAAAATTTGGGGATTTTTAGACATACAGATTATTTTTAATCAATTAATGTCTATAAAGTGTGATAAATATGAGAAAAATAGTAATTATTCATGAAAAATTCTGAAATTTTTACTAGATCAGTTTTAACTCATTTTTAGGTTTGTGTAAAATTTTCATGTTGTTTTGAGCACTGGAACTTTGGTTCCTAACTTTATGTGTTTAATCAAGACGTAAATCGGAAAACATATCAATTCACTTCCAATGTGTGTCAAATTTTGAGGATAGGAAAATGACACAGGAATGTTTCCATATTTTTTGATGTCAAAAAGTATTTTTCATGAATATTTTTCCTCTTTATAGACTTCATTTGTATTAAACTAGGAAAAATACTTATGTTTTTCCAAAAATTCACATTTTTATTTTCAAAGTTCTTTTCATGATATAGTTACTGAGAAAAATCATCCCCAAATTTTTAACACGTTTTATCTAGTATTTTTGTATTTTTTATTCATCACAACAAAATTATTTACATTCTACAAGGCTAAAATAATGCATGATGTTCATGCATTTTCTAAAAATACTTAATCATCAAGATAAATTCCTATATTTTTATTCTACTGAGATATGAATGTTAGGAGTCTAAAATAATTTTTCTTAGATTTATTGAATACTTTAAGACCTATGAACAAGTATCACATCAAGGTTCTAACAGAAAAGTTACTGTTTGCACATCAGATTCGTGTGATACATTTGGAGGTCGTAAACTCAATGGATTTGAGTGAGACCAGTGGGGTTTGAAAGGTAAGACATTTAGCTAAATTCTAGAAGAAAAATCACGATTTTTGGACCATTATTGACTGAGTTATGGTCGATCAAAGTAGGGTCAAAATCTGGACAGATTACATGCATGACAAAATGATCTTTTTGGAGTGATTTCACTACCAAACGATTTTTAGACCTCATCCAAAGATTGAAGTCTTTTCTTTTATGCATGAACATGTGTTTTACAGAAACATAAATATATTTTAACATTTTAACCATTTATTTTAGCAAGAACATGTAAATAAGCATTCAAACACTAAAAAGACGATTTTTTCGGTTTGATTTCGGTTTGATCATGGGTTGCCCTTTTGTTTTAACATTTAAACAAGTGTAAGGGAACCTACAAACATCAACTCATGTATTTGGATTATAACCATGAATAAAGTGTATAATCCAAACATTTTATGAATTTAAAAGTAAGTAAATGCAAGAATGGAAGTAAGGAATGGTATGTTTTACCTTAGAGATGTTGTTCTTATGTAAGAACACCTTTGCATGTGTGATTTTTAATTGCAAGTTTTCTGGAAATTAGTGTGTGAAATGAGAGAATTGTGTGTGTTTCTTGAAAGAGAAATGAAAGAATGATTTAGACAAAGTGTGTGAAAGTGGTAGAAGTGATTTTGCATGTAAAGTGAGTGGAGTTTTGTAAGAAAAAGAAGAGTTTTGAGTGGGGGAATGGGAGGTCCGGTTTTTGGTCAATAAAATGAGGTATTTAACTTATTTTTTTGTCAAAATAAAATGTATATTAATTATAGTATTTATTTGTATTAAAATTTCACAAATACTTTACAAAATAAGCTCTCAACTCTCTCTCAATTCTGTGTAAAAATAAACTTCGTTCAAAAGCTCATAGAAACACACCTACAACTGAAAACCTGCTGCTGTATATATACTACTTAGCACCTGCGACTTTAACTGAGACTATACCTGCGACCTTAGCTGCGACTTTAAGGTTAAAGTCACAATTATACAAATTCAAACTAATTTCTAAACAAGCTGATTGTCACACATATATGTATCAACAAACTCCCCCTTGACAACAGCTTGTAGAAATCTTTTAATCTTGATTAATCTTCAATCTTAGCTAGATGAGAGAGTAATCTTCATCCTCAACTTGATGAGAGAGTAATCTTAGAGTAATCTTCATCCTTAGCTTTGATGAGAGAGTAATCTTCAACTTTGATTAATCTGAGTATTCTTCAATTCGATTGATCTGAGTAATCTTCAACTTCAATGAGAGAGAGTTGTCTTCCATTTCTTTATCACAGGAATCAGCAACTTTTTCTTTTGAAAGTTGTGACCCTTGAATAATAAGAATCTGTCTGTTCACCAAATTTCATAATTACTCCCCCTGAACAGCAGAATTCTTCTTTTTCTTTTCTTCTACCTTTTCTCCCCTTGATCCTTTAATTCAAGCACCACTTTAGGAACCCATTTGAGCACGATGCCAATGGATTCTCCTTTTTCGAAAGCCATTTGTATGTGGTATCAATATAATCCAAAGAAATGAGTTCCATCTGAAATTAAAACGTGATGTTTCATATCTAAACATTCGTTGTGGAACCAATGTGTGTAGAATTCTTCTTGGGGAGAAAGGAACAAGATCTCTTTGTATTTTCACCACCATACGACGTGAGGGTGCAAGAGCAAACATTTGTTGTCTTGAATATACAAAAGATCGTGTTTCACCAGATTCCGATTGTGTCGGTTTCCAAACTTTTGTTGACTTTGGAGATTCTGAAATCGATCTTTTGGTTTGTTCAAAGAATACAGAATCACAACAATCAACCTTTTGATGATCAAAATTTCTGGTTGTGTAGGTCACATATACACTCTGATAAGATTACAATTACAACTGATTATGTGCGGAATCCAGTAATCAATTGAATAAACGGTTTGAATTGAACACGCAAACTAAATAAACAGATTATATTGATAATCAAATGGTTACAAATGTTCACTGATATATCTGATTATAATACTCTCTGAATATCACATTTATGCATACGTACAAATGAAAACATAACAGCCTATTTATAGACAGACATGCGACTATACTGTTATGCGACTATGTTGAATAAAGTCGCACTAAAGTCGCAGACATTGTCGCATAGACAAAAATCTAGACTTCTAAGACTTATCAAGATTCTGACATTCTAATCTTGCACCAACAAACTCCCCCTTGTCAGTAGCTTGATATGTTCTTTGTCTTGCTTCAGATCCATTTGCTAGGAAGATTGCTTCCAGCACAGATGCCATTTCTGACACATACTTTCACAACATTCTGAAACTTCATTGCTTCTCCTTCTTCATTTTTGTTGAATAGAATATGATTTTCTTTAAGTGCTAGCAAGTCTTGTCTTGATAAATTTATTAAGCTGATCGGATCATAGACGTAGATAGTTTCAACTTTATCCTTTTGATCATATTTGAAGATCTCTATGCATGCTTCTCCAGTTGTACCATTATAATACCACCACTTAAGATTTTCAGCAAATCTAATTGGTAACCTTTCCAACGGAATCTTCTTAAGTACTTTGACAGGAGGATATACAATTCTAACCCACGGCTTGTTTGTAAGACCACTGATCTTTTTCTTGTAGATCTTTCTTTTTCCAAGCGTTGGCTTCATCAAGTTGAATCCATATCTCACCTCTTTTTGTACGTTACTCTCAATGTACCTTCCCATACTTGATCCTGTGCGATTGATAATATTAAGTTGTGCTCGCTTAGAAATTTCACACTTAGGAAGAGTACTCAGATCCTTAAAGCTTCGCTTGAAGTATTGTAATCCACCAGTTCTTTTTACAATAATCAAGTTCAGTTCTTCATCATATTTCCAACTGATTATCTAACCATCGCATTCACCATTCACCTTATAGAGTTTCTTCTTTATCATTGGTGCATGTGATGGTACTCTGAACCATTCCGAATGCTTAGTAGAACTTGAATATTCTGGAACTTCAGGATTAGTTTCAGCTTCAATCTCTTCATCCATTTCTTCACTGTCATTATCTTCTCCTTGATCATTTTTCTCAAATACAAAATCATCACACATTTCATCTTCATTATAATAAATCTTTAAAATTCATTTCTTCTGAATTATCTTGATTTATCCCTACAGCTTCCCTTTCCAAGAACTCCAACATAGGAATCAGATTTTCTTCAAAGTTAAATGATACCGATAACGGTTCAATATTCAAAAATCCTTCTTCCATATTCAAACTTCTATCACTTGGCCCAGTATAAATAACCATTTGTAGATTATTTTCACGTATTGGCTCTGTTGTTGTTGTTTATCATTTGAAAATTCTGGTTGTTCATTTCCAGCTTCAGATTCTGTATTTTCTGGATGTGATTTATCTCCACCATCATCATTATTATCATCATCATCAGCGTCATCAGGGTCAGAAGAATCATCATCATTCTCATCATCTTTTTCTTCCTCATCATCCTCCTCTTCTTCAATATTCTCCCCCTGAACAACCGAATTTTTATTTGCAAGCTCCTTTTCTAACTCTTGAATTCTTTTTGATTGAGCATCAATCTGTGCTTGTTGAGTTTCAAATAATTTGACATGAGAGTCAATTTGAGCTTGTTGTTTTTCAATTATCTTTGATTGCTCCACAAAGGAAGTTTTCAGCTCTGCCATGATTGTTAACAATTGTGACATTAAAACTGGTGCAGAAGATGTATCTTGTTGAGTTGGAATAGATTGAGACGATGATTGTTTGTTGTTGTTGTGAAGGTCGAATTGATTGTGTGATATGTACTTGAGCAGTGGAAGTTTGAGCTTGTCGCCTTGGCTTTGTTCGAGGGGGTTCAGGCATATAATCAGCATCAACAGCTTCTTCTACAAGGGCTCTCTTTTCCTGACGACCACGTTGAAGTTGAGCTAAACGTTAAGTACTGCCTTTCTGTAGCCTTTCTCTTCTAGCATTTCTCTCTTGTTCAAGTCTTATTCGCTCTGCAGCTTCTTCTGTATCATCACTTGATTCGCTTGAACAATCACTTGATTCACTAGAATCACTTGAAACTTGAACTTTCTCTCTCAGTGGTTCACTACTACCCACTTCCAAAGGCTCATTTGCCTGAATATCTTCAGCAAAGTCATCATTCATAGCTTCCTCCTCAACATTCATATGAGGATCATTTTCAATAGGAGCTTCAAACAGATTTTCTTCTCCTTCTTGCGCTTGATCAATGGGATCAATGAACCAGTTATCATTCTTTGGCGCTTGATCATTCTCATCAATGATATGTCCAAACACTGGAATCAGTGCCGGAGTTGGATTTCGCCCATAATTCTGACAGTCAAGATATACTCTTTTGGTCATCGGAATCAATCGTAAAGTGAGCATCCCTTGATTAGGTATATTCGGATGAAGATGATTTAAGATCAGTTGAATCAATCTTGGAAACATGTAAAACTTGGTGTGACTGGAGATGTTCGATATCATATTAGCAAACACGTAGCCAGAAAAATTGTAAGGCTTGTTCAAAGTCAGAGCAACCATTGCAGATCCCAGACTCTGTCCCATTCTATCTATCTCCTCCTTTACGTCCTCATAAGCACACTATCAGAAAGTGCATGAACAATCTCCAAACAGGACTTAATTTCTGTTTTCGGTATTGATCTGGAGAGATTTCCGGATACCCGATTCATTGAAAGAATCCAGAAACTAATGTGGGTGGGAAAAGTATTCTCGAATCAGCATCATTCCCGAATTGAAGAACTGTACGCACTGTATCTTCTGTAATATTAGACTTGTTGATTAAGAACAGTGGTAATTAGTCTTTGCACACCATCAACTGTATGTGTTGCATTGGTCCAGAAATCAATAATATGATTTTCATATACAGTTGTTGAAGCAGTTAATGCATAGTATATCCTTGAACGTCTCAAAAAGTTCAGCAACTCAAGATATGGTTGCGAACTAGCTAGTGAAGTATCAATGAGAGCAGTTGTGTTGTGTCGTCCTTCAAACATCTTTGGATTAACCATCCTGAAATCTATAAGAAATATAGCAAGATTGCACAATAGATATATTAATTTCACAAGTTTTAAACACTCAGAATCAAGATAAAGTCGCCTGTCTAAAGTCTGAGTATGAAACCTCTAATTAAAGTCTCAAATAAAGTCTCTTAATTAAAGTCTCATAACAAGTTCGCACATCAAAGTCGCATAATTAAAATCTCATATTAAAATCGCATAACTAAGTTCTCAAATTCGCATGATAAGGTCGCAGACACAAGTTCTCGGACAAAGTCGCATAAAAAGATCGCATGTTTTGGAAATCAGTAAGATCGCATAGATAAAGTCGCGTACTAAAGTCGCAGAGACGAACAATTATTTTTCACTTTTAATATGAAACCTTATAAAAACCTACAATTTCCAATCAAAACATGTACACTAGGCCGCTATCAATCAAATGTATAAGATATACACATTCTAACCATGTATTTTCAATTTTTAAATGACGTCATTATGTAAAACCCTAAATCCGAATGGATTTCACGCATTAAGTCATACAACAAATTGAATCAATAGTTAAAAGCTATACCTTAGTTTTATCTGATAACAACGAATGAATAGCAACTGATTTCAACAGATTCCAACAATTCAAACTCGAAAATTTTGAAATTTGAAATAAAGTCGCAGAAATCGTTGTAGCAAGGTCGCAGATAAAGTCGCACAAGCTTAATCAGAAATGATTAAGATAGAGTCGCGAGGTTTAAGTATTTATACTAATCAGGTTATGCGACCTTACTATAAAGTCGCATAAGCGACCTTACAGATAAGTTCGCATAAACAAGTTCGCAGACTCCAACTTGTGATTTTTACTTTGAACTTTTTGTTTTAGGATGCGTTACTTAATCAAGATTTAAACGACTTTTGACCAAAAATAATACAGAATATAAAATTCAATTTTAAAGAATAAAATCTACACATCTTTTTGTGAAGGAGATCTTAATTTGATTCGGAATCATATCAGTTTGAAATGTGATTTTTAAAGAACAACAAAAGTTATAAGCTTAATTTATCAGTATTTAATTTTATAAACTCAATGTAAACATTTATAAAACAAATTTTATGACTTTTAAATGATAACAAACTTGATCTTTGCATTTTAAAAATAGAACCATTATATTTTTCAAAAATTCTTGAAAATTATATACGTAACACCACAACTTGATTTAACCATTAACCAATGATCACACATTTTGAGATATTTTGTCCTATCATATATATCTATTTTTGAACATAACTAGCAGTGGATCATGTTTGAGCACATTCAAGCGAATAACGTATATAGTTGCTTGGACTTACATGCACATACGGACTCACAAGCCGGCAACTATATACTGTACATTCAAACATTTCACCAAAAGAGAAAAATAAGATAATACTAATATGTACGATTTTTCGTATCTTTTGACTTTTAAGATTTTTAGCACACTTGATTAAGGATTGCAACAACGGACTTATATCCTAAATCAAGTACATATGTAACTATTTAGGACTTACATGCAGCAACGGTCTTACATGCCCCAGTTACACACTATGCCTCTCAAAGTATTCTCCTATGTGGCCCCATTGGCTCTTTTTGTTCAATTATTTATATACATATATATATCTCTTTTGTATGATCACTGGAGATTGGTGTGTGAATGTTAAGAATATACTTTACTTTCTAATTTGAAAAATAATCCAGTCACAATTTTCAAAATGTAGACCCAGATGTTTATCATTTTTAAAAATCAAAACATAAGATTCAAAATTATTTACCCGAGCCTACTAATATATCAAACAAATTACTTAGAATATTCAATTTTTATTCACATTTCCATGATGTACTATCATTTCCCAGATATTTACAAACAAAATCTCCCCGTTTTCTTAAAAATCGTTCTTTTTTTTTTTTAAACTAGAAAGAAATATAATAATAAAAATGATCTAAGTCAGTTTTTAATCTAGATCAAGATTTCGCATCCCAATCATTTTCACAAGTTCCTCAAATCGATTTTTCAAAAAAGCCTTTGTAAAAATATCTGCGTTTTGTTTTAAAGTGTCGATTTGAACTAGGGAGGTCAGTTGCTTTTCATAACAATCCCGTATGAAATGATATCGAATTTCGATATGTTTTGTTTTTGAATGTTGTACGGGATTTCGTGTTATGGAAATAGCAGCAGTATTATCAATATGGATAGGAGTTTTAGTAAGAAGTAAACCGTAGTCCCTCATTTGATGTTGAATCCACAAAACCTGTGAACAACAACTTGAAGCGGCTATGTACTCTTCTTCAGCGGATGAAGTGGAAATAGTAGTCTGTTTCTTACATTGCCATGAAACGAGTCGGTTTCCTAGAAACTGACATCCTCCTGTTGTAGACTTTTTATCCATATTACATCCTCCATAGTCTGAATCAGAAAAGGCCGAAAGCTGAATATCTTCATCATTAGGATACCATAGCCCGAGCGATGGTTTACCCTTAAGATAGCAAAAGATTCTTTTCGCAGCTTTAAGATGAGAAATTTTCGGACATGCTTGATATCGTGAACAAATTGCTACAGCAAACATTATGTCTGGTCGGGACGCAGTAAGATACATTAATGAATCAATTATCGATCGATACTCATGTTGGTCTGTATCTTCTTCGTTAAGAGACGGGCCTAATTTGTGATTTACTTCTATGGGAGTTCCAGCAACTTTGCAATCATCCATTTTGAATCTGCTCAAAATGTCTTTAACATATTTTGATTGACGGATAAAAATTCCCTTCTTAGTCAATTTAACTTGTAAACCTAAAAAGAAATTTAGTTCTCCCATATAACTCATCTCAAACTTTGACTTCATGATTGTCTCAAAATCTTTACAAAGATTATCATTTGTCGACCCAAAAATAATGTCGTCCACATAAATTTGCACAAGCTACAAGTCTTCATTAGACTTCTTGTCAATTTTTCCTTTGGTAAATCCGTTTTGCAACAGATGTTGAGACAAGGTCTCGTACCATGCTCTTGGTGCTTGATGAAGACCATATAAGGCTTTATCTAATTTGTAGACATGATCAGGAAATTGATGATCTTCAAATCCATGAGGTTGACATACATAAACTTCTTCATGAACCTTTCCATACAAGAACGCGCTTTTCACATCCAGTTGATACACTTTGAATTTCTTGAATGAAGCATAAGCAAGCAATAACCGAATTGATTCAGGGCGCGCAACCGGAGCAAAGACTTCAGTGTAATCTAGACCTTCAATTTCAGTAAAACCTTGAACGACCAAGCGAGCTCTATTACGAACAATTACTCCACGATCATCCTTCTTAGCTCTAAAAACCCACTGAGTACCAATGGAATGTACTCCCTTTGGTAGCTTGACAAGTTTCCAGACTTGCATTTTCACAAATTGCTGAAGCTCTTCTTGCATAGCTTCGACCCATGAAGGATCTTGTAAAGCCATTTTCACATTTTTAGGTTCAATTTGTGACAAGAAACACGACTCCATTTGTGCAATCAATCCTTCCTGATTATGTTGTACTTGATGTCTAGTTTGCACACCCTCCTGTAGATTACCAATAATGTTTTCTGAAAATTGTCTTGAATGAACCCTGCTTTTTGTTGACTTATGTCCTTTGATTGTGCAGGTTTGGACATACTAGGTTTTGTGAAACCTGAAGCAGGTTGTTTTGCTTTTTCACATTCTCTAGCAAAGTGTCCATAATTTTGACAATTATAACACCGAACCTTGCTCTTGTCAAATCCCAAACCAGACTTTGTAGTTCCAATACTTGTACGACCAGTTCGCTGAAGAAATGTCTTTGCACGACGTGTGAGCATAGCCATGTTCCATTTTATATCCATTTCTTCAAGGTCGTCTGGATGAATCTGGTCGTAGTCTTCATTAGTAATATCCAAGGTTGAAAGTTCTGTTAGCAACAAAACTTTCATATGATGAGAGAAAAGCTGAGAAGATAGCAGCATGCTCTTCAGTTAGCTTCGATGGTTGAAACTGGACCAGAAAACTTGGATGAACAATTTGTGCAGTTCATACAGGAAGTTGATGGAGAAGGTTCTGCAGATAAATCTGATAGAAGTGCAACTCCTCCAGTGATAGTCTTATTTGATACATCGCTGTAAAGACTCGGATCTTGAACCTGAATTTTTCCTGTTGCTTTCGTCTTCATATTCATCTCATATGCTTGTAGTTTTCCGATAAGATCTTCAAGAGACCAAGTTGGCATGTTCTCTTCCATTTACAAAACACGATTGTCCCATTTAGATGGAAGAGAGTTCAAAAGCTTCTTGTTGATCTCCACTTTTAAGTAATCCACACCCAATTCATTTAATTCACATACTAGCTGAGAGAATCTTGAAATCAGATCTTCAATTTATTCATTGGGAAGATGATCGAATAAATCAAATTGTCTTTTGAGTAGATCCTTTCTGCTTTGCTTCAGTTGATCATTTCCTCCAAACCTTTTTGCTAGTGCTTCCCAAAGTTCAAACGTTGTTTCCTGCTTTTTAAAACATTGCAAAACATCTTTGGGCAAACACATAGTTATAGTAGCGTATGTTTTTCTTTCTTTATCATACTCTTTTCTTTCTTCTGTGGTCATTTGTTTAACAGTTTTAACCGCAGAATGTTCCCTATAAATACCGTCCACTCTTGGTCGAATATATCGTTTAGTGATTGGAATCCATAGATCCGAATCATTAAACGCTATAAATGACTCAAATCTGTTTTTCCAACTTGAATATTCGTTACTACTTAAAAATCGTGGAGGTTTATTTGGTGTACCTATTTCGTTGTCAAATTTTAACATGGCAGTCATGTTAGAATAGGCCATCTTTTCCAAATAATCGTCAAATAGTTTCAAAAAATTAAAGACTCAAGGTTATGCCAACTTAATGATCTGCGAACTTAGCTATGCGACTTTATGATAAAGTCGCACAATAGAGTCTGGTCTAAGTTCGCTAAACAAAGTCTGTTAGTAAAGTCGCACAGATATAATCGCACAAGTAAGGTCTCGGATAAGGTCGCACAAATAAAGTCTCATACACTATTTGAAAAAATAGTATGCGATCTTATCCAAAGGTCGCAGCTGCGACTTTATGAATAAAGTCGCAGAATGTACTGAACAGTTTAAAAACTTGATCAGAAACAAGTTTAAAGCTCAAATTGATTGTACCAATATGTGTAAGTACTCCTTATCAATGCACAGTGACTTTATCAAAGTCGCAGAAGCTTAAACTCGCAGTTTCACCTTCAACAGAAATCACATCCGTATACAAAATCAAATTCAGCCGTGAATTTGATTCAAAAACTCTTGAATACGCTTGCTATGATGAATTCGAAGTTGTCTGTATCCTTTTCTGAATAATTCAGTTGTCAAATCTTCAAAAACTTCAAAAATCCGTATAGATACGTATGTGACGTCACTGTGATCAACTAAAACTTGTTCTAATCCATGAATTCACTGAGTATAAATCTAATTCAATGCTTAATGAATATCAGAACACAATTCTTCAATTAGAATCAATCAGATTCCATCACAGTAGATCAATTTCTCAAAACTTCAAATACCCAAAACTTTGCACAATCAATTGTGACAACCGTCAAAAATCTCAGGTCATTAACGCACTTAAATTCCTAGTCTATCTAATTTCGTTTGCAGCACTCTTAATTCCTAGTGAAAAGTCTAGGTTACGACTCCTTAAGTACCGAAACCGTAAGTTACCAAAATCGCGTAACATTTTAGGAGATTGCTTAGCGGACTTTAAGACGGTGAACCACATTAAATTAGGTTACAAAGTGCCAAAGAAAACAAGTGAAATTAAATTTCATAAGTCATCACGAAATATTTATAGTATTGCAAAAACCGGAATTTAATCTGAAGTTCCGTAACACGGTTAACGCAACCGGAAACCGCACGATTAACCCGCGAATTCCAACCGTAAACACATCAAATATATTATGATGAATATTAAAAACTTATGAAATAAAGTTTTGCAACTCAAACTTTAACTCTCACAACATCACAATTAAAGCTCACAATGTACACAAACTTGTACAAACTTAATTATATAACTTGTAGGCTTTTATCTACACTTTATTTCTAAACATGTAAAAAAAAAATAAAGAAAATACACCCCACCCACCAAAAATCTGCAGCCCCACTCTCTTGACCACCTTTTAATCCTCCACTTAGCTCATTTGATTCCATGCAAAGACTTCTACACTTACACACACTTCCCTTCCATCATTTCCTCTCCTTTCTCTCAAGAAAAACACACACTAAACTCCCAAAACACACACTAAACTCCAGAAAATCTCAGCCCACTTTCATCTCTAAATCACCATTTCAAAAGTGTTCTTGCACTAATACAAGATCTTTAAGGTATAACCACTCATCCTAGCTTCCATTTTCCTACTTTTATTATGTTTATTTCATGGATTTCATGCCTTAAATCCTCATGCAAGGTTTGATGGTTTGTACGTTACACCTTATACATATTCATGTGTAAAATAAGGGTAACCTATGATCAAACCAAAAATCAAACCGAAAAAGTCGACTTTTTGATGTTATAGAGTTTATTTACATGTTCTTGCTAGAATAAATGGTTAAAATGTTAAAATATGTTTATGTTTCTGTAAAACACATGTTCATGCATAAAAGACAAGACTTCAATCATTGGATGAGGTCTAAAAATCGTTTGGTAGTGAAAACACACCAAAAAGATCACTTTTGTCATGCATGTAATCTGTCCAGATTTTGACCCTACTTTGTTCGACCATAACTCAGTCAATAATGGTCCAAAAATCTCGATTTTTCTTCTGTAATTTAGCTTAATGTCTTACCTTTAAAACCCCATTGTTCTCACTCAAATCCATGGAGTATTCGACCTCCAAATGTATCACACAAAACTGATGCGCAAACAGCTACCTTGCTGTGAGCAATCATCTTGTGGTACATGTTCATGGGCTTAAGGTGTTCAATAAATTCAAAAAAAATTGTTTTTAGACTCCTAACAAGTTTATCTCAGTAGAATAAAAAGATGGTAATTTATCTTGTTGACCTTATATTTTTAGAAAATGCATGAACATCATGCATTGTTGTAAGCTTGTAAATCTCAAATACTTGTGTTGTGATAATTCAAAAATACATAATTGCTAGAGAAAATGTGTTAAAATTTTGGGGATTATTTTTTTCAGTAACTAGATCATGAAAAAATTCTTGAAAATAAAAATTGGAATTTTTGGAAAAACATAAGTATTTTTGCTAAATTAATGCAAATAAAGCCTATAAAAGGTGAAATATTTATGAAAAATACTTTTGGACACCAAATAATTATGGGAAAATTCCAGTGTCATTTTCCTCAGAAATGACACTATACCCAAAATTTCACGCTCTTTAGAGGTGTTTTGATATGTTTTCCGATTTACGTCTCGTTAAAACGCATAATGTTGGGAACCTAAGTTCCAGTGCTCAAAACGACTTGGAAATTTTACACAAACCTAAAAATGGGTAGAAAATGATCTAGTAAAAATTCCAGAATTTTTCCTGAATAATTACTATTTTCCCCATAATTATCCCACTTATTAGACATAAAATGATTATAAATAATCCATACGTCTAAAAATTCCCAAATTTTCACAGAAAATGTTTGAACTATATTTCATGTTTCATACCAAGTTTGGTCATTTTTAGATGTTGTATACATATATTTCCATTATTTTGTTCACAACTCGAACAATTACCGGCAACGTAATTTAAATGGAAATTCAAACTTTTACGGCACTTTGTAATTTAATTAGCTAGCTAAGCGATCCTAACAAACCATATTAGTCGAGAAACTAATTAGAAACCTTGTGTTCTTAGGACTTGGATAGGAGTCAAACCCGGTCGGCACGCGCATTACATCCATCCGTATGCTCACGCTCAATAGTGAGTTACACAACCCCTCTTTTTAACGTGTTACTTAAATGTTTTGGGGTGAAAAACATGCTATATGATTTAATTACTATATTTGGATTACAAATACTATTCTTATGCTTTACTTGATTTACGAATGCTATGCTTATACTATGCTCGTTTTACAAATGCTATCCTTGATTTACAAATACTATGCTCATGCTATGCTATAGCTATGCTTATTTTGAATACTAGACAAGGTTAAGATGTCATATTGATAACAAATAACGTCTTGAATGTTTACCGTTTATACGAACGTGATTATATGCTTGTTTTCTATCGTATCTAAAGTCCCCGGTATATCTACACGACCATTAACTCTATATGAGCCAAATGATGCATATGAATAGTACTATTTGGGAGCGAGACCACCTCCCTACTCACGCGGCCACGTGAGTGCATCCCATCATCCTAAATGCCAACGATAGGGCATCTCTCTTTGGGGCAAAGGTTTATCGGTTGTAGGTTTGGTTGTGGACTCAAGCATAATAATTCATTGTGACTATAGACAAAAATGCGATAGCATAGAAATTCATAAGCGACTATAAACGTATGACGTTTCGACTTTTGAAACGATATCTCTTTAAAACTATAAACTTTACGACCCGAGCTTTACAATGACTTTGTCATTTGAAATGATATCTCTTTTAAACTATAAACTTTACGACCCGAGCTTTGCAATGACTTTGACATCTGAAACGACATTTCTTTGAAACTGTAAACCTTACGACCCGAACTTTATAAAGACGTTGTCATTTGAAATAATACTTCTTTAAAACCATAAATTTAAAACTTGAGTTTTACACTATAAATCATTGTGGTTGTGGACAATGATAGACGTGGTTTCATAATAACGCTTCGCATTCTTATGAACTTCGACATAATAAACCGTTGAGATTATAAACATTTTGATATTGATTTGATGATCCATTGACTTTATAAACGTAACCTGAATCTATTAAATGCTACAATATGAGTTTTATAAACATAACTTGAACTTATTAAACACTATATCTTGAGTTTTATAAAAGTGAATTGAATATTTCTTTGAAAATATGAGCGTGGCGTTATGGACGAATTACGAATTTTAATTGAGTTCCAAAGGGAATCACTCCTAAATGAATCTCGTACTTAAATAAACCTCTTTTGCAAACAAAACATTGATTCACAAATGAATCTAACTATCAAATGGGTATCACTCTTAAATGAGTCTTGTTTTAATGAATTACTTTTATAATTATCCACGCAATAGCGCTTGACCATCCTAAAAATTGATCTTATGAAATTATCGGATGATTTTCGTCATTGTATGAGCCTCGGTACTAAACATATTACTTTTGTGAACTAATCACGTAGTAACGTGGAACTTCTAAACTAAACTTTGTACACTCTTGAAAAGGGTCTTTCCTTACGCAAAACCTGTGTACTCACCAACTATGTTTCATAGTTGACCTGTTTATTTTTACATGCTTTTCAGGAAATAGTCACAACTTGTCTATTGAAGCTAAACCTGTTATATGAGCTATGCTGCTATAGCGTTACGGAATTTTGTCTCTTTTGGATGTAATCGCATGTTTAGATTAATTACTTTTGTGCTGTAAACGCTTGTAAGACCTTATGTAATGTATTAATTGTAGACCGTTGAACGGTGATCTTTTGTAATTTTCGATTGTGAAATCATTGTACTGTTACATCTCATGTTTCCGCTTTAGCGGGGTGTGACATCAATTCTCTCCGTACACAATTGTAAAACCTCAATAAGCTCTGATACCACATGTAGGTCACATATACACTCTAATCAAATTACAATTACAAGTGATTATGTGCGGAATCCAGTAATCAATTGAATAAACGGTTTGAATTGAACAGGCAAACTAAATAAACAGATTATATTGATAATCAAATGGTTACAGATGTTCACTGATATATCTGATTACAATACTCTCTGAATATCACATTTAAGCATACGTACAAATGAAAACATAACATCCTATTTATAGATAGACATTCTAATCTTGCACCAACAGGTTGAGTGTAATTTCTCAGAGTACTTCTTATTCTTTTGAAGAGAATAATTAGTAAACTGTGAAATCCTTTTCTTACAAACCAGTTTTGTAAATGGTTTGGAAGATTTGTCCGGGTAATTCGCTTGAAGTACCTTGACTGGTGTTTCAGTGGAGAGAGACACTTGAGTAATTTGCTCTTGAAGATCGTGAATAGTCTTTAATGCAAGTTCATGATCTTCTTGAAGTTTATTGACCGTTGTTTGTTGATTCTCAAGCTCTAAAATCTGCTTTTCAAGTCCGACGATTTTTGAACGCATAGCTTCACGTTCATTCTCCATGGTAAGTATTTGTAATTGGAAGGATTTAATCTCTTTTTCCTTCTTTGTCAACAACTCTATCTCTTCGTCTTGACTTTTCTTCATTTTATAATCTTTTCCAAATCTGTCTTCAATTGCTTCCCAAAGCTCAAAAGCTGTTTTCTTTTTACTAAACAACATCAATACGTCTCTATTTAGACACATAGTTATTGCCGCGTAGACTTTTCTCTCCTTTTCATAATCTATCTTTCTTTCGGAGTCATTAAATCAACAGACTTATTGTAGTTACCACCCGTATCAGTTCCAGCTATCAGTGGAGGAACATACCTCTTTGTTAGATAAACAAGCAATTCCGGATTATTAGAGGCAATGTAACTTTCAAATTGATAACGCCAATTTGCATATTCGCTTGGTTTAGCAAATATTGGTGGTTTGATGACGATATCATTAACCTTCTTCAGCAGTATTGAGTTCCAATTCGAAAAGGCCATGTTCATTAGAATTTCTCTCCAAAATTTTCAAAATTTTGCTCGAGTACAATGAAAATTTTCTCAGAATTAGTCAACGGGAAGCTTAAATGCAAATTTTGATAATTGCTAAATTTTCCCGCCAAATTTTGATGATGATCTCATCAACCTTGATATGCGAACTTAAGATAAAGTCGCACAATAAAGTCTCACAATAAAGTCGCAAATATAAAGTCGCAGAAACTAAAGTCTCGGAAGCTGAAATGCGAACTTATAGTAAAGTCGGAGATAAAGTCGCAAAAGCTACTGTTCATCGTCTTCACCAAATCTGAGCTTGATCAAAACTTGAAATTTGAACCTGTAATTGATTCATGTATGTTCCTCAACACTAGTAGAATACTCTGATCGGTTGAATTGATCAGATTCAATCTCAAACTCCTTCAATTTGAATTAAACCGCCATTTTCATTCAAATACCCATTTTGACATTTCTTACAAATTGAAGCTTGATATATGTCACACCCCGCTAAAGCGGAAACACGAGATGTAACAGTACAATGATTTCATAATCGAAAATTACAAAACATCACCGTTCAACGGTCTACAATTAATACATTACATAATGTCTTACAAGCGTTTACAGCACAAAAGTAAATATCCTAAACATGCTATTACATCCCAAAAGATACGAATTCCGTACGCTAATGCAGCATAGATCAAATAGCCGGTTTGGCTTCAATTGATAGATTGTGACTAATTCCTGAAAAGCATGTAAAATACAGGTCAACTATGAAACATAGTTGGTGAGTACCCAGGTTTTGTGTAATGATAGACCCTTTTCAAAGATTCATGAGGTTTAGTTTTTAATGTTACACGTACTACGTGATTAATTTGCAAAGTTATTTGTTTAGTGCCGAGCTCATATGACTAAGATAATTATCCGAAACCTGGTTAAGATAAACCTTTGATAATAGTCAATTGCTATTGCACGGTAATTATAAAAGGGATTCGTTGACCCAAAGCTCATTTAAGTGTGATATTTATTTGCATGTTAGATTTCTTTGTGAATCGGTATCTTAATTGCAAAAGAAGTTTAAAGAAAGACTAATTTAGAAGCGATACTTTAGAAACTCCATTAAAAATCATAATTCATTTATAACCCCATACTCATATTTTAAAAGAAACATTCAAGGTTTATAAAACTCACGATATAGTGTTTGATAAATACAAATTTAGTATGTAAAACTTATTTAATAAATTCAAGTTATGTTTTATAAAGTTAATGATTTGTCATATTTTAATCAAACCGTTTGTCATTTAGACGGATTATTATATCTAGTTTCATGAGAAAACAAGGCGTTATTTAAAACTGCACCTTTAATTGTCAAAATCACAATGATTTACAATTTAATAACTCCAGTTATATATGTATGGTTAAAGAAGTAACATTTCAAATTACCTATCATAATAACGTCTAAGTGGTGACGTTTAAAATTTTAAAGAAAGTTTACTTCAGTAACAATGTCATTGTAGAGGTCGGCCATAAGTTTATAGTTTATAAAGAAACCTCAATTAGAATGACTACGTCATTATAAAATTTGGGTCACAAGTTTATTGTTTAAAAGAGACGTCATTTTCATGTCAAAGCGTCATACAATAATAGATGTTTGCGAAATCACTATGTCATTACATTTTTGTTTATAAAATCGATGATTTAATTATGCTTGAGTCCACAACCAAACCTACAACCGATAAACCCTTGCCCCAAAATAGTGATGCCCTATAGTTGGCATTTAGGATGATGGAATGCACTCACGTGGCCGCGTGAGTGGGGAGGTGGTCTCGCTCCCAAATAGTACTATTCATATGCATCATTTGGCTCATATAGAGTTAATGGTCGTGTGAATATACCGGGGACTTTAGATACGATAGAAATCAAGCATGTAATCATGTAACATCGATAAACATTCACAACATTCTTTTGAAATTTAGCATAGCATATCGCAATAATCATATCACGATATTTGTAAGTCAAGTACACCATAAGCATATAATTTGCAAGTAAATAAATCATTCAAGTCATTCATGCATGCTTTTCACCCCAAAACATTTAAATAAAGCGTTAAAAATAGGGGCTGAGTACTCACAACCGTTGGTAAGCGTACGGAAATGGATGTAAAGCACGATTCGACCAAGAGTGACTCCTATCCAAGACCTACGAATATAAAGTTCCTAATTTGATTTTTGACTAATATGGTTTGTTAAGATTGCTTAGCTAGTCGCTTGTGTTACAAAGTGTCGTTAGAGTTTGATTTGTTGTTGCCGGTAATTACTCGGGTTGTGATTAAAATAATGGAAACACTTGAAAACATATTCCAAAAATTACCAAACTTGGTATACAACATGGAATATGATTCACAAATTTTCTGTGAAAATTTGGGAATTTTTAGATTTACAGATTATTTTTAATCTTTTCTTGACCAAAAGAGTGGGATAAATATGAGAAAAATAGTAACTTTTCTTGGAAAATTCTGAAATTTTTACTAGATCAGTTTTAATTCATTTCTAAGTTTGTGTAAAAAGTTCATGCCATTTTGGGCACTGGAATATTGGTTCCCAATCGTATGTGTTTTAACAAATCGTACATCGGAAAACATAACAAAACGATTCCAATGAGTGTTAAATTTTTAGGATAGTGTCACTTTATGTGGAAAATGACACAGTAATTTTCCCATATTTTTCTGATGTCAAAAAGTATTTTTCACGAATATTTTCCCCTTTTAGAGACTTTATTGGTATTAAACCAAGAAAATTACGTAAGTTTTCCCAAAAATTCTCATTTTTATTGTCAAGGTTCTTTTCAAGGTATATATACTGAGAAAAATCACCCTCAAATTTTTAACACGTTTTATCTATTATTTTTGTATTTTACATTCATCACAACACAATTTTTCACACTTTTACAAGTCTAAGATTATGCATGGTGTTCATGCATTTTGTAAAAATACATAATCAACACAATAAATTCCTATCTTTTTATGCTACTGAGATATACATTTTAGGAGTCTAAATTAATTTTTCTTAGATTTATAGGACACCTTAAGACCCATGAACAAGTATCACAACAAGGTGTTCACAGAAAAGTTACTGTTGGCGCATCAGTTTTGTGTGATACATTTGGAGGTCTTAAACTCAATGGACTTGAGTGAGACCAGTGGGGTTTTAAAGGTAAGACATTAAGCTAAATTCTAGAAGAAAAATCAAGATTTTTGGACCATTATTCACTGAGTTATGGTCGTTTCAAGTGAGGTCAAAATCTGGACAGATTACATGCATGACAAAGTGATCTTTTTGGTGTGATTTCACTACCAACGATTTTTAGACCTCATCCAAAGATTGAAGTCTTGACTTTTATGCATGAACATGTTTTTTAAAGAAACATAAACATATTTTAACATTTTAACCATTTATTCTAGCAAGAACATGTAAATAAACTCTATAACATCAAAAAGTCGACTTTTCGGTTTGATCATAGGTTGCCCTTTTGTTTTAACACTTAAAAAAGTGTAAGGGAACCTACAAACCATCAAACCTTGTATGAGATTTTTAGCCATGGAAAAAGGCATAAAAATCATGTTTTTACAAGATTCAAAGTATGAAAATGCAAGAGTGGAAGTTAAAGATGGTGTTCATACCTTGGAATGTTGGTTTAGGTGTATGAACACCTTCAAAGAGATGATTTAAGGATGATAAGTTGCTGGAGTTTAGTGTGTGTTTAGAGAGAATTGTGTGTGTTTTTTTAAAGTGGAAATGAGAGAAATGATGGAAGTGAAGGAGTGTGTAAGTGTAGAAGGCTTTTTGCATGTAGAGTGAGTGGAGTTTTGTAAGAAAAAGAAGAGATATGAGTGGGGGAGGTTGAGGTCCGGTTTTTGAAAAATAAAATGGGGTTTTTAACTTATTTTTTTGTCAATATAAAATGTATTTTAGTTATAGTATTTATTTGTAATAAAATTGCACAAGTCTTATACATTTTCAAGACTTTAAATTGTGTTGTTTTAATGCTTAATATTTGGGTAATAAAAATTGATGTTCTAGATTTCTAAAATACTTCAAATTGTATTTAAGATTGTTTATAATGGATATTCAAGTATTAGTTTGTCGGATTCGAGTTTCGTTTATTCGATTCGGGTCGCGTTTGCCGAGTTAGGAAATTTCGGTTAATTTCCGATTTTTGTGATGTTTTTGTGGTGTGAGTCATGAAACTTTATTTTATAAGTTTATAACATTCATCAAAATGTATTTGATTCGATCACGATTGACATTCGCGAGTTAATAAACCGATTTCCAATCGTGTTACCGAGTTACGGAATTTCCAGTTAAATTCCGATTTTTTTTTTAATATGATAAATATTTTGTGATGACTTATGAAATTTAATTTCATTTGTTTTCTTTGGCACTTTGTAACCTAATTTAATGTCGTTTAAGGTCTTAAGGTCCGCTAAGCAATCTCCTAAAACGTTACGTGATTTCGGTAGTTAAGGAGTCGTAACCTAGACTTTTCACTAGGATTTTAGAGTGCTGTAAACGTAATTAGATAGACTAGGAATTTAAGTGTGTTATTGACCTGAGATTTTTGACGGTTGTCACAATATATCACAAATTTGAATTACCTATAGGCTCTGATACCACGTGTTAGGCCGTTTGCTCTGGATCTAATCCGAATCGTCAATTAAACCGTGCGGAATCCGAGTTTAATTGATTTATGTGATGAACAAACGAGATTGAATCAAATGATTTCTTGTATTGATATATATGAAATGAATACAGAAATACTTTACAAATAAGCTCTCAACTCTCTCTCAATTCTGTGTAAAAATAAACTTCGTTCAAAAGCTCACAGAAACACACCTACAACTGAATACATGCTGCTGTATATATACTACTTAGCACCTGCGACTTTAACTGAGACTATACCTGCGACCTTAGGTGGGAACTTAATATTAAAGTCGCATTTTGCAACTCTGCGACTTTAAGGTTAATGTCGCAATTATACAAATTCAAACTAATGTCTAAACAAGTTGATTGTCACATAGATATGTATCAACACTAGCTGTTCGTCTCTGCGACTTTAGTTATGCGACTTTATTTCTGCGAACTTACTGTTGTTCAAAACACGCGACTTTAACATGCGACTATATTCTAAGAACTTATGTCTGCGACCTTATCATGCGACTATAGTCTAAGATCTTGTTATGCAACTTTGATCAGAGACTTTATTCTGCGACTTTGTTCTTAGATATGTTATGCGATTTTAGCCTGAGACTTTACTATGCAAACTTATTATGAGACTTTAGTTAGAGACTTTATTTTGAGACTTTAATTAGAGATTCATACTAAGACTTTAAACAGGTGACTTTATCTTGATTCTGAGTGTTTAAACTTGTGAAATTAATATATCTGTCGTGCAATATTGCTATATTCTTTATAGATTACAGATGGTTGATCCAAAGATGTTTGAAGGGAGGCACAACACAACAGCTATTATTGATACTTCTTTAGCTACTGCACAACCATATCTGGAGTTGCTGAATTTTCTGAGACATTTCAGAATTCATTATGCACTAACTGCTTCAACAATCGTATATGCTAATCATATCATTGATTTCTAGACTAATGCAACACATGATACGGTTGAGGGTGTGCAAAGACTGATTACCACTGTTCTTGATCAACAAGTCATAATTACAGAGGATACAGTGCGTACAGTTCTTCACTTTGGGAATGATGTTGATTCAAGAATACTTTTTCTAGCCACCTTAGTTTCTGGATTCTTTCAACGAATCGGTTATCTTGAGATTTCTCTAGATCAATATCGAAAGCAAAAGCTGAGTCCTGTATGGAGATTGTTCATGCATTTTTTGATAGTTTGCTTATCAGGACGTAAAGGAGGATTAGACGGAATGGGTCAGAGTTTGGGCTCCGCAATGGTTGCTCTCACTTTGAATAAGCCTTATAATTTTTCCGGATACGTGTTTGCAAATATGATATCGAACATCTCCAGTCACACCAAGTTTTACATGTTTCCAAGATTTGTTCAGCTGATTTTAAATCATCTTCTACCTAATCAAGGGATGTATATTCTAAGACTGGTCCCCATGACCAAGAGAGTATATGTTGACTGTCAGAATTTTGGTCGAAATCCAACTCCTGCACTGATTCCAGTGTTTGGACATATCATTGATGAAAATTATCAAGCGCCAATGAATGATAACTGGCTAGATAATCATGCTGATCAAGAGCAAGAGGGAGAGGAACATCTGTTTGAAGCTCCTGTTGAGAATGAGCCAGATATGAATGTTGAGGATGAAGCCATAAATGAAGACTTTGCTGAAGATATTCAGGCGAATGAGCCTTTGGAAGTAGGTACTAGTGCACCACTAAGGGAAGAAGTTCATGTGTCAAGCGATGATTCCAGTGAATCAAGCTCAAATTGACTCTCATGCTAAATTATTTGAAGCTCAACAATCACAGATTGATGCTCAATCTAAAAAGATTGCAGAATTAGAGAAAGAGCTTGAACAACATCGAAATTCTGTTGTTCAGGGGGAGAATGAGAATAATGATGATGAAAATGAAGAAGAAGAGGAAGAAGACAAAGATGATGAAAAAGATGATTCTTCTGACTCTGATGATGATTCCTCTGATGCTGATGATGATAATAATGACGATGGTGGAGCACAACCACATATAGAAATTACAGAATCTGAAGCCGGAAATGAACAACCAGAATTTTCGAATGAATAACAACAACCAGAGTTAACAAGTGAAAATAATTTACAGATGGTTGTTTATACGGGGCCGAGCGATAGAAGTTTGAATACGGAAGAAGGATTTCTATGTTAGAGTTCTTGGAAAGGAAGCTGCTGGGATAAAACAAGATGATTCAGAAGAAATAAATTCAGAAGATCTATCTCATAATCCCTTCGAGATTCCTAGTGATAATGAGAATATCGAATATGAAAGTGTTGATAATGAAGATGAACTATGTGATGATTTTGTATTCGAGTTCTACCAACGTTCGGAATGGTTCAGAGTACCGTCACATGCACCAATGATAAAGAAGAAACTCTACAAAGTAAACGGTGAATGCGGTGGTCAGATAATAAGCTGGAAATATGATGAGGAACTGAATTTGATTATTGCAAAGAGAAATGGTGGACTGCAGTACTTTAAGCGAAGCTTTAAAGACCTTAGTACTCTTCCTAAGAGTGAAATTTCTAAGTTAGCTTAGCTAAATATCATAAATCGCACAGGGTTGAGTAAGGGAAGATACATTGAGAGCAATCTACAAAAGGAGGTGAGATATGAATTCAACTTGATGAAACCAACTCTTGGAAAACGAAAGATTTACAAGAAGAAGATCAGTGGTTTTACAAACAAGCTTTGGGTTAGAATTGTATATCCTCCGGTCAAAGTGCTTAAAAAGATTCCGTTGGAACGATTACCAATTGATTTTTCTAAAAATCTAAAGTGGTGGTACTACAATAGTACAACTGGAGAAGCATGTATAGAGATCTTCAAAGATTATCAGAAGGATAAAGTTTTCTATGTCTATGATCCAATCAGCTTAATAAATTTATCAAGACAAGACTTGCTGGCACTTAAAGAAAATCACATTATGTTCAACAAAAATGAAGAAGGTGAAGCAATGAAGTTTCAGAATGTTGTGAAAGTGTGTGTCGGAAACGGAATTTGTGCTGGAAGCAATCTCGTTAGCAAATGGATCTGACAAGGGGGAGTTTGTTGGTGCAAGATTAGAATGTCAGAATCTTGATAAGTCTTAAAAAACAGTCTTAGTGTCTATGCGACACTATCTGCGACTTTATTAAAGTCGCAGGTGCGACTTTAGCTTATAGTCGCATAGTTGTTAGTGTCGCAGGTCTGTCTATAAATAGGCTGTTATGTTTTCATTTGTATGTAAGCTTAAACGTGAAACTCAGAGCATATTGTAATCAAATATATCAGTGAGCGTCTGTAATCATTCAATATCATTTGATTATCAATATAATCGGGTTATTTAAGTTGCGTATTCAATTCAAACCGTTTAATCACTTGATGGTAGGATTCCGCACTCAATTAAGTGTAATTGTAATCTGATCAGTATGTATATGTGAATATTTTCAGCAAAGTCTTCATTGACTGCTTCATTTTCAGCATTGTCAACATTAGGCTCATTTTCAACAGGTGCTTCAAATAACTGCTCTTCCCCTTCTTGAGCTTGACCAACTGGATCATCTAGCCAGTTGTCGTTCAATGGCTCTTGATAGTTTTCATTGATAATGTGTCCAAACACTGGAATCAGTGCAGGAGTTGGATTCCTTCGAAAATTCTGACAATCAACATATACTCTCTTAGTCATAGGGACCAGTCTCAGAGCAAGCATCCCTTGGTTTGGCAAGTTAGGAAGTAGATGATTCAATATTAATTGAACAAATCGAGGAAACATGTAGAACTTGGTGTGACTTGATATGTTTGAGATCATATTTGCAGAGAAATTGTAAGGCTTGTTCAAAGTAAGAGCAACCATAGCAGAGCCCAAACTATGTCCCATGCCGTCCAATCCTCATTTGCGTCCAGATAAGCAAACGATCAGAAAATGCATGAATAATCTCCACACAGGACTGAGTTTTTGTTTCCTGTATTGATCTGGTGAGATTTCAGGATAACTGATTCGTTGAAAGAATCCAGAAACTAAAGTGGCTGGGAAAAGTATTCTGGTATCAGCATCATTCCCAAACTGGAGTACGGTACGCACGGTATCTGCAGTAATAATAACCTGCTCATCTAGAACAGTGGTAACCAGTCTCTGCACACAATCAACCGTATCGTGCGTTGCATTAGCCCAAAAGTCCATAATATGGTTGGCATATATGGTTGTAGAAGCAGTTAGTGCATAATGAACTCTAGAACATCTCAGAAAGTTCAGCAACTCCAGATAAGGTTGCGCACTAGCTAAGGAAGTATCTATTAATGCAGTGGTGTTGTGCCTTCCTTCGAACATTTTTGGATCAACCATCTGTACTCTATATAAAAAATAGTAATTTTGCACGATAGATATATTAATTTCAACAGTTAAAAGACTCAAAATCAAAATAAAGTCGCCAACTTAAAGTCTCTAAGTAAAGTCTCATTCTAAAGTCTCATTCTAAAGTCGCATGGCAAAGTCTCAGACTAAAGTCGCAGATCAAAGTCTCATATAAAGTCGCATAGTTAAGTCTTAGAACAAAGTTGCATGACAAGTTCTTAGATTAAAGTCGCATAGTAATGTCGCAGAAGATGTCAAGTGTAAGTTCGCAGAAATAAAGTCGCACAACTAAAGTAGCATGAACGAACAATCAGTTTTCAATTTTAAGTACGAATCATTATTTAAACTCACAATTGTCAACACAAATACGATATCCAGGCCGTAATCATCAACAGATAACCAAATGTATGCGATTTAACCAGAAAATCAACATAAAACATGACGTCATATAGAAAACCTAAAAACCGAATGATTTTCTATCAAATAATCATGAAATACATTAAATCAAGGGCTAAAATGTCTACCTTAGTTAAATCTGATAACAAGGAATGAATAGCAACTGATTTCAATTGATTTCAACGGTTGAAAATCGAAAATTTTAAGATTTGAGTAAAGTCGCACTTGCTTAATCAGAATTGATTAAGGTAATGTCACATACTTAAGTTTTTATCGTAAACTGTTTATGCGACTTTAACCAGTCGCATGTGCGACTTTATGAATAAGTTCGCATAAAACAGTTTTGTAACATTAACTTGTGATACACAAATCACTTTGAACTTTTCATTTTCGGATGCGTTACTTAATCAAGATATAAACAACTATTGATCAAAAATAACATAGAATATAAAATTCAAAATTTTAAAAATAGAACTTATCATATTTTTCAAAAATTCTAGAAAATTATACGCTTAACACCACAACTTGATTTAACCATTAACCAATGATCATACTTTTGAGATATTTTCCTAACGTATATATCTACTTTTGAACATAACTAGCAGTGGATCATGTATGAGCACATTCAAGTGAATAATGTATATAGTTGTTTTGGACTTACATGCACATACGGACTCACAAGCCGGCAACTATACACTGTACTTTCAGACATTTCACCAAAAGAACAAAATAGGATAATACTAATATGTACGATTGCAACAACGGACTTATATCCCAAACCATGTACGTATGTAACTGTTTAGGACTTACATGCAGCAACGGTCTTACAAGCCCCAGTTACACACTATGCCTCTCAAAGTATCAACCTATATGGCCTCATTGGCTCTTTTTGTTCAAATATTTATACATATATACATTTCATTTTTATGATCACTGGAGATTGGCGTGTGAATGTTAAGAATATAGTTTACTTTCTAATTTGAAAAATAATCCAGTCACTATTTTCAAAATGTAGACCCAGATTTTTATAATCAGGATATAAGATTTAAAATTATTTACACAAGCCTACTGATATATCAAACAAAATACTTACGATTTTCAATTTTTATTCAAGTTTCCCTAATGTACTATCATTTCCCTGATTTTTACAAACACAATCTCCCCCTTTTTTTTATTCAAGGCGAATGAGCCTTTGGAGGTGGGAACTAGTGCACCACTGAATGAAGAGGTTAATGTCTCCAGCGATGATTCAAGTGATGATTCTGATGAAGCTGAAAATTTAAGGAATCTTGAACGAGAAAGAGACATTCGAAGGGAACGATTACAAAAGGGCAGCACAGAACGCTTGGCTTATCTTCAAGGTGCTCGTCAAGAAAAGAGAGCACTTACAGCCGAAGCAGCTGATGCTGATTATGTTCTGGAAGAACCTCCACGTGCAAGGCAAAGGAGACAAGCTCAAATCTCAACTCCTCATTTGCAAAGCACTCAACCGATTCAATCTTCACAACCAACTACATCTTCATCACTTCCGACTCAACAAGAACCAAGTTCAACTTCTGCTCCAGTGTTGATGACTCAGTTGATGACAATAATGGAAGAATTAAAAACTTCATTTTTAGAACAATCAAACTTGATTGAAAAGCAACAAGCTCAGCTAGATGCTCATGCTAAAATGTTTGAAACTCAACAAGCAACGATTGATGCTCAATCTGAAAGGATTGCAGAATTAGAAAGGATCTTGAACAATGTCAAAATTATGTTGTTCGGGGGGAGAATCAGGCAAGTGCAGAAAATGAAGAAGAAGAAGAAGATAAAGATGACAATGATAATGATTCTTCTGATTCTGATGATGATTCTGATAATAATGATGGTGGAGCACAACCAGAAACAGGAAATACAGAATCTGAAGCTGGAAATGAACAAGCAGAATTTGTGACTGAACAACAACAACCTGAGCAAACAAATGAAAATCAACTACAAATGGTTGTGTATACTGGACAAAGCGAAAGAAGTTTGAATGAGGAAGAAGAATTTATGAATATTGAACCGTTATCGGTGTCATTTAATTTTGAAGAAAATTTGATTCCAATGTTAGAGTTTTTGGAAAGGGAAGCTGCTGGGATGAATCAAGATGATTAAGAAGAAACAGTTTCAGAAGACCCTATCCCATAATTCTGTTGATACATATTGGTGTGACAATCAGCGTGTAGAAATATTAGCTTGAACAAACGGCCAAACGATGTTTTGCAACAGTTTTGCGACACTAGATGCGACACTACTTTAGTGTCACAGACTTGCAAAATGCGACTTTAATATTAAGTTCGCAGGTTAGTGTCGCAGGTCAGTCCTGATTAGTATAAATACAGTAGCAAAATGTCATTTTGTTTTAGAGTTTTTCGTGAGAGCTTATTTGTAACAGATTCAGTAGAGAGAGTTGAGAGCTTCTGTAATCGTTATTGAATATCAATATACAAGAAGTAATCATTTGATTCAATCTCGTTCTTTCAAATCACAATCAATTAAATTCAGATTCCGCACGGTTTAATTGATGATTTGAATCAGATCCAGAGCATACGGACCTACAAATCCCTTTGAGCTTTCAGATGATAATGAGAATATTGAGTATGAGAGTGTTGCTAATGAAGATGAATTGTGCGAAGATTTTGTATTGAAACTAATGATGAAGATGATGATAGCATTGATGATAGTGAAGAAATGGATGAAGAAATCGAAGCTGAAGCCAATCCTGAAATTCCAGAGTGTTTAAGTTCTACCAAACATTCGGAATGGTTCAGAGTACCGACACAAGCTCCAATGATAAAGAAGAAACTTTACAAGGTTAATGGTGAATGTGGTGGTCAAATAATAAGCTGGAAATATGATGAAGATCTGAATCTGATTATTGTGAAAAGAATTGGTGGATTGCAATACTTCAAACGAAGCATTAAAGACCTCAGCACTCTTCCTAAGTGTGAAATATCTAAGTTAGCTCAGCTAAATATAATAAATCACTCAGGGTTGAGTATGGGAAGATTTATTGAGAGCAACGTTCAGAAAGAAGTGAGATATGGGTTTAACTTGATGAAGCCTACTCTTGGTAAACGAAAGATTTATAAGAAAAAGATTAGTGGTTTCACAAACAAGCCGTGGGTGAGAATTGTATATCCTCCAGTCAAAGTATTAAAGAAGACTCCGTTGGAAAAACTGCCGATTGATTTTGCTAGAAATTTAAAATGGTGGTATTATAATGGAACAACTGGAGAAGCCTGCATAGAACTATTCAAGGATGAATAGAAGGATAAACTTGAACTTGTCTATGTCTACAATCCGATCAGTTTAATCAATCTATCAAGACAAGACTTACTCATGCTTAAAGAAAATCACATCATGTTCAACAAGAATGAGGAAAGAGAAGCAAAGAAATTTCAATATGTGGTGCAAGTGTGTATAAGAAACGGCATTTGTCTTGGCAGTAACCTCCCAAGCAAGTGGATTTGAAGCTAGAACAAAAAATTATCAAGCTACTGACAAGGGGGAGTTTGTTGATGCAAGTTAGAGTCTATGCGAACTTAGTGTTAGTGTCGCATATGCGACTTTATGTTAAAGTTGCATAATAGTTAGTGTCGCAGTCTGTGTCTATAAATAGGCTGTTCTGTTCTTCATTTGCAACTAACTGAAACGAGAGAATTCTGTGCGTATTATTATCAATTGTATTGTGAGTGTCTGTAAGCATTTGCAATCACTTGATAATCAATATAAATCAGTTATTTACTTCTTGTGTTCAATTCAATCCGTTTATTCACATGATTATAGGATTCCGCACTTAATAATTGTGTAATTGTAATTCGATCAGTGCTATAGAAAGACCTACAAAGGTCGCATAGTAAGTTCGCATACAACCTTTGAGACTTTAATAATAAGTTCGCATAACTGAATTTTGAGACTTTATTACTTTTAAATAAAAATACTTTTAAAGATAAACATAATGGCTTATAACATGAGTGCAATGCTCAAATTTGATAATGAAACGGGTACACCTAATAAACCACCTAGATTTCTCAAACCTAGCGATTATGCCAATTGGAGGTATCGATTTGAGAACTATATTGCGTTCAACGATCCAGAACTTCTGGTATACTTAACGAAGAAATATGTTGCTCCTATGGTCGATGGAACTGAACGAGGTGAAGTCATTTTAAGACTGTCAATTTGATGACTCCTGATGAGAAGAAAGACTATGAGAAAGAATGGAAAGCTTATGCAGCAATTATCATGTGTCTGAACAGAGATGTAATGATGTTATTTAAAAAGAAGCAGACAACATTTGAATTGTGGGAATCCATTGCTACCAGATTTGGTGGTAATGATCAATATAAGCAAAGTCGTCAAGAGTTGCTTAAGAAACAATTTGATTTATTTTCCCAACTTCAAAATGAAACTTTTGATGACCTGCTCTCCAGATTCTCTCTCTTGATTTGTGAGATACGAGAAGTAGACGTAACCCTGACAGATATTGTAATATAACAAAAAGTTACTTCATTCTTTACCAAAGAAATGGGAAGTGAGGGTTATGCTACTTGAAGAAAATGCCTTTTTATCTGATTGGTCATTAGATGAGCTTATTGGGAAGCTTCAAGCTTATGAACTTGACATGCAAACAAGAGAGACAGGGGTAAACATTGTACAAGATCCAAGTTTGTACAGTGACATCTCTGCTAAAGAAACAGCAGGAATAGCATTGCTATCTGGGTTGGATATACCTACTGAGAAACAGGAAGTTAGTAGTACTTCTTGTGCTACTTGTGTTCAATGCTCGAACAAAACTTCTTTTACTCCACAGGTGAATGTTGCAACAACTTCAAAGGCAGTGGAAGACCATCTGGGTGTTTTTCATGCTTTTCTAAGTTCGTATGAGGATTTTCTATCCAGAGCTACTATGAATCTTGATCTCACTGAAGAAGTTTATGATCAGTTTCATCCGGACGATCTTGAGGAAATGGATCTGGAATGGAATATGGCTATGCTGACTAGACGAGTTAAAAAGTTCTTACAAAGAACTGGTCGGGCTTAAGTAGGAAATAATTCAAAATAGGGACTTGGCTTTGACAAAAGCAAAGTTCGGTGTTATAATTGTCAGAATCTTGGTCATTTCGCACGAGAATGTGAAAAGGCTAAGCAACCAGCTTCTAGATATACCAACCTAGTTCATCCAGATCTTACTCAAGCAGTAACAATTCAACTCAGCAAGGAAATGGGAAAAGTTCAGCTGCTCTAGTCTCAACTACTGATCAACATTATGACTGGAGTAATCATGCTGAAGAAGCTGCTTATTCAATGAATCAATATGCTTTTATGGCCGACATATCTGAGGTCGATTCAGAACCATTTAAAAATTCTTGCTTATCATGTGTTGAACTTCAATCTAAGCTCAAATTGTATCAAGACCATAATCAAAATCTGTTAGATGACATTGAAAAGCTTAAATTTGCAAAGAGAGTTTTGAACACAAATGAAAAATTATATGAAGAAAGATCTAAGTCTTCATATGATGAAATTCAATTGTAAAAAAATAAGGTTTTAAATCAACAAGCTACAATAAATGTCTATCTAACATATATGGATCTGCAAAAGAATGAATTGGCTGAACATCAGAGTGAAATTTTGATGTACAAACGAAAATTTTCAAATCTTGCGGCCTCTTCTATGGTTCTTCATACAATATTGAATGCACAGAATAAAGATACAAAATCTAAATCTGGCATTGGGTATCATAATGTTCCTCCTCCAACTATATATACTCAAATGCTAGCTAAAGATGAAGTTAAAGAAGTTGTATCTTCAAAAGATTATCTTATTACAAAAGTTGTTAATCCTGATGCTCCAATAAGCATTGAAGAAGAATTTGATGAGCCAGTGATTGTGAAAACTAACATCAAACCAGAAAATTATATCATCACTACTGAAGTAGATGATATACCATTTTCAAATAAAATTCTAAACAGAATTCAAAAAGGGTTGAGAAAGTCTTGAAATATAAGACTTCAGTTTCACAATCATGCTCATCTCAATCTTCCAATCAAAAAGCATCAAAAATTATCTCACAAAATGCAAAACCAAAGGTTTGTGCTAAGAAAGAAAATGTGAAGGTTGTGAAGCAAGATAAATAAACTAAAAATCTTTTGCTAAAATTAAATCAAAAGCAACTTCACATCCTCCAATTAAAAGAATCGATTAAGGAAGCAAGTGCTATACCAATCGATGTCAATGGACGACCCAAGGCCATTAAGGCTTGGGTGTCCCTTTCAAACTAATTTTATGTTTGTTTTGTGCTGGAACAGACCTCAAGAATGCAAGATAATATTGGTATGTCGACAGCGGGTGTTCCAAGCACATGACTGGATATCTATCCTTATTGACTGATGTTAAATCTATCAATGGAGGATATGTTTCCTTTGCTGGTGATAAAGGCGGTCTAATTTCAAAAGAAGGAATCGTTGCAAATGATACTTTGAGTTTTGAGAAAGTTCAAATATTGTGAACAGTTGCAGCATAATCTTCTAAGTGTGTCTCAGGTTTGTGATAAAAAGTATGTCACAACTTTCACTAATAAGGAATGTATGATTCTCAAACCTGGATTTGTTATCCCGGAAGAGTGGATCATAATGAGAGCTCCACGTCACAAGGATATCTATGCTCTCGATATGAGAAATGTTTCAGTATCTTCAGATTTCACATGTTTGTTATCAAAGGCATCTGAAAGAGACTCTCTTCTTTGGCATCGTAAAATGGGTCACATCCATTTTAGGAAAATGAACTTTTTAATCAAACATGATAATGTGGAAGGAGTTCCTAAACAAACATTTTCCATTACCGATCATTGTATTTCATGTAAAAAGGGAAAACAGGTTAAGAAGTCTCATTTGTCAAAGAAAATTAATTCTATTCAGACTCCATTGGAACTTCTGCATATGGATCTTTTCGGTCCTATCAATGTCAGAAGTCTCGCTGGAAAATCTTACTGTTTAGTGGTGACAGATGACTATTCACGATTCTCTTGGGTTTATTTTCTTAAATCTAAGGATGAAACTTCCGAGATTTTGAAGTAATTATTTCTTAAATTCGAGAAACTGTGTGGATTAAAGATAAACATGATTAGAAGTGATAATGGTACGGAATTTAAGAACCATAATTTGGAATTATTCTGTTTGCAGAAAGGTATACATCATCAGTTCAGCGCTTCGAGGAACTCGCAACAAAAATGGGGTGGCTGAGAGGAAAAATCGAAATCTTATTGAAACTGCCAGGACCATGCTTTCGGATTCGAAATTGCCCATTACATTTTGGGCTGAAGCGGTCAATACGGCATGCTTTGTGCTGAATCGTGTGTTGACGGTTAAGAAACAACAAAAGACTTGCAATGAATTGTTTAATAATCGAAAACCCAATCTAAACTTTTTAGAACCGTTCGGTTGTCCTTGTACTTTCTTGAAGCCTAAGGATTTGTCAAAATTTGGTGAGAAGTCTAGTGATGGTTATTTCCTAGGCTATGCTGTCAATTCACCAAATAAACGTGTCTTCAATAAAGTCACTGGTCGCATTGAAGAACACTATGAGGTCGAATGTCTTCGACATCAAGATTCTCTACAAGGCAAAGGACCTGACTGGTTGTTCGATTATGATTTGTTGTTCAAATCCTTCAAAATTCCTGAAGCTGCTAATGAAGTTATTGAATTGTTTTATGAACATAATTCTTATCCTAAATCAAGTGATATTGCTTCGACATCTTCTATCCCATCTCCTGTTACTAATGAACCAACTGATGAACAAGTGCTAATTGAGAATGATGAAAATTTTCAGGAAACATTGTCTGAATTAGAAAATTCGTCACTTGATGCAAGCATTCATGATGATAATAAAGAAGAGACATTTACAAACATTGATTCTACCATTGATTCTAATATTGTTCCTAATGTTCCAAGTCTTAGGATTCATTCGAGACAGTCTTCAAAAAACATCATTGGGAATTTACAAGAAGGCGTACAGACTCGAAATCGGATTCAACAAAGCTTAATTGCTCAGATGGAGGCATGTTTTTTTTATCACAAATTGAACCCAAAAATGTCAAAATGGCTTTGCAAGAGCCATCATGGGTTGAGGCTATGCAATTCTGTCACAGCCCCCAAGACGCGTGGCAACGGAAGGTATGGGGTGTCATGGGGGTGCCGACCAAATCAAATATCACAACACAAGAGTTACAACAAACGACCTCTATATGAGACGTTTTCAAAAATCATTACATTACAAACTTAAAAGTGTTTACATAAAAGCTAGGAGTTCGCATCCGATTCGTAGAATCACATAACTATTATTACAAAATATAGTAAATGCAATCTAATACCTTGGTTGTTTCAAAATGTGCGACTCGAGCTATTGCTTCCAAAGCATCCTACTGCGGCTGGTCACCTGAGAATACATACTAAAAGAGTCAACATAAAGTTGGTGAGCTCATAGGTTTGAAAACAATTGATATTATATTATATGGAACGTGTGGAACACAAGATTTCCTATTTGTATCATCCAACAATGATAGTAATGTATTACAAAAATGTAAAAGAGGTGTATATTGTTGCCATGAGCCCATAGTTCGAGCTTAACTGCGGTGTCAGGTCACAATCAAGTGCCACGATCGTGGTGCCTCCCAGTGAGTGCCTAATCCCACACTCGTAAGAACAAATGATAATGCGTCCGTTTGACCAGTTAGTGCGACTAACCCGGACGGGGGGAGTCAATCCCAAATAGTACTATTCATTAACATTCACGCTATATCGATACTAACAAACTATGTGTGGGGGACTTTCAGGATTAGTTAAATAACTCATGCAACCAATATATCGTGTTTTGTACTTGCGTTCCCATAAAATAGCAGTTGTTAAAAGCAGTTGTATGTATTCTCACCCCTGAGTGGAAATAGTAGAAAAAGGGGCTATGAAACTCACCTGAGATTAGCCTGTTACTTAGCGAATAACAAGTAGCAAGCAATTCGTGTTCCCAATAGTAATCTTCTAACGCCCTAGACGTATAAGATTGTGTAAGTAGATGTCTCAAAAGACCATCTATAGTGATTGTATAAGTGGAGGGTTAATGTCCACTTATAAGTTAGTAGTTCACTTAACTAGTATGTCCGTTCTTGTTTACTTATCGAAAGACGTGTACGAAACGTTGGTGAAAGTTTGTGAAAACATAATGTTGATTAGAGTGGTAAGTGGGTGGAACCCACGAATGACAGGGGTCCGGGGGCAGCGCCCCTGGTGACGGGGTCCAAGGGGTGGCAACCCCTGGTGGGGTCCAAGGGGTGGCAACCCCTGGTAGGGTCCAAGGGGCAAGGCCCCTGGCTGGATTTTTAGTAAAAATGCTTTGATTCTGGATTTTTAGCGACACAAGGCTTGTGTCGCTAATGTGATCTTGGCGACACAATACTAGTGTCGCAAGTGTGATTTAGGCGACACAATATTAGTGTCGCAAGTGAGGTTTCGGCGACACAAGGTTAGTGTCGCTAAGGTGGTTTCGGCGACACAAGGATAGTGTCGCTAAGGAGGTTTCGGCGACACAAGGATAGTGTCGCTAAGGTGACGGTTCAAGGCTATAGCGACACAAGGATAGTGTCGCTAATGACTACTGGACTTCAGCGACACAAGGACCAAAACATATCAGTTTTTCCAATTTTATTTCGTAATCTAAATGTTCGAGAAAAAATCCAAGAAAAATATATGTTGTTTCTTATTATGTTAGGTACTTAAAATAATTTTTATAGAATTTTTAGACGAGTTTAAGTATTTATAAAAATTATGGATTCTCACAAGGGTCAAAAAAGTAGCCAATCAGGAGACATGCAAGGTGATTGAGTTTCTGGGCAGAATGCGTGCGTTTTTGGACAAGGTCATCTAAATGACTATTTTTCTCAACGAAATTTATGAACTTTTGGCGGTGGTTTCAAGTCTTTTAGAGATGTAAATCTCGAGTTATGACTAAAACAATGAGAGACAAATTTCTGCCTTTTTACCCAGCCCGCCTACATGTTTTTGTAAAAATTATTTCAGGTATCAAACGAGCTCCAAAAATTATGAGACCAGTGGCAAATGAAAGATAACTTCTTAAACTTAATTTTAGCCTTTTGAATCGTTGATTTTGGTCAATTTTTGAGGTAGATATCACCTCCCAAATTTGGACAAATTTTCTGGCCGGATTGCATGCAAAGTTCTTGCATGTTTAAAGTTATGAAAAACGATTTTTATGTATTCTTTTGAACATATATTAGTTAAATGAGCACTTTAACATGTTTATAGGTGAATTACAAGTATTATAAAAGAGTTATATGTTCTTACAAGATTGAAAACGGATTGAAATGGAGAGGAAGGTGACGAAAGAGCTTGATTTCTTGACTTTTCTTTGAAATTATGGTGGCGGCTTGTGGTGGTGGAGTGGTGGTTGGTGGTGGTGATGAGGTGGTTGATGGTGGTGGAAAGATGGCAGATTTTAGAGAGAGAGAGAGAGATTTGAGAGTGTAGAGAGAAGGAGGAGAGAATTGGTGTGGGTTGTGTGTGTGAAATGAGGTGTAGGGAAGGTGTTTTGTGGGGTGGGCTTGGGCTTATTTGGGGTGGGCTTCTTGGATCAGCCCAAGCCGAATTGGGCCTGGCACAAAAGTGTTTCGGGCTCGTGACTCGTTTTCTAGACTTCGTGTTTCGTTCCCCGTTCGTTTAAACGTTAATTTGCGGTTTAAAAAGTTGATAATTTACGTCGAGCTTTTGTATATACTTTTAAATTTGTGAATAATATTCGGGATAAGTAAGTATTCTTAAATTATTAAATTGAGTTACAAAAGTATATTTCGGGTGTCAATCGGGTGTCGGGCTCGGTTTGCGCGTTTTTGTCGCGTTTGATACGTTTTAAACAAAACGTCAAAGTTTTTCGTGTATTAGTATTTGAAATAATAATATAAGGTATATAACCACCATTTTAACTATAAATATGATTACGTTATCTATGGAAAGTTTTCACCAACGTCGTATAAATAGTCGGACCACGTCCGGTTGTTTCGCGTAATTACGAAAAATTACGAAGGTGTAATTCAAACAATTACGTAAGTGTACATACACATATATACAAATAGTTGCAAATAATCACAAGTACTTAGCCTAATACAGAACTAAATACACGAAATTTGAGTTCTAGTTTAAGGTAATCATTACCCTAAAGGGTCGGGTGTCACAAAGAAGAGCTTCAACAGTTTGTCAAAATGAACGTTTGGACCCTAGTAAAGTTACCTAAAGGAGTTCACTCTATTGGTACTCGTTGGCTGTTCCGAACGAAAAAGGATGATCGTGGAGTTATCGTGCGCAACTAGGCCAGACTTGTAGTTCAAGGTTGCACAAAAATTGAAGGCCTTGACTATGACGAAATTTTCGCTCCAGTCGCACGCCTTGAATCTATTCGCTTGTTTCTCGCGTATGCGGCTTTCAAACGATTCAAAGTGTACCAGTTGGATGTAAAAAGTGCGTTCTTATACGGAAAGGTACATGAAGAGGTGTATGTTTGCCAGCCTCTTGGTTTTGAAGATCCACAGTTTCCAGACTACATATATAAGCTTGATAAGGCTTTGTACGGACTTCATCAGGCACCAAGGGCTTGGTACGAGATGCTATCACAGCATTTACTGGAAAATAGCTTTACTCGAGGCCAAATTGATAGTACCCTCTTCATCAAGAAATCTAAGGATGACCTCCTTCTTGTTCAAATCTATGTCGACGACATTATTTTCGGATCAACGGATGATAATATGTGCAAAGACTTTGAGAAGATAATGAAATCCAAGTTTGAGATGAGCTCTATGGAGGAGATGTCTTTCTTTTTAGGTTTGCAAGTCAAACAAAAAGAGAAAGGCATTTTCATACATCAATCTAAATATGTTAATGATATTTTGAGCCGATTCAAAATGTAAGATTGTGTTGATACATGTACAGTGTCAGAAACTTGATTAAAAGACTTAGACATCAGAACTTTTGTTTACGCGACTTTAAGGTGCGATCTTATGTTTAGTGTCGCGTATGCGACTTTATAGTTAAAGTCGCAGGTTCTGAGTAGTATATATACAGCAGCAGGTTTTCAGTTTTGTGTGTGTGTTTAACCACAAATGGAAAACACATAATCTAAAGCTACAGATGAACAACCAGAATTTGTGAATGAACAACAACAATCTGAGCAAACAAGTGAAAATAAATTACAAATGGTTGTATATACTGACCAAGTGATGGAAGGTTGAATTGGAAGAAGAGTTTCTGAATGTTGAACCGCTATCGGTATCATTTAATTTTGAAGAAAATCTGATTCCTATGATAGAATATTTGGAGAGAGAAGCTGTTGGGATTAATCAGGATGATTCAGAAGAAATAGTGTCTGAAGAACTACCTTTTGAAATTCCAAGTGATAACGAGAATGTTGAATATGAGAGTGTTGAAAATGAAGATGAAATGTGTGATGATTTTGTCTTTGAAAGAAATGATCAAGCTGATGAAGATAGTAATGATAGTGAGGAGATGGACGAAGAGATAGAAGCTGAGGCAAATCCTGAAATTCCAGAATGTTCAAGTTCTAAACATCCGGAATGGTTCAGGGTACCGACACATGCACCAATGATTAAGAAGAAGCTTTACAAAGTAAACGGTGAGTGTAATGGTCAGATAATAAGCTGGAAGTATGATGAAGACTTGAATATGATTGTGGTGAAGAGAACTGGTGGATTACAATATTTTAAGCGAAGTTTTAAAGATTTGAGTACTCTTCCAAAGTGTGAAATACACAAATTAGCTCAGCTAAACATCATTAACCACTCAGGATCAAGCATGGGCAGATATATTGAGAGTAATGTCCAAAAGGAAGTGAGATATGGATTTAACCTGATGAAGCCTACTCTTGGAAAAAGAAAGATATACAAGAAGAAGATTAGCGATTTAACAAATAAACCGTGGGTAAGAATAGTTTATCCTCCGGTCAAAGTATTAAAGAAAATTCCATTGGAAAAACTGCCAATTAACTTTGCTGAAAGATTAAAGTGGTGGTATTACAACGGAACTACTGGAGAAGCGTGCATTGAAATATTCAAAGATGAACAAAAAGAAAAGGTTGAACAAGTCTTTGTTTATGATCCGATTAGCTTAATCAATCTCTCAAAACAAGACTTACTGATGCTCAAGGATAATCATATAATGTTTAACAAGAATGAAGAAAAGGAAGCCTTAAAGTTTCAGAATGTGGTGAAAGTGTGCATAAGGAATGGAATCTACACTGGAAGCAATCTCCCAAGCAAATGGATCTAAAGCTCGAAGAAAAACAAATCAAGCTACTGACAAGGGGGAGTTTGTTGATACATGTACAGTGTCAGAAACTTGATTAAAAGACTTAGACATCTGAACTTTTGTTTACGCGACTTTAAGGTGCGATCTTATGTTTAGTGTCGCGTATGCGACTTTATAGTTATAGTCGCAGGTTTAGTTAGTGTCGCATAGTATGTCTATAAATAGACTGTTTTCGTTCGTCATTTGTACGCAACTAAATATCTAGATTTCAGAGAGATTTGCTGTCACTTGCATCGTAGTCATTCCTGTACTGGTTCAATCAATTGATAATAAATAGAAATCAATTATTTACATCACGCGTGCAATTTACATTCGGTTTATACATATAATCACAGGATTCCGCACTTGATTATATGATTTTGTAATCTGATCAGTTAGACATGGCGACCTACAGATTGTAAGATTGCTGGTACTCCCATAGAGGTGAATCACAAACTTGGACCTTCACTTGATGAGGAAGATACAGATCAACGAGAATATCGTTCAATCATCGGATCTTTAATGTAGCTTACTGCTTCTCGCCCGGATATTATGTTTGCCGTGTCTGATACATGTATGGACCGGAATAAATAGGAATTAGTGTGTAGGATATATGTGTTTAACAAATTAGACCTATAATTTGCTAAACATATTGCAAATCAAGACCTATTGATTTGAATCCAGCCAAAATCAGGAACACGTCCCAAAATGACAATCAAAAGAATTATAACAATAATTCAAGAGAGTTTTGTTTTCTTTTTCTTCGAATCTGATTCCATCAACTGAAAATGGCTAAACAAAAGCCTACAAAATTGTCGGTTACAAAAATAATGGGGACTTTTAACTACAATTTAAGACTAATAAAAACATAATAAAACCACATTTTGAAACTGAAAATTCGTTCACAATAAAATGCACCATACAAACTTTAATCCACCAAGGTTACCATGCACACTCCATGGGTCATTGAGCCCAAACCAGCTTCAAACCCAATAGTAAGCGCCAACCCATCATCTAACAGCCCATCACCTTTCGAGCCTTCTCTATCCATGTATGTATCCGTGTCAATTTTTTCAAGATATAAGGCTTGTCCAAAGATTTCTCATCTTAAAGCTGCGAAAAGAATCTTCTGTTATCTCAAGGGAAAACCATCGCTCAAGCTATGGTATCCAAATGAGGAAGATATCCAGCTTTCAGCCTTTTCCGATTCAGATTATGGAGGATGTCAGTATTTAGGAAATCGATTAGTCTCATGGCAGTGTAGAAACAGACGACTGTTTCTACTTCTTCAGCCGAAGCAGAGTACATTGCCGCATAAAGTTGTTGTTCACAGGTTTTGTGGATACAACACCAGATGAGAGATTACTGTTTATTACTTACTAAAACTCCTATCCATATTGATAACACAGCTGCTATTTGCATAACACGCAATCCCGTACAACATTCAAAAACAAAACATATCAAAATTCGATAACAATTTATACGAGATTGTTATGAAAAGCAACTGATTTCCTTAGTCCAAATCGACACTTTAAAAAAAACGCAGATATTTTTACAAAGGCTTTTCTGAAAAATCGCTTTGAGGAACTTGTTAAAATGGTTGGGATGCGAGATCTTGAACTCGATTTAAAACTGACTTATATCACTTTTTCTTAAATTGCTTTTTGCTTTTTCTTGTTAGTAAAAAAAAAAAAAAAGGTTTTTAAGAAAAGGGAGAGACTTGAATAAAAATGGAAAATTGTAAGTACTTTGTTTGATATATCAGTAGGCTCGTTAAATAATTTTGAATCTTATATTTTTGATTTTTAAGATACACAGCTGGGTCTACATTTTTAAAAATAGTGACTAGATTATTTTTCGAAATTAGAAAGTAAAGTATATTCTTAACATACACACACCAATCTCCAGTGATCATAAAAACGAGATGTATATATGTATAAATATTTGAACAAAAATAGCCAATTAGGCCATATAGGTTGATACTTTGAGAGGCATAGTGTGTAACTGGGGCTTGTAAGCCCGTTGCTGCATGTAAGTCCTAAACGGTTACATACGTACTTGGTTTGGGATATAAGTCCGTTGTTGCAATCGTACATATTAGTATTATCCTATTTTGTTCTTTTGGTGAAATGTCTGATAGTACAGTGTATAGTTGCCGGCTTATGAGTCCGTATGTGCATGTAAGTCCAAAACAACTATATACGTTATTCAGTTGAATGTGCTCAGACATGATCCACTGCTAGTTATGTTCAAAAATAGATATATATGTTTGGAAAATATCTCAAAAGTATGATCATTGGTTAGTGGTTAAATCAAGTTGTGGTGTTAAGTGTATAATTTTCAAGAATTTTTGAAAAATATGATGGTTCTATTTTTTAAATGCAAAGACCAAGTTTGTTGTCATTTGAAAGTTAGAAAATTTGTTTTATAAATGTTTACATTAAGCTTATAAAGTAAATACTGATAAATCAAACTTAGACTTTTGATGCTCTTAATAAAAACATGTTTCATATTGATATGATCCCGAATCTAATTAAAATCTCTTTCACAAAAAGATATTTTGTTTTTAATTTTAATTTTAAATTTTATATTCTATGTTATTTTTGATCAAAAGTCGTTTAATCTTGATTGAGTAACGCATCCGAAAACGAACAGTTCAAAGTGATTAATGTACCACAAGTTAATGGCGCAAAACTGTATTCTGCGAACTTATCCATAAGGTCGCACATGCGACTTTGTGTTAAAGTCGCATAAACAGTTTAGTATAAATACTAATCATGCGACTCTATCTTAATCATTTCTGATTAATCTTGTGCGACCCTACCTGCGACTTTATTCTAGCGATTTCTGCGAACTTGCTCAAATTTCAAAATTTTCGATTTTCAACTGTTGAAATTCTTTGAAATCAGTTGCTATTCGTTCCTTGTTATCAGATCTATCTAAGGTATAAATTTTAACCTTTGATTTAACATATTTCTTGATTAAATTGCTTGAAACTATTCGGATTTTTAGGTTTTATAGTGACGTCATTAAATTTGTTGAAATAAACGATTAAAACTTGTATATCTTGATGCATTTGAATGATTGCGGCCTGGATATCATGTTTGTGTTGACAATTGTGAGTTTAAATAAGAATTCGTACTTTAAATTGAAAAACTGTATGTTCGTTCATGCGACTTTATTGTGCGACCTTATTTATGCGAACTTACCCTTGACAACTTCCTGCGAACTTAAGATAGCGATTTTAGTTTCCAAGAACTTATTCCTGCGAACTTCTTAAGTTAGCGACTTTAATTCTGAGTACTTCATTTCTGCGAACTTAATTTGGCGACTTTAATTTCTGATAAACTTAATTTCTGCGAACTTATCTTAGTGTCGCAATGATATCTTCTGAGACTTTATCCTGCGACGTTACTATGAGACTTTAATCTGAGAACTTAGTTATGCGACTTTACATGAGACTTTATCATGCGAATTTGTTCTAAGACGTAACCATGCGACTTTAGTCTGAAACTTTGATTTGCGACTTTAGTCTGAGACTTTACAAAGAAACTTTAGAATGAGACTTTAAGTTGGCGACTTTATCTTGATTCTGAGTCTTTTAACTGTTGAAATTAATATATCTATCGTGCAAAATTGCTATATTCTTTATAGATTACAGATGGCTGATCCGAAAATGTTCGACGGAAGTCACAACACCACAGCATTAATTGATACTTCCTTATCTGGAGTTGCTGAACTTTCAGAGACGTTCTAGAGTTCACTATGCACTAACTGCTACTACATCCATCTATGCCAACCATATTACGGATTTTTGGGGCAATGCAACGCATGATACAGTTGATGGTGTGCATAGACTAGTTACCACTGTCCTAGACCAACAAGTTATTATTACTGAGGACATAGTGCGTAACGTACTCCAGTTTGGGAATGATGCTAATACAAGAATACTTTTCCCTGCCACTTTAGTTTCTGGATTTTTTCAAAGAATCGGTTATCCTAAAGTCTCACCAGATCAATAAAGGAAACAAAAGCTTAGTCCTGTGTGGAAATTATTCATGCACTTTCTGATCGTGTGCTTATCTGGACGCAAAGGAGGATTGGACGGAATAGGACATAGTTTGGGCCCTGCTATGGTTGCCCTTACTTTGAACAAGCCTTACAACTTCTTTGGATACGTTTTTGCAAATATGATCTCGAATATTTCAAGCCACACAAAGTTCTATATGTTTCCAAGATTTGTTCAGCTGATTTTAAATCATCTACTTCCTAACTTACCAAACCAAGGGATGCTTACTCTGAGACTAGTCCCCATGACTAAGAAAGTATATGTGGATTGTCAAAATTTTGGAAGAAATCCAACTCCAGCACTGATTCAAGTGTTTGGACATATTATTAATGAAAATTGTCAAGAGCCATTGAACGACAACTAGCTAGATGATCCCGTTGGTCAAAATCAAGAGGGAGAAAAGCAGTTATTTGAAGCTCCTGTTGAAAATGAGCCTAATGCTGACAATGTTCCTTTACATGCACATGAAGACTTTGCTGAAGATATTCAAGCTAATGAGCCTTATGAGGTAGGAACCAGTGTACCGCTGGGTGAAGAGGTAAATGTCTCAAGTGATGATTCCGAGATGTACACAAGAAAATGTGAAGGTTGCTAAATCAGATAAATCTTTTGCTAAAGCTAAATCAAAAGCAACTTCCCATTCTCCAAGATGTACACATCCGTGTTCTTTGTCTAACAGACCTAAGAAACTTAATACTTCAAAGACTACTTTTGAAAATAGGTCATGTTATTATTGTGGTGTTCGAGGCCATGTTGTTAGAAATTGTTTATGGTTTTACAAACTGTAGGTCTTGTATTCTATCTGGATCAGATCACAATCACAATTGTCTGAGTGCGGAATCCTACAAACAATTGAGTAATACGTATAGAAATTGAACGAGTGATGTAAATAATGGTTTTCTTTTATCATCAATCGATTGAATCAGTACATGAATGATTACAATTGAAATGACAATAGTTTCTCTGAAATGTAGATATTCTGTTTTTTTTTTTTTTTTGCAAATGAAGAACAAAGTCAGCCTATTTATAGACAACATACGCGACACTAATTAACTATGCGACACTAACTATAAAGTCGCATATGCGACACTAAACATAAATTCGCTAAGTAAAGTCACATAAACAAAAATTCTGATTTCTAAGTCTTTGATCAAGTTGCTGACACTGTACATGTATCAACACAAACAACAATTGAAGAAAATAGAAATGAAAAAGTTTCAAAGAAAATCTTTAATAGCATCTTCTATATCTTCAAATGTTGCTGTCAAATCCAAGAGTGTTGTGTCAAAATTTGATGACAACATAATCACCAAACAAGTTTCTAAACCAGCTAAAGTTTGGAAAGTAAAGGAATTGGTCAAGGAAGCACGCGCTTCTACCAATGTCAATGGACGACCCAAGGCCATTAAGGCTTGGGTGTCTTTTTCAAACTAATTTTATGTTTATTTTGTGCTAGAACAGACCTGAAGAATTCAAGATAAATTTGGTATGTCGACCGCGGGTGTTCCAGGCACATGACTAGAAATCTATCCTTATTGACTGATGTTAAATCGATCAATGGAGGATATGTTTCCTTTGCTGGTGATAAAGGCGGTCACATTTCAAAAGAAGGAACTGTTGCAAATAATACTTTGAGTTTTGAGAAAGTTCAATATTGTGAACAGTTGCAGCATAATCTTCTAAGTGTGTCTCAGGTTTGTGATAAAAAGTATGTCACAACTTTCACTAATAAGGAATGTATGATTCTCAAACCTGGATTTGTTATCCCGGAAGAGTGGATCATAATGAGAGCTCCACGTCACAAGGATATCTATGCTCTCGATATGAGAAATGTTTCAGTATCTTCAGATTTCACATGTTTGTTATCAAAGGCATCTGAAAGAGACTCTCTTCTTTGGCATCGTAAAATGGGTCACATCCATTTTAGGAAAATGAACTTTTTAATCAAACATGATAATGTGGAAGGAGTTCCTAAACAAACATTTTCAATTACCGATCATTGTATTTCATGTAAAAAGGGAAAACAGGTTAAGAAGTCTCATTCGTCAAAGAAAGTTAATTATATTCAGTCTCCATTGGAACTTCTGCATATGGATCTTTTTGGTCCTATCAATGTCAAAAGTCTTGCTGGAAAATCTTATTGCTTAGTGGTGACAGATGATTATTCTCGATTCTCTTCTGTTTATTTTCTTAAATCTAAGGATGAAACTTCAGAAATTTTGAAGTTTTTGTTTCTTAAATTGGAGAATTTGTGTGGATTAAAGATAAAGATGCTCAGAAGTGATAATGGCAGGGAATTTAAGAACCATAATCTGGAACTATTCTGTTTGCAAAAAGGTATACATCATCAGTTCAGTGCTTCACGGACCCCGCAACAAAATGGGGTAGCTGAAAGGAAAACTCGAACTCTCATTGAAGCTGCAAGGACCATGCTTTCGAATTCTAAATTGCCCATTACTTTCTGGGCTGAGGCAGTCAATTCACCACATAAACGTGTTTTCAATAAAGCTACTGGTCGCATTGAAGAACACTTTGAGGTCGAATGTCTTCGACATCTAGATCCTCTTCAAGGCAAAGGACCTGACTGGTTATTTGATTATGATTTGTTGTTCAAATCATTCAACATTCCTGAAGCTGCTGATGATGTTATTGAATTACTTTATGAACAGACTGTTTATCCTAAATCCGTCACATTGGTTCGTCATCTTCTGTCCCATCACCTGTTACTACTGAACCCATTGAGGAGCAAGTGTTATTGTCTAAATTAGAAGATTCTTCAATTGATGCAAGCACTCATAGTGATCCTACTGAAGAGATATTCACAAACATTGATTCCACCATCGATTCTAATACTGTTCCTAATGTATCTAATCTTAGGGTTCATTCGAGACAGTCTTCAGAAAATATCATTGGGAATTTGCAAGACGGCGTACAGACTCGAAACCGTGTTCAACAAAGCTTAATTGCTACTATGGAATCATGTTTCTTATCGCAAATAGAACCTAAAAATATAAAAATAGATTTGCAAGAGCCATCGTGGATTGAGGCTATGCAAGAAGAGCTACAACAGTTTGTCAAGATGAATGTTTGGACCCTAGTAAAGCTACCTAAAGGAGTTCACTCTATTGGTACTCGCTGGGTGTTCCGAACGAAAAAGGATGATCGTGGAGTTATTGTGCGTAATAAAGCCAGACTTGTAGTTCAGGGCTTCACTCAAATTGAAGGCCTTGACTATGACGAAGTCTTCGCTCCGGTGGCACGCCTTGAATCCATTCGCTTATTTCTCGCGTATGCGGCTTTTAAAAGATTCAAAGTGTACCAGCTGGATGTAAAAAGCGCGTTCTTATACGGAAAGGTTCATGGAGAAGTATATGTATGTCAACCTCCTGGATTTGAAGACCATCAATTTCCAGATCATGTTTACAAGTTTGACAAAGCCTTGTATGGTCTTCATCAAGCACGAAGAGCATGGTACGAGACCTTGTCTCAACACTTGCTTCAAAACGGATTTACCAGAGGACAAATTGACGGTACTTTCTTCATAAAGAAGTCTAATGAAGACTTGCTTCTTGTGCAAATTTATGTGGACGACATTATCTTCGGATCGACAAATGATGATCTGTGTAAAGATTTCGAGACAATCATGAAGTCAAAATTTGAGATGAGCTCTATGGGAGAATTAAACTTAAGTTAAACAGACTGAGAAGGGAATCTTTATCCACCAATCGAAATATGTTAACGACATTTTGAGCCGATTCAAAATGGTTGATTGCAAAATTGCTGGAACTCCCATAGAGGTGAATCACAAATTAGGGCCTTCACTTGAAGAATAAGATACGGACCAACACGAATATCGCTCGATAATTGGTTCATTAATGTATCTTACGGCATCTCGACCGGATATAATGTTTGTTGTATGTCACACCCCAATCTCGGGTGGAGGCGCGACGTACGTGGATCATAAACAAAGATTATAATGAATGACTTCTAATAGAACAAACACTGTTGAATTACATAGTCATCAAAAGTAAGACATCCAAGTTTGAAGTCTTAACAATATGGTTACAAACTTTATCGAATAACAAGCTTAATTCAAAATGACAAAGTTTATGCTAAGTCCTTCCAAATGGATGCAACTCTTACGTCAAAAGTGCAACACAACGACACAACTAAGTAGCGCCTTGGTTACCTGAGATTACATGTTAAAATACGTCAACATAAAGTTGGTGAGTTCATAGGTGTAAGATTTTGTAAAATAGACCCGTGGTTACGAGATTTCAAGTTATATTGCCTTACCACAATATCAAAGTGTATTACTATTGCCATAAGCTCATGAATTGAAACCTTAACAATTTAGTTGCCTCGCAAGTGTTCTATTCACAACACTCGTAGTGGGTCAAATAATCATGCGTCCGTTTTTCGAGTTGGCGCGACCAACCCGGACGGCGGTGTCAACCCAATAGATCTATTCACAATATTCGCGTTTAAGTCTATAACTAACAATTCATGATAGAGGCCCATATAATTTGAATAGTGGAAACTTATGCAATATGTAACAGCTTATATGTACTTGTAACCATAAACAAAAAGCACGTAATCTCACCCCAAAACATATCAAAGCGTTTAAAATTAGGGGCTATGAAACTCACAATCGGGTTTGAGCGTTTTAGTTCGGATGTCTTCCGCGTGCTAGACAAGTACGACTCCTATCCGCGTCCTACGAACACGAGGGTTCTAATTAGTTTCTCGACTAATACAGTTTGTTGGGATTGCTTAGCTAGCTAATTAAATTACAAAGTGCCGATATAGTTTGAATTTCCGTTTAAACAACATTGTCGGTATTTGTTCGAGTTGTGAACAAAATAATGGAAATATATGAATACAACATCTAAAAATTACCAGACTTGGTAAACAACATATAATATAGTTCACAAATTTTCTGTGCAAATTTGGAGATTTTTAGACTTACGGATTATTTATAATCATTTTATGCCTAAAAAGTGAAGTAAATTTGGGAAAAATAGAAAATATTCATGAAAAATTCTGGAACTTTTACCAAGTCAGTTTCTATCCAATTTTAGTTTTTTATAAAATTTTCAAGTCGTTTTGAGCACTGGAACATTAGTTCTCAATATTATACGTTTTAACAAGGCGTAAACTGAAAGACATATCAAAACACCTCCGAAAGGTGTCACACCCCGCCAAAGCGGAAACGCGAGATGTAACAGTACAATGATTTCATAATCGAAAATTACAAAACATCACCGTTCAACGGTCTACAATTAATATATTACCTTATGTCTTACAAGCGTTTACAGTACGAAGTGGATAACCTAAACACACTATTACATCCAAAAGGTACAAATTCCATAACGAAACAACAACATAAGTCGTCTAGCGGGATTAGCATCAATAGACAAGTTGAGACTATTTCCTGAAAAGCATGTAAAAATACAGGTCAACTATGGAACATAGTTGGTGAGTACTCAGGTTTTGTGAAATGATAGACTTTCTTTAAAAGTTTATGAAGTTTGGTTCAAACGTTACACGTTATACGTGATTAGTTTACAAGGATATTTTGTTTAGTGCCGAGCTCACACGACTAAGATAATCAACCGATCCCCAGTTAAAATGAACATTGAATAATAGTCAAGTGTTATTTCACAGTAGTTATACAAGGGATTCATTGACTTAAAGCTCTTTTAAGAGTAATATTTATTTGGAAGTTAAATTCCTTTGTGAATCGATATCTTAATCGTAAATGAAGTTTATTTAAATATGGGACTCATCTAAAAGTGATACTTTAGAAACTCAATTAAAAGTCATAATTCATTTATAAGACCATACTCATATTTTTAAAAGAACATTCAAAGTTTATAAAACTCACGATATGGTGTGTTTGATAAATACAAATTAAGTATGTAAAACTTATTCAATAAATTCAAGTTATAAAGTTAATGGTTTATCCTCTTTCAAACAACCGTTTGTCATTTAGGCGGATTATTATATCTAGTTTCATAAGAAAGCATGGTGTTATGTGAAACTACGTCTTTAATTGTCAAAATCACGATGATTTATAATTTAATAACTCTGGTTATATATGTATGGTTAAAGAAGTAGCGTGTTGAATTATATAACATGATAACGTCCAAGTTGTGATATTTAAGATTTTAAAGAAAGTTTAATTCAAATAACAATGTCAATGTAGAGCTCGGCCCTAATTTAATAATTTATAAAGAAACCTCATTTCGAATGACTATGTCTTTATAAAATTTGAGTCGCAAGTTTATCGTTTTAAAGCGACGTCGTTTTCGTGTCAAAGTGCCATACGTTAATAAATGCTAACGAAATCACTATGCCATTTCATTTTGTTTATAAAATTGATGATTATATCATGCTTGAGTCCACAACCAAACCTACAACCGATAAACCCTTGCCCCAAACAGTGATGCCCTATCGTTGGCATTTAGGATGATGGAATGCACTCACGTGGCCGCGTGAGTGAGGAGGTGGTCTCGCTCCCAAATAGTACTATTCATATGCATCATTTGGCTCATATAGAGTTAATGGTCGTGTGAATATACCGGGGACTTTAGATACGATAGAAATCAAGCATATAATCATGTAACATCGATAAGCATTCACGACATTGTTATGAAATTTAGCATAGCACAATAATCATATCACGGCATTTGTAAATCAAGTTCATCATAAACATATCATTTGCAAGTAAATAAATCATTCAAGTCATTCATGCATGCTTTTCACCCTAAAACATTTAAATAAAGCGTTAAAATAGGGGCTGAGTATTCACAATTGTTAGTATGCGTACGGAAATTGATGTAAAGCGCGTTTCGACCAAGAGTGACTCCTATCCAAGACCTACGAATACAAGGTTCCTAATTAGATTCTTGACTAAGATGGCTTGTTAAGATTGCTTAGCTAGTCGCTTGTGTTACAAAGTGCCGTTAGAGTTTGATTTGACATTGCCGGTAATTACTCGGGTTGTGATAAAAATAATGTAATCACTTGAAAACAGATTCCAAAAATTACCAAACTTGGTATACAACATGAGAATTTTTAGATTTACAGATTATTTTTAATCATTTCTTGACCAAAGAGTGGGATAAATATGAGAAAAATATTAATTATTCTTGAAAAATTCCGAAATTTTTACTAGATCCGTTTTAACTCATTTCTGAGTTTGTGTAAAATTTTCATGCCATTTAGAGAACTGGAACATTGGTTCCCAATCGTATGTGTTTTAACAAATCGTACATCGGAAAACATATCAAAACAATTCCAATGAGTGTTAAATTTTGAGGATAGTGTCACTTTATGTGGAAAGTGACACAGTAATTTTCCCATATTTTTCTGATGTAAAAAAGTATTTTTCACGAATATTTTCTCCTTTTAGAGACTTTATTTGCATTAAACCAAGAAAAATGCTTTAGTTTTCCCAAAAATTCTCGTTTTTATTTTCAAGGTTCTTTTCAAGACATAGATACTGAGAAAAATCACCCTCAAATTTTAAACACGTTTTAACTATTATTTTTGTATTTTACATTCATCACAATACCAACATTCATACTTTTACAAGGCCAAGATTATGCATGTTATTCATGCATTTGCTAAAAATACTTAATCAACAAAATAAATTCTTATCTTTTTATATTACAGAGATATATGTGTTAGGAATATAAAATATTTTTCTCAAATGCTTTTGAATAGTTTAAGATCCTTAAACAAATATCAATACATGATGTTAACAGAAAAATTACTGTTTGCGCACTAGTTTTGTTTGGTACATTTGAGGGTCTTAATCTCAATGGATTTGAATGAGACCAGTGGGCTTTTAAAGGTAAGACATTGAACTAAATTCCAGAAGAAAAATCAAGATTTTTGGACCATTATTCACTGAGTTATGGTCGTTTCAAGTGAGGTCAAAAATCTGGACAGATTCATATGAGACAATAGAAATCTTTTTGGTGTGTTTCCACAACCCACGATTTTTAGACCTCATCCAATGATTGAGGCTTTGTCTTATATGCATAAATATGTACTTTTACAGAAATAAAAATATACTTTAACATAAATTAAGATCTAGATACGAAAATGGTGCATGCAAGCCCAAAAATCGGGTTTTTGGCTCTTTTTCATGAACACACTAGCTACCAAGTTCTAAATCTTATTTATTCTTTTAAATCTTTGATCTAACACATTCTTGGTGTTAAAATACATCCAAGATGTGTTAGAAATGATTTTAAGTAGTTTAAACATATTAATCTAACTAGAACAAGTAAATAAGCATCAAAACTTAAAAAAAAAACGATTTTTCGGTTTGTTTCCGGTTTGATCATGGGTTGCCATTTGTTCTAACACTTAAACAAGTGTAAGGGAACCTACAAACCTACAAACCTTGTATTGGGGATTTTAGCCATGAAAAAGGGCATAAAATCCTTGTATTTACAAGATTTTAAGAAAGAAAATGAAGTAAAAGAAGCTAGAGAAGGTAAGTTTTACCTTTGATGTAGTGTTTTTGGTATAAGAACACTTGAAGATGATGATTTTTGATGGAAAGTAGGCTGGAAATTAGTGTGTGTTTTGAGAGAAGGTAGAGAGAAGTTGAGAGAAAAAAAATGAATGATTGAAGTGTGGGGAAGTGGTGGAGTGTGCATGTAATCAATTGTGGTTTTGGGGAGTGGAGTAGTCAAGAAAAAGGGGGGAAAAGGGGCTGGCCGTTTTTAGGGGGGGGGGAGAGGGAGTAAAAAATTTTTTTTTTTTTTTTTTAAAAAATGTTAAGTAATTAAAGGTTTAAATGTTACATATTGTTTTGGTATAAGTTTGTACATATTGAAATGTTTAATTGTGATGTTTTAATGGTTGAAATTGGAGTTATAAAATTTTATTTTCTAAGTTTATAATTCTCATCAAAATACATTTGATTCGCTTACGATTGACATTCACGAGTTAATTAACCGATTTCCGGTTGTGTTTACCGAGTTACGGAATTTCAGGTTAAATTCCGATTTTTGCGATATGATAATTATTTTGTGATGACTTATGAAATTTAATTTCATTAGTTTTCTTTGGCACTTTGTAACCTAATTTGATGTTATTTACGGCATTTAAGTCGGCTAAGCAATCTTCTAGTCATTATGCGATTTCGGTAACTTACGGACTCGGTACTTAAGGAGTCGAACCTAGACTTTTTCACTAGGATTTTAAAGTGCTGTAAACGTAATTAAAAGCACTATGAATTTAACTGCGCTGTTGACCTGAGATTTTTGAAGGTTGTCACAAAAGGTGTGAAACTTTGAGTATAGTAAATGACACCGAAAGTTTTCCATAATTATTTGGTGCTCAAAAGTATTTTTCATGATTATTTCACCTTTCATAAGCTTTATTTGCATTAATTTAGGAAAAATACTTATGTTTCACCAAAAATTCTCATTTTTATTTTCAAGACTTCTTTTATGATCTAGTTACTGAAAAAAATAATCCCCAAAATTTTAACACGTTTTATCTAGCACTTATGTATTTTTGAATCATCACAACACAATAATTTGAAATTTACAAGCTTTCAACAATGCAAGATGTTCATGCATTTTCTAAAAATATGAGATCAACAAGATAAATTACTATCTTTTTATTCTACTGATATAAACTTGTTAGGAGTCTAAAAACAATTTTGTTTGAATTTATTAAACACCTTAAGCCCCATGAACATGTATCACAACAAGATTGCTCACAGGAAGGTAGCTGTTTGCGCATCAGTTTTGTGTGATACATTTGGAGGTCGAATACTCCATGGATTTGAGTGAGACCAGTGGGGTTTTAAAGGTAAGACATTAAGCTAAATTCCAGAAGAAAAATCAAGATTTTTGGACCATTATTGACTGAGTTATGGTTGATCAAAGTGGGGTCAAAATCTGGACAGATTACATAGAAGACAAAAGTGATCTTTTTGGTGTGTTTTCACTACCAAACGATTTTTAGACCTCATCCAATGATTGAAGCCTTGTCTTTTATGCATGACATGTGTTTTTCATAAATATAAACATATTTTAACAAGGATTAAGATCTAGCTACGAATTTTGGTGCATGCAAGTCCAATAATTGGGTTTTTGGTTCTTCAAGAAGAACACAACCTTGCAACCAAGCTTTTGATCATTGAATCCTTTGAATATTTGTTCTAACACATTCTTGGTGTTAAAATACATCCAAGATGTGATTATACCTTAAGAGATGTGTTTTAATGGAAGAACACCTTTGAGATGATGATCTTTGGATGAATATTTTCTGGAGTTTAGTGTGTGAAAAGGGAGGTTTTGTGTGTGTTTTCTTGAGAGAAAATGAGAGAAATGATGAGAGGAAGAGTGTGTAAGTGGTATAAGACTTTTGCATGGAATCTAATGTAGTTAGTGGAGTTTTGAGTGGAAAAATGAGAGAAGGGGGGGGGGGTCCGGTTTTTGGTCAATAAAATGAGGTTTTTAACTTATTGTTTTGTCAAAATAAAATGAATATTAGTTATAGTATTTATTTGTAATAAAATTTGCACAAGTCTTGTACATTTCAAGGCTTTAAATTGTGTTGTTTTTATGCTTAATATTAGGGTTATAAAAATTGATGTTCTAAATTTCTAAAATACTTCAAATTGTATTTAGATTGTTTATAATATTCATCAAAATGTATTTGATTCGTTTACGATTGACATTCGCGAGTTAATCGTGCGGTTTTTGGTTGCGTTAAGCGAATTACGGAATTTCCGATTAAATTCCAGTTTTTGTGATACTATAAATATTTTGTGATGACGTATGAAATTAAATTTCATTTGTTTTCTTTGGCACTTTGTAACCTAATTTAATGCTCTTCACGGTCTTAAAGTCCGCTAAGCAATCTTCTAAAACGTTACGCGGTTTTGGTAATTTACGGTTTCGGTACTTAAGGAGTCGTAACCTAGACTTTCCATTAGGATTTTTAAAATGCTATAAATGAAACTTGAGATTCTAGAGATTTAAGCGCGACAATGACCTGAGATTTTGACGGTTGTCACATTGTATCAATTTGTTCAAGATATCAAGCTTGTCCGAAGATTTTTCATCTTAAAGTTGCGAAAAGAATCTTCTGTTATCTCAAAGGAAAACCATCGCTCGGGTTATGGTATCCAAAAGACAAAGATATCCAGCTTTCAGCCTTTTCCGATTCGGACTGTGGAGGATGTAATATTGACAAAAAGTCTACAACATGAGGATGTCAGTAGTTGGGAAACCGACTCGTCTCATGGCAGTGTAAGAAACAGACAACTGTTTCCACTTCGTCAGCCGAAGCTGAGTACATCGCCGCATCAAGTTGTTGTTCACAGGTTTTGTGGATACAACACCAGATGAGAGATTACGGTTTACTTCGTACTAAAACTCCTATCCATATTGATAATACTGTTGCTATCTCCATAACACGAAATCCTGTACAACATTCAAAAACAAAACATATCGAAATTCGATATCATTTTATACGGGATTGTTTTGAAAAGCAATTGATTTCCTTAGTCCAAATCGACAATTTAAAACAAAACGCAAATATTTTTTATAAGGCTTTTCTGAAAAATCGCTTTGAGGAACTTGTGAAAATGATTGGGATGCGAGATCTTGAACTTGATTTAAAACTAACTTAGATCACTTTTTCTTAAATTACTTTTTCTTGTTATTAAGAAGAAAAAAAACGATTTTTAAGAAAAGGGGGAGATTTTGTTTGTAAAAATTAGGGAAATGATAGTACATCAGCGAAATGTGAATAAAAATGGAAAATCCTAAGTAATTTGTTTGATATATCAGTAGGCTCCTATAAATAATTTTGAATCTTATATTTTGATTTTTAAATGAAAAACATGTGGGTCTACATTTTGAAAACAGTGACTGGATTATTTTTCAAATTAGAAAGTAAAGTATATTCTTAACATTCACACGCCAATCTCTAGTGATTATACAAACGAGATATATATATATATATATATGTGTATATGGATAAAAATTTGAACAAAAAGAGCCAATGAGGCCACATAGGTTGATATTTTGAGAGGCATAGTGTGTAACTGGGGCTTGTAAGACCGTCGCTGCATGTAAGTCCTAAACAGTTACATACATACTTGATTTTGGACATAAGTCCATTGTTGCAGTTCTTAATCAAGTATGCTAAAAATCTTAAAAGTCAAAAGATACGAGAAATCGTACATATTAGTATTATCCTATTTTGCTCTTTTGGTGAAATGTCTGATAGTACAGTGTATAGTTGCCAGCTTGTAAGTCCGTATGTGCATATAAGTCCAAAACAACTATATACGTTATTCACCTGAATGTGCTCAGACATGATCCACTGCTAGTTAGGTTCAAAAATAGATATATATGTTAGGAAAAATATCGCAAAAAGTATGATCATTGGTTAGTGGTTAAAATAAGTTGTGTTGTTCAGTATATAATTTTCAAGAATTTTTGAAAAATATGATGGTTCTATTTTAAAAAAAAAAAATGCAAAGATCAAGTTTGTTATCATTTGAAAGTTAGAAAATCTATTTTATAAATGTTTATATTGAGCTTATAAATTAAATACTGATAAATCAAACTTAGAACTTTTGATGCTCTTAATAAAAACATGTTTCATACTGGTATGATCCCTAATTAAATACAAATCTCTTTCACAAAAAGATCTGTTATTTTTAATTTTGAATTTTATATTCTATGTTATTTTTTATCAAAAGGCGTTTAAAAACTTGGTTAAGAAACGCATCCGAAAACAAAACAAAAAAGTTCAAAGTGATAAAAGTTACACAAATTAGAGTCTGTAAACTTGATAAGGTCGCACATGCGACTTTATGGTAAAGTCGCATAAACAGTTTAGTATAAATACTTAAACATGCGATTCTATCTTAATCATTTCTGATTAAGCTTGTACGGCTTTTGTCCACCCCGCTAAAGCGGAAACACGAGATGTAACAGTACAATGATTTCACAATCGAAAATTACAAAAGATCACCGTTCAACGGTCTACAATTATTACATTACATAAGATCTTACAAGCGTTTACAGCACAAAAGTAAATAATCTAAACATGCGATTACATCCAAAAGAGAAAATCCCGTAACGCTACAGCAGCATAGATCATATAACGGGTTTAGCTTCAATAAACAAGTGGTGACTAATTCCTGAAAAGCATGTAAAAGTAAACAGGTCAACTATGAAATATAGTTGGTGAGTACACAGGTTTTGTGTAATGAAAGACCCTTTTTCCAGTGTTTACAAAGTCTAGTTTAAAAGTTCCACGTTACTACGTGATTAGTTCGCAAAAGTAGTATGTTTAGTGTCGAGGCTCATACAAAGACGATAATCATCCGATAAGTTCTTGAAATCAATTTTTAGGATAGTCAAACGCTATTGCGCGGATAATTACAAAAGTAATTCGTTAAAACAAGGCTCATTTAAGAGCGATATTCATTTGATAGCTAGATTCATTTGTTAATCGATGTTTTGTTTGCAAAGGAGGTTTATTTAAGAATGAGGCTCATTTAGGAGCGATTCCCTTTTTGTACTCAATTAAAAGTCGTGATTCATTTATAACGCCCCGCTCATATTTTCAAAGGAATATTTAAATCACGTTTATAAAACTCAAGATATAGTGTTTAATAAGTTCAAGTTATGTTTATAAAACTCATATTGTAGTATTTAATAAGTTCATGTTACGTGTATAAAGCCAATGGATCATCAAATCAATATCAAAACGTTTAAAGTCTCAACAGATTATTATGTCGAAGTTCATACGAATGCGCGACGTTATTATGAAACCACGTTTATCATTGTCCAAGACCACATTGATTTATAGTATAAAACTCAGGTTATAAAATCTATGGTTTTAAAGAAATATGGTTTCTAATGACAAAGTCATTGTCAAGTTCGGGTCGTAAGGTTTATAGTTTCAAAGAAATGTCGTTTCAAACGACAAAGTCATTGTAAAGCTCGGGTCGTAAGTTTATGGTTTCAAAGAAATATTGTTTCAGATGACAAAGTCATTGTAAAGCTCGGGTCGTAAGTTTATGGTTTCAAAGAAATATTGTTTCAGGTGACAAAGTCATTGTAAAGCTCGGGTCGTAAGTTTATGGTTTCAAAGAAATGTCATTTCAAATGTCAAAACGTCATACGTTTATAGTCGTTTATGAAATTTCTATGCTATCACGTTATAATGTCTATAGTCACAATGAGTTATTATGCTTGAGTCCACAACCAAACCTACAACCGATAAACCTTTGCCCCAAAGAGAGATGCCTTATCGTTGGCATTTAGGATGATGGGATGCACTCACGTGGCCGCGTGAGTGGGGAGGTAGTCTCACTCCCAAATAGTACTATTCATATGCATCATTTGGCTCATATAGAGTTAATGGTCGTGTAGATATACCGGGGACTTTAGATACGATAGAAAACAAGCATATAATCATGTTCGTATAAACGGAAAACATTCACGACATTATGTGTAATCAATACGACATTTTAACCATGTGAAGTATTCGAAAGTAAGCATAGCATATAGCATAGCATAGCATTTGTAAATCAAGGATAACATTTGTAAAACGCGCATAGTATAAGCATAGCATTCGTAAATCAAGGATAGCATAAGAATAGTATTCGTAATCCAAATATAATGTCGCGAGTCAATTAGCCGATTTTCGGTTGCGTTCACTGAGTTACGGAATTTCCGGTTAAATTCCGATTTTTGCGATATGATAACTATTTTGTGATGACTTATGAAATTTAATTTCACTTGTTTTCTTTGGCACTTTGTAACCTAATTTTGTGTTCCTCACAGTCTTAAAGTTCGCTAAGCAATCTCCTAGAACGTTGCGCGATTTCGGTAACTTACGATTTCGGTACTTAAGGAGTCGTAACCTAGACTTTTCACTAGGATTTTAGAGTGCTGTAAACGTAATTAGATAGACTAGGAATTTAAGTGCGTTAATGACCTGAGATTTTTGACGGTTGTCACAGCTTTGTATGCGACTTTATTCAAATCTCAAAATTCTCAAATTTCAACCGTTGGAATCAATTGCAATCAATTGCTATTTGTTCGTTGTTATCATATTCATTTAAGGTATCAATTTTAGCCTTTAATTCATTGTATTTCATGATTATTAGATTAAAACTCATGCAGTTTAGGGTTTTATTAATGACGTCATGATTTTACGATGAATTACTGGTTAAACTGTATACATTGTGTTACTCATTGATGATTGCGGCCTGTATATCGTATTTTTGTTGTCAATTATGAGTTTCTGTAATGATTGGTACTTAAAATTGAAAACTGATTGTTCGTTCATGCGACTTTAGTTATGCGACTTTATTGTGCGAATTTATTTCTACGAACTTACACTTGACATCTTTCTGCGACTTTATTTTGCGACGTTACCATGCGACTTTAATCTGAGAACTTATCATGCGATCTTGTTCTATGACTTGTCATGCGACTTTACATGAGACTTTGTCATGCGACTTTAGTCTGAGACTTTGTTCTGTGACTTTAGTCTGAGACTTTAGTTTGAGACTTAACACGCGACTTTAGTCTGAGACTTTATCATGCAACTTTAGAGTGAGACTTTACACTGCGAACTTAGTATGAGACTTTAGTTAGAGACTTTATTTTGAGACTTTAATTAGAGACTTTATTCTAAGACTTTAAGTTGGCAATGATATTTTGATTCTGAATCTTTTAAATGTTAAACTTAACATATCTATCGTGCAAAATTGTTATATTCTTTATAGATTACAGAATGGTTGATCCAAAGATGTTCGAAGGAAGGCACAACACCACTGCACTAATTGATACTTCCTTAGCTAGTGCGCAACCTTATCTGGAGTTGCTGAACTTTCTGAGACGATCAAGAGTTCATTATGCACTAACTGCTTCTACAACAATATATGCCAACCACATTATAGACTTCTGGACTAATGCAACGCACGACACGGTTGATGGTGTACAAAGACTGGTTACCATTGTCCTAGATCAGCAAGTTATCATTATTGAGGACACAGTGCATACAGTATTGCAGTTTGGGAATGATGCAGATACTAGAATACTTTTCCCTGCAACTTTGGTCTCTGGATTCTTTCAGAGAATTGGTTATCCTGAAATCTCACCAGACCAGTACAGGAAGCAAAAACTTAGTCCTATGGAGATTGTTCGTGCATTTTTTGATCATTTGTTTATCTGGACGCAAAGGAGGATTGGATGGAATGGGACATGGTTTGGGATCTGCTATGGTTGCCCTTACTTTGAACAAACCCTACAATTTCTCTGGATACGTATTTGCTAACATGATCTCCAATATATCAAGTCACACAAAGTTCTACATGTTTCCTAGATGTGTTCAGTTGATTCTTAATCATCTACTTCCAAATCTGCCTAATCAAGGGATGCTTACTCTAAGATTAGTCCCCATGACCAAGAGAGTGTATGTTGATTGTCAAAATTTCGGAAGAAATCCAACTCCAACACTGATTCCAGTGTTTGGACATATCCTTGATGAGAACTATCAAGAGCCTTTAAACGACAATTGAAAATGAGCTAGATGATCCAATTGATTAACATTAAGAGGGTGATGAGTAGTTAGTTGAAGCTCCTATTGAAAATGAGCCTAATGCTAACGATGTTGAAGATGAAGCAATCAATGAAGACTTTGCTGAAAACATTCAAGTTAATGAACCTTTAGAAGTGGGAACTAGTGCACCACAGAGGCAAGAAGTTCATGTCTCAAGCGATAATTCAAGTGAATGAAGTGATGATTCTGAAGAAGCCGAAAATAGAAGGAAGCTTGAACGTGAGAGAGACATTCGGAGGGAACGATTACAGAAAGGCAGTGCAGAACGTTTAATTCAACTTCAATGCGCTCGCCAAGAAAAGAGAGCACTTGCAGCCGTACAAAATGATCTCAACTCTCTCTCTACTGAATCTATCTCACATAAGCTCTTATGAAAAACACACACACAAAATGATAGTTTGCTGCTGTATTTATACTACTCAGCAAGACCTGCGACTTTACCTGCGACCTTAAGGTTAAAGTCGCAATTAGATACAAAATCAAGCGAATTTCTAAACAAGCTGATTGTCACAGAGATATGTATCAACAAACTCCCCTTTGACAACATCTTGTAGAAATCTTTCAATCTTGATTAATCTTCAATCTTAGCTAGATGAGAGAGTAATCTTAGAGTAATCTTCATCCTTGATTAATCTGAGTAATCTTGATTAATCTGTGTAATCTTGATTAATCCGAGTCATCTTCAACCATAATGAGAGAGAGTTGACTTCCATTTCTTTATCACAGGTACCAACAACTTTTTCTTTTGAAAGTTGCAACCCTTCAAAAATAAGAATCTGCCTGTTCACCGAAATTCATAATTAAAGGGGGAGTTTGTTGATACATATCTGTGTGATAATCAATTTGTTTAGAAATTCACTTGATTTTGTATCTAATTGCGACTTTAACCTTAAGGTCGCAGGTAAAGTCGCAGGTCTTGCTGAGTAGTATAAATACAGCAACAAACTATCATTTTGTGTGTTTTTTTTTCATAAGAGCTTATGTGATATAGATTCAGTAGAGAGAGAGTTGAGATCATTTTGTATACACTTGTAATGGTTATTGAATATCAATATACAAGAAGTTATTCATTTGATTCAATCTTGTTCATCACATAAATCAATTAAACTCGAATTCCGCACGGTATACTTGATGATTCGAATAAGATCCTTAGTACACGGACTAACTGTAAAGAACATCATCAGCATTTGAGCTATCTCATCCTTTGAGCCCAAGAAGGAATACCCATGAAAATCGCGAGTAGTCATCAGTTACCATAAGGCAGTAGTGTTTATCACCTATACTCCTTGCATTCACTGGACCGAACAAATCCATGTTAAGGAGTTCAAAAGTTGAGGCAATGGAGTTTTGAGTCTTGGACTTGTGAGGTTTCTTGTGCTGTTTCCCTTTCTGACACGGCACACATCTATCCTCTAACCCGAAACTCTACAATGGTACACCTTGCACTAGTCCATTTTTTACTATGAAGTTCATCTTTCTGAAGTGCAGGTGTGCCATCCTCCTATGCCACAGTAGTGAGTCACTCTCAGAAGCTCTGGATAATAGACTTGTCGACTCTTGTGAGGATTCAGCTACACTCATGTCCATCACATAAGTGTCATTCTTCCTTCGTGCCCTCATGACTATCTACTCTTCTGGTATGACAAACTCGGTTTCAGGATTAATGCCTCTCTACCTGTGAAATGAACGGGATGTCCTTTATCACAGATCTGAGATACACTCATGAGATAATGCTTCAGCTCCTTAACATAGCTGACTTGCTCTAGCATAATTTTCCCATTTGTGACATTACCTAACCCTGTGATCTGTCCTGCTTTCGCCCCCGCCAAATTAAAATATCCTCCTTTCTTGTGCACGAAATTCACAAGATTCTGCTTTTCCCCCATCATATGTCTGGAGCAACCGCTATCAACATACCACTAGTTAATAGCTCTTTTGGTCAACTCTTGCACATAAATTGAAAACAGTTAGTCAGTGAGGGGGACCCAAGCAACCATGGTCTTGGGTCTGCCATTCTCAACGAATGTGAATTCCTTCATGTGACAACCGTCTCTCAGGTCAACACCGCACTTAAATTCCTAGTACATTTATTTACGTTTACAACACTCTAAAAATCCTAGTGAAAAGTCTAAGTTACGACTCCTTAAGTACCAAAACCGTAAGTTACCGAAATCGCGTAACGTTCTAGGAGATTGCTTAGCGGACTTTAAGACCGTGATGAACTCAAAATTAGGTTACAAAGTGCCAAAGAAAACAAATGAAATTAAATTTCATAAGTCATTATCATATCGCAAAAATCAGAATTAACCAAAATTCCGTAACTCGGCGAACGCGACCAGAATCAAATAAACGAAACTTGAATCCGACAAACTAATACTTGAATATCCATTATAAACAATCTAAAATACAATTTGTAGTTTAGAAATTTAGATAATCAATTTTTATAACCCAAATATTAAGCATTAAAACAACACAATTTAAAGTCTTGAATTGTACAAGACTTGTGCAATTTTAATACAAATAAATACCACAACTAATATACATTATATTTTAACAAAAAAATAAAATAAAAACTCATATTTTTGAGTCAAAAACCGGCCTCCCCCTTTGACCACTCAAAACCCCCACTCGCATATCAAGATTCCATGCAAAAAGCCTTCCACACTTACACACTCTTCCACTTTCATTATTTCTCTCATTTCCACTTTCAAAAACACACACAATTCTCTCTAAACACACACTAAACTCCAACAACTTATCATCCTTAAATCATCTCTTTGAAGGTGTTCATACACCTAAACCAACATTCCAAGGTATGAACACCGTCTTTAACTTCCATTCTTGCATTTTCATACTTTGAATCTTGTAAAAACATGATTTTTATGCCTTTTTCCATGGCTAAAAATCTCATACAAGGTTTGATGGCTTGTAGGTTCCCTTACACTTGTTTAAGTGTTAAAACAAAAGGGCAACCATGATCAAACCGAAAAATCGTCTTTTTAGTGTTAAATTGCTATTATACATGTTCTTGCTAGATTTAATGGTTTAAATTGTTAAAAATCTTTTCTAACACATCTTGGATGTATTTTAACACCAAATATGTGTTAGATCAAAGAATTAAAGGATTAAATATGATCAAAAGCTTGGTAGCAAGTTGTGTTCTTGAAAAAAAAAAAAAAGAGTCAAAAACCCGATTTTTGGGCTTCATGTTCCAAAGTTCATAGCTAGATCTTAATCCAAGTTAAAATATGTTTATGTTTCTGTAAAACACATTTTCATGCATAAAAGACAAGGCTGCAATCTTTGGATGAGGTCTAAAAATCGTTGGTAGTGAAAAACACACCAAAATGATCACCATTGTCTCACAATCTGTCCAGATTTTGACCTCACTTGAAACGACCATAACTCAGTGAATAATGGTCCAAAAATCTTGATTTTTCTTTTAGAATTTAGCTTAATGTCTTACCTTTAAAACCCCACTGGTCTCACTCAAATCCGTTGATTATTCAACCTCCAAATGTATCACACAAAACTGATACGCAAACAGTAACTTTTCTGTGAGCACCTTGTTGTGATACTTGTTCATGGGTCTTAAGGTGTTCTATAAATCTAAGAAAAATTATTTTAGACTCCTAACATGTATATCTCAGTAGTATAAAAAGATAGGAATTTATCTTGGTGATTAAGTATTTTTAGAAAATGCATGAACATCATGCATTATTCTAGTCTTGTAAAATGTAAATAATTGTGTTGTGATGATTCAAAAATACATAAGTGCTAGATAAAACTTCTTAAAATTTTTGGGATTATTTTTCTCAGTATCCAGATCATGAAAAGAGTCTTGAACATAAAAATGGGAATTTTTGGAAAAACATAAGTATTTTTCCTAAATTAATGCAAATAAAGCATACAAAAGGTGAAATAATCATAAAAAAAACTTTTGGACACAAAATAATTATGGGAAAATTCCAGGAAAATGACACTATCCTCAAAATTTCACACTCTTTGAAAATGTTTTGATATGTTTTCCGATTTACGTCTCGTTAAAACGCATAATGTTGGGAACCAAAGTTCCATTGCTCAAAAAGACATGAAAATTTTACACAAACCTAGAAATAGGTATAAGATGATATGGTAAAAATTCCAGAATTTTTCGTGAATAATTATTATTTTTCCCATAATTATCCTACTTTTTAGACATAAAATGATTATAAATAATCTATAAATCTAAAAATCACCAAATTTTCACAGAAAATTTGTGAACTATATTTCATGTTTTATACCAAGTTTGGTAATTTTTAGATGTTCTATTCATATATTTTCATCATTTTGTTGACAACTCGAATAATTACCGGCAACGTTAATTAAAGGGAAATTCAAACTTTTTCGGCACTTTGTAATTTAATTAGATAGCTAAGAAATCCTAAGAACCCGTCTTAGTCGAGAAACTAATTAGAAACCTTGTGTTCTTAGGACTTGGATAGGAGTCAAACCCAGTCGGCACGCGCATTACATCCATCCGTACGCTCACGTTCAATACTTTTTAACGTTACTTAAATGTTTTGGGGTGAAAAGCATGCTATATGATTTAATTACTATATTTGGATGACAAATATTATTCTTATGCTATACTTGATTTACGAATGCTTTGCTTATACTATGCTCGTTTTACAAATGTTATGTTCGTTTTACAAATGCTATGCTCGTTTACAAATGCTATCCTTGATTTACAAATGCTATACTATGCTATGCTTAAGATAATGTTGTAAATGTTTACCGTTTATAAGAACATGATTATATGCTTGTTTTTCTATTGTATCTAAAGTCCCCGGTATATGTACACGACCATTAACTCTATATGAGCCAAATGATGCATATGAATAGTACTATTTCGGAGCGAGACCACCTCCCCACTCACATGGCCACGTGAATGCATCCCATCATCCTAAATGCCAACGATAGGGCATCTCTCTTTTGGGGCAAAGGTTTATCGGTTGTAGGTTTTGTTGTGGACTCAAGCATAATAACTCATTGTGACTATAGACATTATAACATGATAGCATAGAAATTTCATAAACGACTATAAATGTATGACGTTTTGACATTTGAAATGACATTTCTTTGAAACTATAAACTTACGACCCGAGCTTTACAATGACTTTGTCATTTGAAACGATATTTCTTTGAAACTATGAACTTACGACCCGAACTTTACAATGACTTTGTCATCTGAAACAATATTTCTTTGAAACTATAAACCTTACGAGCCGAACTTGACAATGACTTTGTCATTAGAAACCATATTTCTTTAAAACCATAAATTCTATAACCTGAGTTTTATACTATAAATCGTTGTGGTTTTGGACAATGATAAACGTGGTTTCATAATAACGCCTCGTATTGTTATGAACCTAGACATAATAATCTGTTGAGATTATAAACATTTTGACATTGATTTGATGATCCTTGGATATTATAAACGTAACTTGAACTTATTAAACACTACAACTTGAGTTTTATAAACGTAACTTGAAGTTATTAAACACTACAACTTGAGTTTAATAAACATGAATTGAACATTCCTTTGAAAATATGAGTGTGGCGTTATAAATGAATCACGACTTTTAATTGAGTTCCAAAGGGAATCGCTCCTAAACGAATCTCGTACTTAAATAAACCTCTTTTGCGAACAAAACATCGAATCACGAATGAATCTAACTATCAAACGAGTATCGCTCTTAAATGAGCCTTGTTTTAATGAATTACTTTCATAATTATCTGCGCAATAGCGCTTGACTATCCTACAAATTGATTTTCAGATGATTATCGTCTTTGTATGAGCCTCGGCACTAAACAGGCTACTTTTGCGAACTAATCACGTAGTAAAGTGGAACTTTTAAACTAGACTTTGTAAACACTTGAAAAGGGTCTTTCATTACACAAAACCTGTGTACTCACCAACTATGTTTCATAGTTGACCTGTTTACTTTTACATGCTTTTCAGGAATTAGTCACCACTTGTTTATTGAAGCTAAACCCATTATATGATCTATGCTGCTGTAGCGTTACGGGATTTTCTCTTTTGGATGTAATCGCATGTTTAGATTATTTACTTTTGTGTTGTAAACGCTTGTAAGACTTTATGTAATGTATTAATTGTAGACCGTTGAACGGTGATCTTTTGTAATTTTCGATTATGAAATCATTGTACTGTTACATCTCGTGTTTCCGCTTTAGTGGGGTGTGACAGAAATTGGTATCAAAGCCGAAGGTTATAGAAACACCGGTTTTGCACCGAACAAGAAACGTTTTGTGGTGCAAGTGCTAACATTTTCGATCTTAAATAGTTGAATGATTTTGTTTGGGAAGCTTTCTTAGACTCACTTTGTTTTGGTTTTCAAACTTTGATTTTCTTTGGAAATGGAGAAACTGATTTTTGTGAAGTGTTGAAAGCATGAGAATCTGAATGAATGAAAATTCGTTTGAGTAAAAATGTTCCAGGTGAATGTGATTTCTTAGAATAACCCTTATTCTTGTGCAAAGAATAATTGTTAAACTGAGAAATCCATTTTGAAAGTGGTTTGGAAGACTTATCCATGTAGGTCTTCACTGGAACATTCACTTGAGATTTCAAACTATTTCTTGACATTGAAGGCTTTCTTTTGGTCAAACTCTTTTCCTAAGGTCTTCGCAAATTCAAGTTCATAGGTGGATTTTGATAATGATGCTGAACTAGATGAAGATGAAGTACTTTGGAGTTGTTCAATAGTTTGTAAGAGAGTTGTTCGTTCTTGATCAAAATTTAGTTGTAGAGTGGTTATTTGTTTTTCAGATCAAAAATTTTATTTTCCAAAATAAAATCTGGAATATAAAGTTTTGTTTTAACCACTTTTCCATAACCTCATCTTGATCAACAACTGGTGTTGAACAACTTGGAAAATAATCCTCAGAAAGAGGAATTTTCCTTGTGCCATAACTCGCATTTAACTCTCTATAATTGAACGAAAATTGTGCATTTTCAGCTTTAGCTCTTCAAAGTTCTCAATAACTTCTTCTTCATTAGTTGTTTTTACAAAAAAACATTTTTAAAATACTTCCCATGCCACCGTAGTTATACAAGGTAGGTATTTTAGAAATAGCTTTTTGTAAATAGCAGGGATTTTCAAAATCTAATCTTTCTCTTGGATTATAAATTTTGATATCCTTAGGTTTGTTCAAAAAGATTGTTTGATCTATTTGACCATGTTTAAACAATTTGTTGGTGCACGTTTTGTGACAACAGCTCTTATTTTGTAATAGTTAGTTTTGTAAGTAGTTTAATAGTTAATTAGTAGTTTGTTTAATTAACTTAGCCTTTTTGTTAGTTGTATTGTAAGTTCGTACGAACCTATATGTTCGTACGAACCTATATGTTCGTACGAACCTAGGAAGTTCGTACGAACATGTAGGTTCGTACGAACCTAGGACCAGCTAAGTTCGTACGAACTTGCTGGGTATAAATACCAACTTGTAATGTTTTATTTGTACGTTTTTGGAAACTGATATATTCGAATATACTGTGCTATTTTCGAATATCTACGAAGCTACACTATAAACACTTGCAATTACTTGTTTTATTGTTGTTTCTTGTGTATTATACATTCCGCAAACTAATACACTATCCCATTTGGATCCATTTAAAGGGACTCTCAATTGGTATCAGAGCTTCAACAAGTCTTTGTTGGGTTTGGGATTGCTTAAAACACAAAGAAAACAAGAGTTAGAGTGTTTTGGAAGATAAAAGTTGTACTTTCGGCTTCCTTGAGTGTTTGTGAGTCATATTCCTTAAGTATCATTCGATTTCAACGATTGAATCTTTCTAGATCTGAGTTTTTGCTCAGATTTGAGTTTGAACAGCAAGTTCGTACATTTCAGAAAGTGTCGTACGAACCTACCCAAAATAGCCTTCGAACCTAGCCAGTTGTAAGTTCGTACGAACCTACCTAAGTTCGAACGTTTGAAAATTTGAAAAGTTTGACCTGAAGTTTGACTTATACGAACCTAGATAGTCTTCGAACCTGTAAGTTCGAATTAATCTAAGTTCGTACGAACCTAGTGTTATACGAACCTAGTATTGTTTGACCTCAGTTGACTTTTCAGTTTGATTTTGTTTGACTTTTTCTCGAGATGTCAAATCTCAATAAAATGTTAGAAATGGATCACGAGGTTGGTAAGTCAGCCTCACCACCTAAGCTCCTCAAAGGAGAGGACTACTTTTGGTGGAGAGATCGGTTTGAATCATTTGTTAGATTTCATGATATCCGCATGTGGATATGCATTAAGGATGGGTATGACTTACCTACTTATGAATTTGAAGGGAAGACGAAGTTTTGTACATATTCTGTCATGAAGGATGAAGACAAAAAGATGTACGAGGCTGAGAATAAGGCTTTGTCAACCATTAATATGTGTCTCCCTCAGGAGATCAAACATACTTTTAAACGTTACCAATTCTCGAAAGAGCTTTGGGAAGCATTAGAAAAGAGGTTTGATGGGAACGACAAGATCAAGGAAAGTAGAGCAGACTTGTTGACTAAACAGTTCTATGTTTTCAAGTGTATGAAAGGAGAGTCATTAGAGGAGATTATCACAAGATACTACCATCTGATGACTGAAACTGTCAGATGTAATAAACTTCTTGAAGCATTACCATCGAAGTGGGACATCAATACTTTGATGATCAAGGAGAGTGCTGATTACAAGACTCTGACTCTTGATGACGTGATAGGAAAGTTGCGTGTTTATGATTTGAACATGCATTGGAAAGAGACAGGATCCGATCAAGTTCAGGATCCTAGTGTTTACCATGGTAAACGATCTGATTCTGCTGCTTCTACCAGTACTGGTGGAGTTGCAGCTTTCTATACAAGCGAGGCTGAAACAGACTCGGCTATCAAAAATTCGGGTAGCAATGTCTGCTATATTGCCTCATCTGAGGACTCAGGAATTGATAGGAGACCAAAATCTGGGACAATAAGTGGTCTCAAATCGATGTCTATGAGTGTCAAATCAGCTGAAGGAGAAGTTGCCCTGCTTGCATCCTTTATTACAACAACTGAAAACTTTATTAAGGGCAAGGTCTCAGATCCTATTTTGATTAATGAGGATTATGACCAATTATGTCACACCCCGCTAAAACGGAAACACGAGATGTAACAGTACAATGATTTCATAATCGAAAATTACAAAACATCACCATTCAACGGTCTACAATTAATACATTACATAATGTCTTACAAGCGTTTACAGCACAAAAGTAAATATCCTAAACATGCTATTACATCCCAAAAGATACGAATTCCGTACGCTAATGCAGCATAGATCAGATAGCCGGTTTGGCTTCAATTGATAGATTGTGACTAATTCCTAAAAAGCATGTAAAATACAGGTCAACTATGAAACATAGTTGGTGAGTACCCAGGTTTTGTGTAATGATAGACCCTTTTCAAAGATTCATGAGGTTTAGTTTTTAATGTTACACGTACTACGTGATTAATTTGAAAAGTTATTTGTTTAGTGCCGAGCTCATATGTCTAAGATAATTATCCGAAACATGGTTAAGATAAACCTTTGATAATAGTCAATTGCTATTGCACGGTAATTATAAAAGGGATTCGTTGACCCAAAGCTCATTTAAGTGTGATATTTATTTGCATGTTAGATTTCTTTGTGAATCGGTATCTTAATTGCAAAAGAAGTTTAAAGAAAGACTCATTTAGAAGCGATACTTTAGAAACTCTATTAAAAGTCATAATTCATTTATAACCCCATACTCATATTTTAAAAGAAACATTCAAGGTTTATAAAACTCACGATATAGTGTTTGATAAATACAAGTTTAGTATGTAAAACTTATTTAATAAATTCAAGTTATGTTTTATAAAGTTAATGGTTTGTCATATTTCAATCAAACCGTTTGTCATTTAGACGGATTATTATATCTAGTTTCATGAGAAAACAAGGCGTTATTTAAAACTGCTCCTTTAATTGTCAAAATCACAATGATTTACAATTTAATAACTCCGGTTATATATGTATGGTTAAAGAAGTAATGTTTCAAATTACCTATCATAATAACGTCTAAGTGGTGACGTTTAAAATTTTAACGAAAGTTTACTTCAGTAACAATGTCATTGTAGAGCTCGGCCATAAGTTTATAGTTTATAAAGAAACCTAAATTCGAATGAGTACGTCATTATAAAATTTGGGTCACAAGTTTATCGTTTAAAAGAGACGTCATTTTCATTTCAAAGCGTCATACAATAATAGATGTTTGCGAAATCACTATGCCATTACATTTTTGTTTATAAAATCGATGATTTAATTATGCTTGAGTCTACAACCAAACCTACAACCGATAAACCCTAGCCCCAAAAGAGTGATGCCCTATCGTTGGCATTTAGGATGATGGAATGCACTCACGTGGCCGCGTGAGTGGGGAGGTGGTCTCGCTCCCAAATAGTACTATTCATATGCATCATTTGGCTCATATAGAGTTAATGGTCGTATGAATATACCGGGGACTTTAGATACGATAGAAAACAAGCATATAATCATGTAACATCGATAAGCATTCACGTCATTGTTTTGAAATTTAGCATAGCATATCACAATAATCATATCACGGTATTTGTAAATCAAGTACATCATAAGCATATCATTTGCAAGTAAATAAATCATTCAAGTCATTCATGCATGCTTTTCACCCCAAAACATTTAAATAAAGCGTTAAAAATAGGGGCTGAGTACTCACAATCGTTAGTAAGCGTACGAAAATGGTTGTAAAGCGCGATTCGACCAAGAGTGACTCCTATCCAAGACCTACGAATACAAGGTTCCTAATTAGATTTTTGACTAATATGGTTTTTTTTTTTTTTTTTTTTTAAGATTGCTTAGCTAGTCGCTCGTGTTACAAGTGCCGTTAGAGTTTGATTTGTTGTTGCCGGTAATTACTCGGGTTGTGATTAAAATAATGGAAACACTTGAAAACAGATTCCAAAAATTACCAAACATGGTATACAACATGGAATATGATTCACAAATTTTCTGTGAAAATTTGGGAATTTTTATATTTACAAATTATTTTTAATCTTTTCTTGACCAAAAGAGTGGGATAAATATGAGAAAAATAGTAACTTTTCTTGGAAAATTCTGAAATTTTTACTAGATCAGTTTTAATTCATTTCTAAGCTTGTGTAAAAATTTTATGCCATTTTGGGCACTGGAACATTGGTTCCCAATCGTATGTGTTTTAACAAATCGTACATCGGAAAAAATAACAAAACAATTCCAATGAGTGTTAACTTTTGAGGATAGTGTCACTTTATGTGGAAAATGACACAGTAATTTTCCCATATTTTTCTGATGTCAAAAAGTATTTTTCACGAATATTTTCTCCTTTTAGAGACTTTATTGATATTAAACCAAGAAAACTACTTAAGTTTTCCCAAAAATTCTCATTTTTATTTCAAGGTTCTTTTCATGGTATATATACTGAGAAAAATCACCCTCAAATTTTTAACACGTTTTATCTATTATTTTTGTATTTTACATTCATCACAACACAATTTTTCACACTTTTACAAGTCTAAGATTATGCATGGTGTTCATGCATTTTCTAAAAATACATAATCAACACGATAAATTCCTATCTTTTTATACTACTGAGATATACATGTTAGGAGTCTAAATTAATTTTTCTTAGATTTATAGGACACCTTAAGACCCATGAACAAGTATCACAACAAGGTGTTCACAAAAAAGTTACTGTTGGCGCATCAGTTTTGTGTGATACATTTGGAGGTCTTAAACTCAATGTACTTGAGTGAGACTAGTGGGGTTTTAAAGGTAAGACATTAAGCTAAATTCTAGAAGAAAAATCAAGATTTTTGGACCATTATTCACTGAGTTATGGTAGTTTCAAGTGAGGTGAAAATCTGGACAGATTACATGCATGACAAAGTGATCTTTTTGGTGTGATTTCACTACCAAACGATTTTTAGACCTCATCCAAAGATTGAAGTCTTGAATTTTATGCATGAACATGTGTTTTACATAAACATAAACATATTTTAACATTTTAACCATTTATTCTAGCAAGAACATGTAAATAAACTCTATAACATCAAAAAGTCGACTTTTCGGTTTGATTTTCGGTTTGATCATAGGTTGCCCTTTTGTTTTAACACTTAAACAAGTGTAAAGGAACCTACAAACCATCAAACATTGCATGAGATTTTTAGCCATGGAAAAAGGCATAAAAATCATGTTTTTACAAGATTCAAAGTATGAAAATGCAAGAATGGAAGTTAAAGATGGTGTTCATACCTTTGAATGTTGGTTTAGGTGTATGAACACCTTCAAAGAGATGATCTAAGGATGATAAGTTGCTGGAGTTTAGTGTGTGTTTAGAGAGAATTGTGTGTGTTTTTGAAAGTGGAAATGAGAGAAATGATGAAAGTGAAGGAGTGTGTAAGTGTAGAAGGCTTTTTGCATGTAGAGTGAGTGGAGTTTTGTAAGAAAAGGAAGAGATATGAGTGGGGGAGGTTGAGGTCCGGTTTTGAACAATAAAATGGGGTTTTTAACTTATTTTTTTGTCAATATAAAATGTATTTTAGTTATAGTATTTATTTATAATAAAATTGCACAAGTCTTGTACATTTTCAAGACTTTAAATTGTGTTGTTTTAATGCTTAATATTTGGGTAATAAAAATTGATGTTCTAAAATTCTAAAATACTTCAAATTGTATTTTAGATTGTTTATAATGGATATTCAAGTATTAGTTTGTCGGATTCGAGTTTCATTTATTCGATTCGGGTCGCGTTTGCCGAGTTAGGAAATTTCGGTTAATTTCCGATTTTTGTGATGTTTTTGTGGTTAAAGTGTGAGTCATGAAAATTTATTTTATAAGTTTATAACATTCATCAAAATGTATTTGATTCGATCACGATTGACATTCGCGAGTTAATAAACCGATTTCCAATCGTGTTACCGAGTTACGGAATTTCCAGTTAAATTCCGATTTTTTTTTTTTTTTTGATATGATAAATATTTTGTGATGACTTATGAAATTTAATTTCATTTGTTTTCTTTGGCACTTTGTAACCTAATTGAATTTCGTTTAAGGTCTTAAGTCCGCTAAGCAATCTCCTAAAACGTTACGTGATTTCGGTAGTTCACGGTTTCTGTACTTAAGGAGTCGTAACCTAGACTTTTCACTAGGATTTTAGAGTGCTGTAAACGTAATTAGATAGACTAGGAATTTAAGGGTGTTATTGACCTGAGATTTTTGACGGTTGTCACAGTCTCCCCTAGTTAAAATGAATTTCGTCCCGAAATTCAACTGGACATGCTGTGAGATTTAGTTCGTGAATAAAAGAGGGTATTTCCGTATCGTGAAATCCTCTCGTTCTCAAGTGTACTCAGGTCCACACTTAGATTCCAACATACTTTGATGATCGGGATTTTTGCTTCGTCTCAAGCGTTTGACTTCATTGTCGAGGATTCTAGTTGGTTTTTTTCAGTAAAATGTAAGCGATCGTCGATTTGGATTCCCTCTAGGGGTAAAATATGCGATTCGTCAAGTAGACATTTCTTAAGACTCGATACGTGGAATGGGTCGTGAATCGCACCTAATTCTTGTGGTAACTCGAGTTGGTAAGCCACTGGACCAATTCGTTCAATGATTTAGTAAGGTCCGATCTAGTGTGGAATTAATTGCCTCTTTTGCCGAAACGAACCATCCCTTTCCAAGGTGATACTTTTAAGAACACTTTATCACCGACTTGGAATTTTAGGGGTTTTCTACAGTTATCTGCATAGCTCTTCTGCCGATTCTGGGCAGTCTTAAGTCGATCTCGGATAATTGAGATTTTGCCGGTAGTTTCCTAGATAAGATCGGATCTTGTTAAGTGTTCTTCGCCTATTTCGTACCAACTCAAAGGTGATCGACATTTTCGTCCGTATAACTGGTGTGGTAGCTTTCATATGGAATGCATTGTATGTTGGTGTGGTAGCTATTGTTATATGAGAATTCTACCAATGGTAAGTGAATATCTTAACTTTCTTCAAAGTCTAACACGCATGCTCGAAGCATGACTTCCAATGTTTGGATTGTTCGTTCGCTCTGTCCATCTCTCTGAGGTATGGTAAGCCGTAGTTAGGTTCAATTGCGTACCCATCGCTTTCTATAAGGATTGCCAGAATCGTGATGTGAAACGGCTATCTCTATCAGAGATAATGGAAACAGGTACTCCGTGGCGTGACATAATTTCGTTAATGTAGATTTGAGCGAGTTTCTCCATGTTATAGCCCTCTCCAATGGGTAAGAAGTGAGCGGATTTTGTCAATCGGTCAACGATAACCCATATAGCATCATGTCCTTTAAAAGTTCGCGGTAGTTTGGTGACGAAGTCCATCGTTATTTGTTCCCATTTCCATTGGGGTATCTGGTTTCAAATTTTTGCTCCAGGCTGTGCAAGGTTTCTTCCTTCACATTCTCGGTCCTTAAGGCCTTTTCTTGAGCAAGTTGAATTTGAGTTTTCAGACTAGTTTGCACTAGTGTTACGCATGCTCGTACTCGTGAGGGCTTAACTCTTTCTTTTTGACTTAGCGCATCTGCCACTACATTGTCCTTGCCTGGGTGGTATCGAATTTCGCAGTCATAATCATTTAATAACTCCACCCATCTCCTCTGGCGCATATTGAGCACCTTTTGCTCAAAAATATGGCGGAGACTCTTGTGATCCGTGTATATCGTGCACTTAGTTCCGTAGAGGTAATGTCTCCAAATCTTAAGTACGAAGACTACGGCTCCTAACTCCAAATCGTGGGTTGTATAGTTTTTCTCGTGGGTGACAAGTTGTCGGGATACGTATGTTATGACTTTGTCGCTTTGCATTAATACACATCCAAGACCTTGGTGTGAAGCGTTGCAGTAGATTAAGAAGTCCTCGGATCCTTCCGATAATGCCAAGATTAGCGCGTTGCATAACTTATGCTTCAACGTTTGGAAAGCGTCCTCATGTAGCTTTCCCCAGACAAACTTTTGTCCTTCTGTGTTAGCGTGGTTAGTGGTAGCGAGATTTTTGAGAAATTCTCGACGAATCTCCGATAATAACCAGCTAAACCCAGAAATTGTCTAATTTCTGTTGGAGTTCTGGGGCTTGCCATTTCTTAACAGCTTCATCCTTAGTTGGATCTACATGAATCCCATCCTTGCCTACTACGTGGCCGAGGAAACGTGCTTCTCTAATCCAAAACTCGTACTTGGAGAGTTTGGCGTACGGTTTCTCGTTTCTAAGCAGTTCTAATATCTGCCTTAAGTGTTGTTAGTGATCTTTCTCGCTTCGTGAGTAGATGATTATATCGTCGATGAATACTATCACAAATTTATCTAGGTATGCTAAACATACTCTGTTCATTAAATCCATGAACACTGCAGGCGCGTTTGTCAAACCAAATGTCATAACCATGAATTCGTAATGTCCTTATCGGGTTCGGAAGGTGGTTTTGGGTATGTCCTCATTATGGACTCGTAGCTGATGAGAGTCTGACCGTAGGTCGATTTTTAAGAAGTATGAAGCTCCTTGCAGCTGATCGAATAGATCGTCGATTCGAGGGAGAGTGTAGGATCGTCTAAAATGACATAATACATGCAAATCAACGTCCAACAGCTAATGAGCGGAAATCAATAGCTAAACACAAGTACGTTTTTAATCACAAGCACAAACAATATTGTATTAAGAATTATAATCAATGAACGAATACAATACTGACCACAGAAGCAGAAAACACAGCTAAAAGCTCTTCTGGAAATCGTCAAGTTCAACAACTCTAACAACTGAAACCCTAAGCGCATATTTATAGGTAACTAATCAGCGACATAGCGATATTGGTGATATCGCCTATGCGATATTGTCAATATCGCCTAAGCGATCTTGCCAATGTCGCCTAATACAGAATGTAACTAATTAATTACAACTCAAAACCTAGACCAAGTGACAGACACACTAATGTACCAACAAACTCCCCCGTGTCTTCAGCTTGGTCTTCAAAAATAATCAGCAGTCAAATCTTCATAGAAAGTCAAGGGTAACATCTTCCAGAGATATCTTCTTCAAATTTGCAGCTGATGAATAATGAACTCTAATAATCGGCTGCATTGTCATTGGATCTATCTTTGGTGACAAACTAGATGGTGTCGAATTAGGGATCATATTAGAAAGACAGATTCGCAAGACAATATCAAATTTTAATTCGATTATCAGTATAGTTGTCCAAATGTAAATTTAGCACGCAAAGTTAACTAGCCAAAGAGACAATCAGTAACAAGACGATTATCGGTATTGTTTGTCCACTTAAACATGTAACATAATCAACTTCAAGCTTTAGCAGTTTATTGTGAGAGTGAATAGATCTCCGTGAATCCCACATAGATATACTCCTTGTATCAAGACATGCCCAAGACTTCGATTAGTTAGAGAAAGCATTTGAATTCAACATTTTTAAGAATCAAGCCAGCGGTGACAGGTCTGTACATACGTACAACAAAGCGACATAAACTTGATTCAGGTGTAAGAAAAACCAGACTTGGTCAAACCATTTGGCGACCTTGTAAGTAATCTTTGATTTTATAAGATTTGAAAGTACTTTTGACTTTTGTTTGCTTAGATGTTGAAAGTATACTGACTGAGACCAAGTCTGTACAAACGTACAACAAAGGAAACAGACAGCATAAATCCCCAAATGTTGTCATATACAAACTCAAGTTAATAGAAGCATGGCAAGCTGATACATAAGAATTAAGACACATTGTCATGCATCATATGATGGTCATCACAACAGATTAAACACAGATTAAGATATTTCTTAGTTGCTTAAAGAGGAGTATGAGAATGCCTACCAATATATCGTGCAAGTAATCAGATGCCTGTAAGGACATGTATAACAAATACGAGATAAACCTACTGATATATCGAGGATAAAACTTAAGATTGACTTTTGAGGAGTCTCCTAATGTACTATCATCTCCCTAGTTGTTTTCAGACACAATTAAATGTCTTTTTGAAAACTAATTGTCTCAAGTCTATCAAACAGATAGGTCAGTATATCTGGTGTTTTCACCCTTTGTACGCAAGAAGTTATCTTACCACTGTTATTGCCAGCAAAAGCAACATATCCCCCATTATATGGTTTAACATCAGAGAGAAGGGAGATATTGCCTGTCATGTGTCGTAAACAGCCACTGTCAACATACCACTTGCTATTCAGCACCTTTGACTGTCACAACACCAAGAAAAGATTGTTAATTTAAAATGGAGACCCAAGCCTTGACAGACTTGGGTACTCCTGAGACTTCATCAATTATTACCACATCAGTTAAAACCTTGTTTTTCAGTAAATCATTTTCTTTTACTGATGTGATAACTATAGATGACACACTATTCCCTACACCTTTCTTTTTCCAAACTTTCTGAGGAATAATTGGTTGCTTATTAACAACATCAACCTTTCGAACCATTGGTTGAGTAGGTGTAATATTATTAACTCTAGAAATTGGAACATTTCGAGATAATCCATGTTGTTTTGTCTTTTGAAAATTTCTATTTTTAGAATAACGTGGATCATTTCTTGATGCCCATTTTCTAGCAAGCACTGGACACTGATTAATGAGATGACCCTGCTTCTTACAGTAGAAACATGATCGTCTCTCTTGGAAAGTTTGATCATCACTCAATAATGGTTTTGGCGAAAGAGGTGACCCACGAGGCATGTTTTCAGGTACATTTACAGCACATGAACACTTATGTGAACATGATGGAGTAAACATATTTACAGTTGAGGTAATTTTTGAAGAAGGATTTTTAATTGAAACTTTACTATTTTGAATATTCTCCTCCAATTTCAATTTCAAATCCTTGACTACTGGTTTCTTTTTAGAAAACATTTCACCTCTATCCTCGTTAGTAAAGATGAGATTTTCAGGTTTGAGATTATTCTTCTCAACTTTCTTTGTAACCTCGTGAGTTACATCCTCCATCTCTACCAGCTCTTCAACATTTGTTGAAGGAACAAACATGATTGGTTCAAGTCGCTTGACATCAGCAGCCTTAACAAGCTTAGGCTGTTTAACATCTTCAGCCTTGACAGTCTTGGCTGATCAGGATTTTCAACAATAACATGTTTCACCACAAGATTTGTATCCTTCTTGAGAACAGAAGGTACATAATCTTTTATTTCATCTTGCGAAAGACTGGGCTGATTCAAATTTGAGGGAGGAGGTTGGTTGTGATAACCAATGCCTGCCTTACTCTTCGTATCAGTCCGTTGATTTTGCAGAATGTCGGAAAAGACCATAGTAGATGTGGAGATGTTTGCAAGTCTTCGTTTTAAATCAACATTATCAGATTGAGTTTCAGCAAGTTCCTTTTTAAGATGTGAAATAAGTTTTAAATAACTGTCAATCTCATCTTGTTTGCTAAAAATCATTGCCTTTAACTCTTTCTTTTCGTCGATAAGAGCTTTCTGATTAATAGTAAAGACTTTTTCGTTATCTTTTAAAACTTTGTTGGCTTCAATAAGATTGGTTAGATCTGTATTCAAGCGATCATTATCTACTATGAACCTGTTGATTTTACCAGTTAGTGTGATACAGGAATTACAATAAAAAAATTCTACCCCATTTTGAATATCCGTCATAAGAGCGACATTATCCTGATCGTCTATAGCAGAAAAATCATAGGCTTCATCATCCAACAATAAAGCAGCCTTGGCAACCTCATTCTCCTTCTTGAAAGTAGAAGGTTTGGTAAATCCAGTAGATGGTTGTCTACCTTTCTCACATTCTCTAGCAAAATGACCCAGATTTTGACACTTGTAGCATCTAATCTTGGATTTATCGAAACCCATGCTAGTTTTATCAGTGATATCTTCAAGAGACTTCTTTCCCGTTCTCTTCAAATATGTCTTCGTTCTTCTGGTAAGCATAGCCATGTTCCAACGAAGATCAACTCTCTCTAGCTCATCAGGATCAATTTGAGCAAAGTCCTCATCGGTAAGATCTATGGAGCTAATCCTCTTGGATAAAAAATCATCATATGATGATAAAAATGCATTCAAGATTACTGCATGCTCTTTGTGTGATGCAGTAGAAGAGGAAGTTGATTGAGCTGGGATCGAATAAAACGTTCCAGCAGAAGTACCACCAGAAGAATAAGTAGTTCCAGTAGATGGTCCAGTTATTAAAGCAGTGCTTCCATATCCAAAACTGCTTGTATCAGCAAGCAAAGAACTAGATCTAGTGCTTTTCTTTTGAATTTCCAAAGCACAAGTTTCTAATTTGCCAACAAGCTGATCTAAGGACATAGCTAACACTTCAGGATCACTCTCCATCATTAATACTCTTGTCTCCCAACTATTTAACAGTTTCTTGTTGATCTCAACAGTTGAGAACTTGTAACCTCCCTCAGTCAGTTCGTTCACAAGACGTGAGTAACGACAAAATAAATCCTTGACTGACTCGTTTTTCTGAATGTCAAACAGATCATACTGTTTCTTCACAAACTCTAATTTAGTTTGCTTATATTCGACAGTTCCTCCACATCTTTCGGCAATTGCATTCCAAAGATCATACGCTAACTCATGTTGTTTAAACATCTTCATCGTGTCAGCCGGAAGAGACATGGTTATGGCAGAATGAGTCTTTTGTTCACATTCCCATGCCTTGCGTTCCTCAGCAGTCATTGAACGAATGGGTTTTAGTGGAGGAACACGCACATGAACACCACTAGCAGCCGGTCGAACGTAGCGTTCGATTAATGGTATCTCCATTTCAGGGTCAGTAAAAGCAACAAAAGATAAAAATCGACCTCTCCATTCAGTATACTCCGTTCCTGGAGCAAAGAGGTTTGTTTGCGCTACCAACCTCAGCATTGTGTTTTAACATAGCATTAACAGCTTGTAAAGTAGACATTTTAATATAAATTAAATAAAATTAAGTTTTGTTTTATTTAAAATTCTAATTTAAAACAGTACAACGATATTGATGATATCGCTATCAATATCGCTAGTTAAAGCGCAAGTCAAAATCAAAATAACAAAGGCGATATCAAAGGCGATATTGAGACTAATATCGCTAAAATTAACTAGGCGATATTAATTAAAATCTCTAGTAATATCGCTAGAGATATCGCTCAAATTAATGAGAACAAATCAGGTAATATCGCTAAAACCCTAGAGGCGATATTATGGTAATATCGCTTCTAATATCGCTAAAACGGCTGTAAACCCTAAAAATACGAATATTAACGATTTAATCAAATTTTAAGGCTGCAAATGACGAACACAAATCCAGAAAACACAGAAAAACACTAGTTAACAGATTTAAGACTATTAATCAATTAATCTATATGAAAACTAGTTATTTAGCGTTTTTTAACGTACTAATTATTGATTCAATAACCACTAATCCAATGGATATATGGCTCTGATACCAATTGTAGGATCGTCTAAAATGACAGAATACATACAAATCAACGTTCAACAGCTAATGAGCGGAAATCAATAGCTAAACACAAGTACGTTTTTAATCACAAGCACAAACAATATTGTATTAAGAATTATAATCAATGAACGAATACAATACTGACCACAGAAGCAGAAAACACAGCCAAAAGCTCTTCTGGAAATCGTCAAGTTCAACAACTCTAACAACTGAAACCCTAAGCGCATATTTATAGGTAACTAATCAGCGACATAGCGATATTGGTGATATCGCCTATGCAATATTGTCAATATCGCCTAAGCGATCTTGCCAATGTCGCCTAATACAGAATGTAACTAATTAATTACAACTCAAAACCTAGACCAAGTGACAGACACACTAATGTACCAACAGAGAGGGTATCGATTTTTTTTTATTGTTAGTTTGTTCAACTCCCTGTAGTCGCTACACATTCGTAATGATCCGTCTTTCTTCTTAACGAATAGGACTAGGGCTCCCCATGGTGATGAACTGGGTCGTATGAATCCTTTCTCCAGGAGTTTTTGAAGCTGATTAGATAGTTCCTGCATCTGCGCAGGCGCTAGGCGATACGGTGCCTTAGCTATTAGGGCGGCTCCTGGGACCAATTCAATCCGGAACTTGACTTGTCTAGGCGGGGGTAATCCAGGTAAGTCATCTGGAAATACTTCGGGGTATTCGCGCACGACCAGAATATCTTGCATATGTTATTCTTCTTATTCCTTCTCGACTACATGAGCCAGAATAGCAAGATATTCCTTCTTCAGGTACTTGCGAATCTTCGTGGATGACACCATCTTCAAGCTCCTTCCGGGCTTATCTCTGTGTACGATGAGTATTTCATTCTCTCGTAAGGGTATTCTTTTCACCTTATCGTGACACCCTATGTTCACGTGATTTCTAGCTAGTCAGTCCATATCCAATACTACGTCAAAGCTTCCCATCTTAATCGGGATTAAGTCGATGTTGAATACTTCGTTTTCTAGATTTATGATGCAGTCAGGCACTATCTCTCTCATGATGGAATCTACACTTATTGCACTTCATCATGAGTTCCCAAACTCGGGCATCCAATACTTCCGTCTGATCTTCTTAGCCTTTCATACTCGTCTACATGTATTACCCCAATGTTCTTATTCTCGTCGACTTCTTTAACTTTCTCTTCCTTAGGAACTACCTCCGCATCGAGGCATTCGTATTGAGTCCGTTCCTCATGGGTTGAGTCATTGTCAGACAAGTAATCGTTCATAATGAGGCCTGCCATTTCCTATGGCAGTGCATCCTAATATTAGTGACAAAATAAATGTTTTCTTTTTGTACGAACTTGACCTTAAAGAATTCTTTTTTTTTTTTAGGTATAATGTACAAAACTTGAAATTTATACTAATAATAACCGTGTAGGTAAACAAAACGTCAAAGGATTTCATTACATTAAACCAACGTCTTTTACACGGTTTTTGAATAGAACGTGTATCATAATAGTCTTTTTAACAAAATCTTAGCACCAAAATTTTAATTTCAAAGTCGCTAAAACATTAGGGGAGACCAAAACAAAAATGTTTTTCTTGTACAAAAATTTTAACAATATGTGCTTTTGTCACTAAGCACTTCGATCATCTCTAAACCCGGAACATAGTACTCAAAATAACAACACCAATGTAGGATAGCAACATCATCCTCCTAGTTGAGTTCTTCTCCGCACTTGCTGCCACTCGTGCCTTGGTCGTATACTCCGACAATTGCTCTAACCTCTCTGTCTGATTGTACATCAGTTGCTGCTAATGATCTATTCTCATTCGGCAGTTATTAGTTATAAGGTCATGTACCGGATTCTTTGCACTTCTTCCCAAGATAGGCCAGACGTGGGCCTTACTGACGTTTCTATGACCTCCTGTGGTATCTCACTAGTTTCCTGAGGCAACGTTGCCATCGACACTTTCCTCAGTATCGGAACTCTATTTCTGGCCGTATGCCTAATGTGCGGTCCTTGGGGAAATTGGTTGGGGTAGCACTGATGTCGGATGATACTCTTGAAGTGTTGCCAGTTACTTCGTGTCTAAAATCAGTTTTCAAAGCGTTGATCGTGCGATGAGTCTGCTTTTCTATTAAATTCCGTCACTTCTACTAGAATCTATCTTTGATGGGCACTTCTTGCTTGTTTAATTTGAAGTTCGGTGGTTACGGCGTTCATACTACGTGCTATCCGGAAGGTCATATCAAAGTTTCGTGATTTCGGGATTTCGGAAATGACTCTCGGAGGTTTCGCAGCTGTGGACGTAGCGCTCTTAAAGATAATTTGGGTGATGGCGACGGTCTTACGTGCGGTGATTTTCGAGCGTACACCTAATAGCAGTGACTGGGATAAAACGGGTGTAGGTGACGTATCATTGTTCATTTCGTGTGCGGATTCGTTCTCCATCGAGGGCTCCTCTTCCTCGGGTTCGGTGTTAGGTGGGTTAGTCCTAGGTTGACTAGTGACATAACCAGAACAGTTGGCCGATTTGGTGGCGTGGAATGAGAAACGCGACGTGATAAGAGTATCAAAAGTGAACTCAACTCCTACAGTTATATCAAGTCCTAGCATATGAAGGTACTCAACACACTTAAAGAAATCTTACTAGCTTAAGTGAGCTCTAAAGCGTACCCTATTCCTATAACCAATTCCGATCTTGCATCGCTTCTCCTTTAATTGTACATAGTTGATCAGGCTATGTTAAATTAAACTCGAATGATGCAACACCCGAACAAGTCATACTTAAAGGGGTACTAACTTAATGGTTATAGTTTCTAGGCTTCCCTAAGGAGAAGCGGTGTTTCTATAACCTTCGGCTCTGATACCATTTTCTGTCACACCCCGCTAAAGCGGAAACACGAGATGTAACAGTACAATGATTTCATAATCGAAAATTACAAAACATCACCGTTCAACGGTCTACAATTAATACATTACATAATGTCTTACAAGCGTTTACAGTACAAAAGTAAATATCCTAAACATGCTATTACATCCCAAAAGATACGAATTCTGTTGATACATGTACAGTGTCAGCAACTTGATCAAAGACTTAGAAATCAGAATTTTTGTTTATGCGACTTTACTTAGCGAACTTATGTTTAGTGTCGCATATGCGATTTTATAGTTAGTGTCGCATAGTTAATTAGTGTCGCGTATGTTGTCTATAAATAGGCTGACTTTGTTCTTCATTTGCACGGAACAGAAGATATACATTTCAGAGAAACTATTGTCATTTCAATTGTAATCATTCCTGTACTGATTCAATCGATTGATAATAAAAGAAAACTGTTATTTACATCACTCGTTCAATTTCTATACGTATTACTCAATTGTTTGTAGGATTCCGCACTCAGACAATTGTGATTGTGATCTGATCCAGATAGAATACAAGACCTACAATTGGTATCAGAGCTTGCATAGGTGATCACAATCTTATACTGAGTAAATTGAGCGATTGAAGTTTTGGTTATTTGAAGAATTATCAAATTTGATCGACTGTGAATGTTATGGATTGATGTGATTGAAGAATTGTTATCAGAAGACTATTTAGCATTAATTCTATTGATTACATGGTGTAATTCAAGGATTGAAGTTCAAATTTCATGATCACAAAGTGACGTCACATTCGGTTTGTTTAAATTTGATTTCAAGTTTGGAAGGATTTCGGTTGAAGTTGATATTTCGATTTTAAGCTTTTGCGATCTTGCTAAAGTTGTTGTGCATTGCTTAGGTGTATCTACAAACTGTGGTACAAACAATTCAAAGCTTTAATCTCGTATTTTATCAAAATTTTCAAACTTACAGTACGCTCTGCGACTTTATCTTTAAGATCGCATACTTGTCTTTCTTGCGATCTTAGTCTGAAACTATTTGTCATCAGACTTTGACTTGCGATCTTATTTGTGCGACTATACTACCAGACTTTAACCCTGCGAACTTATCACCAGACTTTATCTTAAAGTCGCATAGTAAGTTCGCATCCTTATAAGTTCGCATTCCAGACTTTATTTCAAAATTTTAAAATGATGTCTTATAACATGAGCGCTATGATTAAATTTGATAATGAAACCGGAACGCCTAACAAACCACCCAGATTCTTAAAACCAAGTGATTACGCTAACTGGAGATATCGTTTTGAAAATTATATTGCTTTTAATGATTCGGAGTTGCTAGTATACTTAACAAAGAAGTATATAGCACCAATGATTGTGGAACTGGAACCGAAAGAGTTGGTAATCATGTAAAGACTATAGACTTGATGACACCTGATGAGAAAAAGGATTACGAAAAAGAGAAGAAAGCATATGCAGCTATTACAATGTGTTTGAATCGAGAAGTAATGATGCTTTTTAAAAAGAAGCAGACAACGTTTGAGTTATGGGAAGCCATTGCTACTAGATTTGGAGGCAATGATCAGTACAAGCAAAGTCGTCAGGAATTGCTTAAGAAACAATTTGATTTGTTTTCCCAGCTACAGAACGAAACATTTGATGAGCTGCTTTCTAGATTTTCTCTTCTGATTTGTGAACTTCGAGAGGTAGATGTGATCATGACTGATATAGTGATTAACAAGAAACTACTTCACTCTTTGCCGAAAAAGTGGGAAGTCAGAGTCATGCTTCTAGAAGAAAATTCTTTCTTGTTTGACTGGTCATTAGATAAATTAATTGGAAAGCTTCAAGCTTACGAACTTGACATGCAGACAAGAGAAACAGGTGTACACAGTGTACAGGACCCAAGTTTGTATAGTGATATTTCTGTCAAGGAATCGGGCGGAGTTGCTTTACTATCTGGTCTAGACATACCAATTGAGAAACAAGAAATCAATGTCAATTCCTGTGTTAACTGTGTTCAATGTTCGAACAAAACTACTTGTGTTCCACAGGTGCATACTGCTTCTACTTCAAAAGCAGTAGAAGATCATCTTGGTATCTTTCATGCTTTTCTGAGCTTATATGAAAGCTTCCTATCCGGAACTGCATCATAGATCAAATAGCCGGTTTGGCTTCAATTGATAGATTGTGACTAATTCCTGAAAAGCATGTAAAATACAGGTCAACTATGAAACATAGTTGGTGAGTACCCAGGTTTTGTGTAATGATAGACCCTTTTCAAAGATTCATGAGGTTTAGTTTTTAATGTTACACGTACTCCGTGATTAATCTGCAAAGTTATTTGTTTAGTGCCGAGCTCATATGTCTAAGATAATTATCCGAAACATGGTTAAGATAAACCTTTGATAATAGTCAATTGCTATTGCACGGTAATTATAAAAGGGATTCGTTGACCCAAAGCTCATTTAAGTGTGATATTTATTTGCATGTTAGATTTCTTTATGAATCGGTATCTTAATTGCAAAAGAAGTTTAAAGAAAGACTCATTTAGAAGCGATACTTTAGAAACTCCATTAAAAGTCATAATTCATTTATAACCCCATACTCATATTTTAAAAGAAACATTCAAGGTTTATAAAACTCACGATATAGTGTTTGATAAATACAAGTTTAGTATGTAAAACTTATTTAATAAATTCAAGTTATGTTTTATAAAGTTAATGGTTTGTCATATTTCAATCAAACCGTTCGTCATTTAGACGGATTATTATATCTAGTTTCATGAGAAAACAAGGCGTTATTTAAAACTGCTCCTTTAATTGTCAAAATCACAATGATTTACAATTTAATAACTCCGGTTATATATGTATGGTTAAAGAAGTAATGTTTCAAATTACCTATCATAATAACGTCTAAGCGGTGACGTTTAAAATTTTAACGAAAGTTTACTTCAGTAACAATGTCATTGTAGAGCTCGGCCATAAGTTTATAGTTTATAAAGAAACCTCAATTCGAATGACTACGTCATTATAAAATTTGGGTCACAAGTTTATCGTTTAAAAGAGACGTCATTTTCATGTCAAAGCGTCATACAATAATAGATGTTTGCGAAATCACTATGCCATTACATTTTTTTTTATAAAATTGATGATTTAATTATGCTTGAGTCTACAACCAAACCTACAACCGATAAACCCTTGCCCCAAAATAGTGATGCCCTATCGTTGGCATTTAGGATGATGGAATGCACTCACGTGGCCGCGTGAGTGGGGAGGTGGTCTCGCTCCCAAATAGTACTATTCATATGCATCATTTGGCTCATATAGAGTTAATGGTCGTGTGAATATACCGGGGACTTTAGATACGATAGAAAACAAGCATATAATCATGTAACATCGATAAGCATTCACGGCATTGTTTTGAAATTTAGCATAGCATATCACAATAATCATATCACGGTATTTGTAAATCAAGTACATCATAAGCATATCATTTGCAAGTAAATAAATCATTCAAGTCATTCATGCATGCTTTTCACCCCAAAACATTTAAATAAAGCGTTAAAAATAGGGGCTGAGTACTCACAATCGTTAGTAAGCGTACGAAAATGGTTGTAAAGCGCGATTCGACCAAGAGTGACTCCTATCCAAGACCTACGAATACAAGGTTCCTAATTAGATTTTTGACTAATATGGTTTTTTTTTTTTTTTTTTTTTTTTTTTTTTTTTTAAGATTGCTTAGCTAGTCGCTCGTGTTACAAGTGCCGTTAGAGTTTGATTTGTTGTTGCCGGTAATTACTCGGGTTGTGATTAAAATAATGGAAACACTTGAAAACAGATTCCAAAAATTACCAAACTTGGTATACAACATGGAATATGATTCACAAATTTTCTGTGAAAATTTGGGAATTTTTAGATTTACAGATTATTTTTAATCTTTTATTGACCAAAAGAGTGGGATAAATATGAGAAAAATAGTAACTTTTCTTGGAAAATTCTGAAATTTTTACTAGATCAGTTTTAATTCATTTCTAAGTTTGTGTAAAAATTTCATGCCATTTTGGGCACTGGAACATTGGTTCCCAATCGTATGTGTTTTAACAAATCGTACATCGGAAAACATAACAAAATAAGTCCAATGAGTGTTAAATTTTGAGGATAGTGTCACTTTATGTGGAAAATGACACAGTAATTTTCCCATTCATGCATTTTCTAAAAATACATAATCAACACGATAAATTCCTATCTTTTTATACTACTGAGATATACATGTTAGGAGTCTAAATTAATTTTTCTTAGATTTATAGGACACCTTAAGACCCATGAACAAGTATCACAACAAGGTGTTCACAGAAAAGTTACTGTTGGCGCATCAGTTTTGTGTGATACATTTGGAGGTCTTAAACTCAATGTACTTGAGTGAGACCAGTGGGGTTTTAAAGGTAAGACATTAAGCTAAATTCTAGAAGAAAAATCAAGATTTTTGGACCATTATTCACTGAGTTATGGTAGTTTCAAGTGAGGTGAAAATCTGGACAGATTACATGTATGACAAAGTGATCTTTTTGGTGTGATTTCACTACCAAACGATTTTTAGACCTCATCCAAAGATTGAAGTCTTGACTTTTATGCATGAACATGTGTTTTACATAAACATAAACATATTTTAACATTTTAACCATTTATTCTAGCAAGAACATGTAAATAAACTCTATAACATCAAAAAGTCGACTTTTCGGTTTGATTTTCGGTTTGATCATAGGTTGCCCTTTTGTTTTAACACTTAAACAAGTGTAAGGGAACCTACAAACCATCAAACCTTGCATGAGATTTTTAGCCATGGAAAAAGGCATAAAAATCATGTTTTTACAAGATTCAAAGTTGCATGAGATTTTTAGCCATGGAAAAAGGCATAACAATCATGTTTTTACAAGATTCAAAGTATGAAAATGCAAGAATGGAAGTTAAAGATGGTGTTCATACTTTTGAATGTTGGTTTAGGTGTATGAACACCTTCAAAGAGATGATTTAAGGATGATAAGTTTCTGGAGTTTAGTGTGTGTTTAGAGAGAATTGTGTGTGTTTTTGAAAGTGGAAATGAGAGAAATGATGAAAGTAAAGGAGTGTATAAGTGTAGAAGGCTTTTTGCATGTAGAGTGAGTGGAGTTTTGTAAGAAAAGGAAGAGATATGAGTGGGGGAGGTTGAGGTCCGGTTTTTGAACAATAAAATGGGGTTTTTAACTTATTTTTTTGTCAATATAAAATGTATTTTAGTTATAGTATTTATTTGTAATAAAATTGCACAAGTCTTGTACATTTTCAAGACTTTAAATTGTGTTGTTTTAATGCTTAATATTTGGGTAATAAAAATTGATGTTCTAAAATTCTAAAATACTTCAAATTGTATTTTAGATTGTTTATAATGGATATTCAAGTATTAGTTTGTCGGATTCGAGTTTCGTTTATTCGATTCGGGTCGCGTTTGCCGAGTTAGGAAATTTCGGTTAATTTCCGATTTTTGTGATGTTTTTGTGGTTAAAGTGTGAGTCATGAAACTTTATTTTATAAGTTTATAACATTCATCAAAATGTATTTGATTCGATCACGATTGACATTCGCGACTTAATAAACCGATTTCCAATTGTGTTACCGAGTTACGGAATTTCCAGTTAAATTCCGATTTTTTTTTTTTGATATGATAAATATTTTGTGATGACTTATGAAATTTAATTTCATTTGTTTTCTTTGGCACTTTGTAACCTAATTTAATGTCGTTTAAGGTCTTAAGTCCGCTAAGCAATCTCCTAAAACGTTACGTGATTTCGGTAGTTCACGGTTTCGGTACTTAAGGAGTCGTAACCTAGACTTTTCACTAGGATTTTAGAGTGCTGTAAACGTAATTAGATAGACTAGGAATTTAAGGGTGTTATTGACCTGAGATTTTTGACGGTTGTCACAAATTTGATCCTGAGGATTTAGAAGAAATGGATCTTCAGTGGCAAATGGCCATGATAACCAGGGGGCACAGCGGTTCATGAACCGTACTGGAAGAAAATTCTTTGGTGGTAAAGTTGGATTTGATAAATCTAAAGTAAAGTGTTATAACTGTGATAGTTTTGGACACTTTGCTCAAGAATGTCAGAGACCTCAAAGAGATTCAGCTACAGGTCAAAACGGGCCGAGAAACTTTAATCAAGGCTCCTCCAGTAACAATCAGAACTCAGGAAGTCATCAGACTTCAGGAGCTCTGGTTGTTCAGTCACAGGAAGGAGCATATGATTGGAGCTCAAAATCTGAAGAACCGCAAGCGTTTATGGCCTCTATTATAGAAGAAAAGGAGGAAAGCAGTGCGGGGTCTGATTCAGAGAAGGAAATAACTACTGAGATGGAGATTGATGTACCTGCTGATGAAGAAAGAATCAAGACTCTGAAGTCAACTGAGGAAATGAGCTCAAAGGACTTCATTGCCTACATGGCAAATCTTGACGCTGAGAAACAAAAAGGTATTACTTAATTTAGATCTAGTAGTTAAAGCCTGTGTGTTATGCACCAACTTTCAGGAACAGGCTGAGAAGTTAGTGGAATCATCTGATGTTATAACATCTCAATTAAAATCTTTAAAAGAAGAAAACACTATTTTAAACATCAGAAACACAGAATTAATAAGTAAAGCAAAATCTGATAAAGCAAACATGAAATACTTAAAAGATAAGTTAAATGAGCAAAGTGTAAGAAATGACTTGGCTCATGAACATATTTTAGAATTGACTAAACTGTCTGCTGATAGGGAAAAGGAATTAGCTGACGCAAAGGTTAGGATAGCTGATCTTAACAGGAAATTAGAATTAAGAAAATTCTCTATCGAAACCTTAGACAACATGCTTAGCGTCCAAAAACAGCCTGGTGATCACAGGGGAATGGGCTATACAGAAAGCCCTCCTCCCTTTAATCATAATTATTCCTTTATTTCTGATGAAACTGAGATGTCTATTGTTGATGATTCTGCTAAACAACCAGCAGTTCCTGGTCTAATACATTTCGTTAGACCTGCGAAAGCTGAGACAAAATCTACACCTGAATCAACACTCACTGACACTCCCATGCCACCTGTTTCTGAACTAAAAACGAATTTTGTAAAAGAGAGTGTGCCTGAACATGGAAGTGTCAAGGAGAAGCTAAAGCACGAAATTAATCTTGATTTACCCAAATCTGAAAATGAAAATTGAAATACTATAATTGATAAGGGTAAGAAGGTTATAGTTGTCTCCTCTCCAAGTTTGCCTGAACTAGACGATCTGACGATTCAAAAGGCCGCTAAAAAGGCTTTCGTGAAACGCTCATGCTTCACATGTCATCAAAAAGGGCATGTTGCAAGCATTTGTCCAACCAAGGGCAAAACTGGAAAGGTACAGGTGAAGAAAGATCAATTACCTGTAAAGTCTGTGTCGCCTCCTAAAATGAAATATTCTGAGGTGACAAGCATAAAACTGAGATTGTCTGGTGTTTTCATACCAGAAGGTAAAATTAAAGAAAATGAAAATGCTGGTAATGCTGGGAGGAATGGGTTGGGATTTAAGAGAACTCAAAGTTCTCAGAGAACACAACCCGCATTAAAATCTGTGAAGTTCTGATACATACATGGATAAAGAAGGCCCGGAAGGTGATGGGATGTTGGATGATGGGTTGGCGCTTACTATTGGGTTTGAAGCTGGTTTGGGCTCAATGACCCATGGAGTGTGCATGGTAACCTTGGTGGAATAAAGTTTGCATGGTGCATTTAATTATGAACGAATTTTCAGTTTTATAATGTGGTTTTATTATGTTTTAATTAGTCTTTAATAGTAGTTAAAAGTCCTCATTATTGTAAGGCTCTTGGAGGTTTGTAACCTACCAATTTTGTAGGCATTATTGCCATTTTCGTTTTTGTAGAGGGCAATCAGATTTTGAAGAAGAAAAAATAACAAAACTCTCTAGAATTATTGTTATAATTCTTTTGATTGTCATTTTTGGGATGTTTTCCTGATTTTGGCCAGATTCAAATCAATAGGTCTTGATTTGCAATCTGTTTAGCAAATTATAGGTCTAATTTGTTAAACACATCTATCCTACACACTAATTCCTATTTGTTCCAGCCCATACACGCATCAAGTTCTCGTCTCATGATAGTTCTAGGAGCACTATCTCTTCTGGTGGAAGCTCTTATGGACAATCTTCTAGGAGTAAGACTCCACAGAGATACCAAACTCCCAACAACCGTTTTAACAACCCTAATAGTAATAACAGGAATTATCATAATTCAAGTTATAACTATCCAACTAGGGTAAGATCTACATCAAACCCAAGGACAGTAAATCCTAGACTTTTTCAGAAGTCTCCGGAAAGAAAGCCTAGTGGTAGTACCTCCCATGCTCAGACGAGTGAGACTTCAAAAGCATCCGGCTCTACTGAAAAGAGCAATGGATACTTGAAGGAGTTCACATTCGTTGACGAGAATGGCAGACCCAAGACCGTCGTGGCTTGGATCCCCCTTGACAACTAATTATTTCCATCTAATGTGCAGGAGTTAATCAGACGTGCTGCAAACTGGTGGTATGTAGATAGCGGTTGCTCAAGGCACATGACAGGGGAAAAACACCTTCTTGTGGACTTCATACACAAAAAGGGTGGATATGTCAACTTTGCTGGAGCAAAAGGTGGTCAAATTACTGGATTGGGAAATGTAACTAATGGTAAACTTATGCTAGAGCAAGTCAACTATGTTGAGGAGCTAAAGCACAATCTTATGAGTGTATCTCAGATCTGTGATAAAGGACATCCGGTCCATTTCACAGATAGAGAAGCACTTATATTAAAACCTGGTTTTATCATTCCAAAAGAATGGATAATCATGAGGGCTCCTAGGAAGAATGACACTTATGTTATGGACATGAGTGTTACTGAATCTGTTCAGGAGTCAACATGTCTTCTATCCAAGGCATCTGAAAATGATTCACAGTTGTGGCATCGGAAAATGGCACACCTACACTTTAGAAAAATGAATTACATAGTTAGAAACGGACTGACTGGTCTTGAACCCTTCGGTGTTCATTGTACATTATTGAAGACCAAACATCAATCTAAATTTGGTGAGAAGGCTGACAAAGGATTTTTCCTAGGTTATGAAGCCGGATCTCCAAACAAAAGGGTCTATAATAAGACATCTGGAAAAGTGGAGATTGTATATAACATACAAGTCACATCTTATACTTCAGCTGTACAAACTGGACCAGACTGGTTATTTAATTATGACTCTGTTTTCAAGTCATTTAATCTTCCGATCCTAAGTGATGTTGACACTTTAGGATTAGAACATGTTATACTAGATGATGGTGAAGACAATCTATTTGCACCAAGATCTAGCGTCGCAAGTTCAGAAGATGCAAATGATAAAAGTACGGAAGTCATTGCTGAACCGATTGTAGTCTTAGACCCCACATCAATCGATATCCCACCTTCATCTGAGGTTACAGATTTTGTGCAAGAAACGGCTGCAGAAGAATCAACACCAGAGGGGGAGATTGGATCAAATCTAGGGTCAGAACTACCGATTGATATTACGATCTCGACTCGTGTGAACAAGTATCATCCAATTGATAATATCATTGGTGATCCGAGTTCTGGAGTAAAGACTCGTAGAGAGATATCTGATGGCAATAGTCTATATGTATCGATCCAAGATACTGGGATCATGCATAAGTTCCTGTATAGTTGTTTTATATCTCAAATAGAGCCGAAAAATGTTCAAATGGCTCTCAAGGATAACTCCTGGGTAGAGGCTATGCAAGAAGAGCTTACTCAATTCAAAAAGCTCAAAGTATAGGAGCTAGTTGGCTATCCAAAGGGGAATATGCAATAGGCACCAAATGGGTGTTTAAGTGCAAACGTGATGATAAGGGAATTGTAACTCGCAACAAGGCAAGGCTAGTAGTTCAGGGGTTTAACCAACAAGAAGGGATTGATTATACAGAGGTGTTCGCACCAGTAGCAAGGCTAGAAGCAATTTGACTGTTTCTGGCATATGTTGCACATAAGAAGATTAAAGTATATCAACTCGATGTTAAGAGTGCCTTTCTTTATGGTAAAGTTCAAGAATTGATGTTTGTCCAACAAGCTCCGGGGTTCAGTGATCCAGACTATCCAGATCGAGTCTATAAATTAGAAAAGGCTCTGTATGGACTGCATCAAGCACCCAGAGCTTGGTATGAGACACTATCTACCTATCTCTTGGAAAATGGGTTCAAGAGGGGACAGATAGACAGCACTTTGTTCATCAAGTGGCAGAAGGAGGATTTCCTACTTGTTCAAGTCTATGTTGATGATATCATTTTTGGATCATCTGACGAGAAAATGTGCAGAGACTTTGAACAAGTATGAAGCGGAGATTTGAGATGAGTGCAATGGGTGAATTGAACTTCTTCTTAGGATTACAAGTTGATCAAAAGAATGATGGATTTTTCATTCATCAGACGAAGTATGTTCATGAAATGCTCACACGTTTCAAAATGACAGATAGTTCGTCATATGGCACTCCAATTCAACTGAATGATAATCTCGGACCAGATACTGAGAGCTCTGAAGATGTGGATCCGACTCAATATCGGGCCATTATCGGTTCTCTCATGTATCTAACTGCTTCTAGACCAGACATAACATTGCAGTCTGTTTGTGTGCTCGCTTCCAAGCTAATCCAAAGGAATCACACATGAAAGCAGCAAAGAGAATCTTGCGTTACCTTAAGGGCAAACCTAAGTTAGGTCTTTGGTATCCCTCGGGTGGCAATTTTGACTTTGTTGCCTATACTGACTCAGACTATGGAGGGTGTAACTTGAATAGGAAATCCACCTCGGGTGGTTGTCAGTTGCTAGGGGGTCGCATTGTCTCATGGCAATGTAAAAAGCAAACCTCGGTCGCAATCTCAACCTGTGAGGCTGAGTATGTAGCAGCCGGTAGTTGTTGTTCACAAGTATTGTGGATACAACAACAGTTGCGTGACTATGGTTTAAACTTCACAAGTACCCCTATTATGATTGATAACCAATCAACAATGTCCATAACTAATAATCCGGTTAAGCATAGTAACACGAAACACATTGACATTAGACATCATTTTATTCGTGACTGTGCTGAAAAACATCTGATTAAATTAGTTAAGGTGATAACTGATGACAATCTTGCTGACCTTTATACTAAGGCATTTGATAGGTCTCGGTTTGAGCTTTTAATCCAACTAAATGGGATGAGAAATCCTGAGTAAATTTTTCCTCAAAAGAACTTAGTGTATTTTTCTTTCTTAGTTCATTTTACTGTTTGTCTTAGCAAAAATGATAAAAATTGAGAGTCACTGTATTAATTGCAAAGAAATGATGAAATCATTACCCATGCCTAGAACATTTTATCTGTGTGGCTTTTAGATGGAGGACATACACAATAAAAGTACCTAAAATACAACGTATTTGATAGCTTCACATGATGATGTTTTGGTAGGCATTAGACATAATGGTTTTCAAGTACTAAATCTATAATATATAATACGAGCTTTTCTGTGAACTCTTTAATTTGATGTACGACTAAAGTCTTAATTCATAGGAAATAGATCGTGCATGAATGCCTGATATTGGATATAAAATAAAAATAAATCATCTGGGGGGGTTCACTGACTATTTCTTCTGCTACATCTAGAAACATGCTGACCTAGATTCAGTTAGTGTTTTCTTACACCGGAACAAACTTGACCGCGAAACAATAATAACGTTTTCAAGGTCTCTAGTCAAACTATGTCGCTCTGTTGTACGAAAGTATAGACATGTCACCTCTGGTTTGATTTTAGATTTGTTTGATTCTAACCTTAGTCTTGTCTGATAGTTGAAACATTTACCCATGTACATTGTTTTTAAAGTAAAATGACTTGACTTTAAAGATGACATAAAAATGAAAATATCCGATACATGCTATTTTTGACTGTCTAGATCTTAAGGGTATATCAAATATAAGATACACAGGAAATCGTGGACAATAATCTAATATTTACTTAAGAGTTCTGAATGCCAAATGTTTAAGTGGATAACAATACCGATAATCGTTGTGATCTATTATTTACAACAATAATAATCAAAGGAATAAATAAAAATTCTTATTTGTGTATTGTTCTCATCATGGCTAATTCGATCTTTGTATCAGTGACACTCTCAAAAAGATTGTACTTTTCAAAATATGAACAACTTCATATTCGCATTTTTACCTTTTATGTTATTTTCAAAATAAATGAATAAAAGTTCTTCCTTTTTGGGAATTATTTACATTTTGTTCGATTAATTGCTCAAACCTTAATAAATTGTATGTCTAAGTATTTAGGTAATTGCAAATTGGTTTTTAAAATTGAAAAAGTTACCTTTTTGATTTTAAAATTCTAAGTTCGTACGAACTTAGACTGTAGGTTAGACTAAGTTCGTACGAACCTAGTTTTTGGGTATAAAAGGGTCAACGTTGGTCAAACCCTAACTTCGTACGAACCTACTATGTCTGCGAACTTACCCGTGCGAATTTACTGATTTTCGAATTTAACTTCATTTTGGGACTGTGTTGTTGGATTTTAACCCGTTAAACATCTCCAAAATCATAATCCGCATCTTAGTAAGTATTTTATTCGAAATTTGACCCGTTAAACTAGTATATATTCGGATTTAAGCTAGGTTTTATAAAAACAAACTTAAAATCAAAATTGTTCAAGTTTAAACGGTTAAATGTGATGTGTTATGCTTGATTATGCTAAAACGCACCTAGGCGCATCTTTTCCAAGTGTCTGATTGCGTTTTCATTACCAAAAAACTTCTGAACTTTTTCTGAGTTCATCTGTTCGAACATACATGTTCGTACAAACCTAGCCAATGTACGTTCGTACGAACTTAAGTTTGACTTGGTAAAACAGTAAGTTCGTACGAACCTACAAGGGCAGTAAGTTCGTACGAACTTATATATTCGTACGAACCTACAGTGGTTTGAACTTTGATTTTTTTAAAAAGACTTGTTTTAATCGTAGAATCTTGCTTACAGGGTTCTAAATTAATTATGTCTTTTAACTAACATTTTTATTCTTTATTTTTGGTGTGTTTGTGTTTATTTTTGCCGAAATGGCTGATCTTGTGCGCGAGTTCTTCAACAAACATAATGTGGCGGTTACGTTTGATCTTGCTAATCCGACCACAGAATCGTTTAGAGGCATGTTGGACTTTCTCATGCGCTCACGTGTGTTTCATGCTCTCACACATTCGCCGACTTTGAGTTTTCCATATCTCAGCCAATTCTGGGCAACGGCGGTTCATGATTGTGAGCCTCAACCACCAGTGATACGGGCTACCGTGAATGGTGTCGATATCGAATTTTCTGCTGAGTTTCTGAGGGAGGTATTGCAGTTGGGGACTGAAGAACAGGAAGACGGTCCAACTACCTTTCCTCTTGAGATGCGTGCTGGCACGTTTCAACGCATGGGTTATGTGGGAGACGTTACCCACACCCAATACACGAAGAGTTTGGTGTACGGCCAATGGCGATATCTCATGCACATTCTGATGGTATCCTTCGGGCCGAAGAAGGCAGGGTTCGATACAATGAACCACAAGCTGCAGTCTGGGATGATTTCCCTTGTTTACAACAAACCCTACTGCTTCTCTCAGTACTTTTTCGATGAGATGGTTCAGCAGATCAAGGGGAGTGTGAAGGAGCATTTCATTCTATATCCACGGTTTGTCATGATGGTAATCAATGCTCTGCTTCCAAATCTTCCAGTTATCGACCCGTTTGTTCATCTGATGCCGGTGGATAAGAAAATCTTCGGTCATTGCCTCAGTCACAACAAGAGGAGAGTGGTTGCTGATAGGCCTCAGGCTGTGCCGTTATTTGGCGCAATTATCAATGCTAACTATCAGGCACCACCAAATGATGGTTGGTTGGATGTGCCCCAGCCCCAGGCAGAAGCAGAGGTTCCACTTCAAGAACCAGGTCCGGCCCTCGTGGCAGATCATATGGAAGTTGGTGATGAGCAACAACATGACGTTGTTGAGGATATTCTGCACCAAGTAGAGCACCCTGTTGAGGGAGAACATGTTGATGTTGCTATTGCTGAAGAATTGGTCAAAAATGTTCTGCAGGGCAGTGCTGGCCCAAGTGCTGCGGCCACTGGATCTCAACCCCAGTCTGTTGAGGAGGAACTCAGGGATGTTAATAAGTATTTCTCTAAAGGAGTTGATGCTGCTGAGCCAGGTAAAGCTGATGAGGATGCAGCTCTTGATTCTGAGGCCACTGAGACTGATGCTGAAGATGATGATAATGATGATGATGATGGGGATGATGATGGTGATTCGGATCAGCCTATGATTATTTTCCAGGGCTCTAAGGGGGTGTTGCGTGACCCCAAAGCTGCCAGGGAAAAGGAGAAGGGAAAGAGAAAGGTCCAGGAGGACGATGACTATATTCCTGTGGACTCTGATGCTGAATCTGAACCAGACCGGTTCCGGGTGCAATCACGTAAGCGCCCGCGTTCCTCTGGTATTGTTATTGAAGAGGGTGGTCAAGCTCCTCAAATCATATCTCATACTCCACCACCCGTCGCTCCACCGACTGTTCAATCACCACCGGTTACATCCACAACCACACCACCCACACCTCCAACGGTTACACCTGCTACTGCCCCTCCTACGGCTCAACCCCCCCAATCTGTTCCCAACCCGGCTGCTTTTCTCTCCGATCCCGACAAGTTTACCAATCTTGAGGGTCGAATCACTAGTTTGATGGATATGGTGACTGCTTTGACTGCTGTTGTTACAAGCCAGGAAGTTCGAGTCACAAATCTAACGGCTATTAATGAGCGCTTAGAGAAAAACTTTGAAAAGGTAGAAGATTAGGTGCGGCTAAATGAGGTCACTATCTTCTAAATGAAGCGCCAGTCGCTCAGGCGGGATAAGACAACAGGATGTAAGGAAGATGAGCCGAGACTTAAAGCTGATAATGACCGTGACGATGATCCAAGTGCACCCAAAGAAGGTGAGCTGCCTAGCTCTTCATCTAGAGTGCAAGGTGCAGTAATAGCTCAGGGGGAGTCTGGTCAAGGTTCTGGTGTGAGCGGATCTGGACAAGGTGCAACAAAGCCTCAAGAAGAGAGTGAACCATCTGGAGGGTGGAACAAAGAGTCCAGTGAGGCACCAGCAGAAGGGTCAGACTGGAGCAAGAAAATCGAAGAAAAAATGGATCAGAAAGGTGGTTGGGGTGCAGAATCAGGGTCTGGTGTTGGTGCAGCGGTAGAAGGTGGTGGCGGCCAGGATTCAGAATGGGGTGCAAAGAAGAATGAAAACGAAGCTGAGAAGGCTGGCAGTGGATCTGAGCAGACTCTGAATCTAGCTGAGACTGAAACTATTGAAGCGTTGCTTGGTTTGGACGATTCTGATAGTGAGGGATCTGAGTTAGAGGAAGGAGAGATTTTGGATAAGGAGGTTGCAGACTGGAAATCCGATGATGAAATTATTCCAGATGACGATGCTGATATTGATGAATTCATAGTGTCAAAGCAACTAGTAACTGAAGTATTTGTTGAGGATGAAGCTGTGGAGAAAGTGATCAACTTGGGACAGGACTTAGCTCCTGAAGTTGATTAAGATTCTGAAGAAGTTGAACCAACTCGAGAGGAGTTAAAGAAGTTATGGTTCAAAGAGGTTGAAAAGGAACCGGAAATCAAATATAAAGGTGATATCAGGGTCAGAGGATCGGGCAAGCTGTAGCGAGGCATCATAAGTTGGTTCTATGACAGCAATCTGAAGTTATTCATACTAAAAAGAAATGATGGGATTCAGTACTTGAAGAACAAGCTGAAGATCTTTAGCTCGTTGCCTAAAATTGAACTGAAGGAGCTAGCTTGGATAGACTTGGTGAATATTGGTGATGATCCTTACGCTAGTGCCTTAGAAAGAATCTTAAAGCGTGAAGGAAGATCTAATCAGTTTGAAAGTCGAAAGCCAAAGCCGGGAAAGAGAGTTTCTGATCTGACCCGGATTGATCCACTAACTAACAAGCCGTGGATGAAGATGGTCTACAGACCAGTCAAATGCTTGAAGAGGGTTCCGCTGAAGAAAATGCCACAGAACATTCTTGCAAATCTCGAGTGGTGGTACGTGGATAACAAGACTGCTGAGGCAATAATGGAAGATTGTGAAGGAAAGGAGCTGCTGAGAGTTTATGACAGTTTACATCTGGTAAACTTGTCGAAGGACGATCTGATGAAACTTCATGTAAACAAGATCTTGTATAGAGACAGTTGGAGACATGAAGGACGAAGAAGGACGAAGAAGGACGATCTGATGAAACTTCATGTAAACAAGATCTTGTATAGAGACAGTTGGAGACATGAAGGACGAAGGTATCAGAAGGTTGTGAAGGTGTGTATTGAAAAAGGCTTATGGGCTGAGAGTCGACAGAGCCAGAAGGTTGAAGACAGATAGAGCTATTGTCAAGGGGGAGTCTGTTAGTGCACGTTTTGTGACAACAACTCTTATTTTGTAATAGTTAGTTTTGTAATTAGTTTTATAGTTAATTAGTAGTCTGTTTAATTAACTTAGCCTTTTTGTTAGTTGTATTGTAAGTTCGTACGAACTTGCTGGGTATAAATACCAACTTGTAATGTTTTATTTGTACGTTTTTGGAAACTGATATATTCGAATATACTGTGTTATTTTCGAATATCTACGAACCTACACTATAAACACTTGCAATTACTTGTTTTATTGTTGTTTCTTGTGTATTATACTATTCCGCAAACTAATACACATTGTAATCCCATTTGGATCCATTCAAAGGGACTCTCACAATTTATCTTGAAGTTCTTTGATCTTGATTTCTAATCTCAATTTTTCAGCAATTGCATGGTCATACCTTTGTTTGACAACATTTTCAACTGTTTTAGCTGCTTTACATTGTGATGAACATTCAAGAATTTCCTTCGTTAAAGACTTATTTTCTTTTTCAAGTTTCTCGTTAGTAATTATATATTCATCCTTGTGAAACTTAAAAACATCCCTTCCCCGACTCACAGTTTTTAAGATATCAAGATTATTTGCAAGCTCCTTTTTCAGGTTATCAACCTTTTCGATTTCTGAGTTTAATTTGTTTTGACACTCAGTTAGACTTTTAGAGTGTACCTCAGAGTATGTTTCCATTTGAGTTTCAAGAAGCTTGACTTGATGCAAAGCAGTTGACTTTTCAGCTGACATCTTGACTACTTGAGCATGTTCTTCCCAATACTTCACTTCCCAATCCTGATTCACATTTTCTAACTCTTCACTTCCCAATCCTGATTTAGTCTCTCATTTTCAGCCTGAAGTGTTTTAATTTGTTCTTCAAGATTCTTAACTTCAGCTGACTTCTCAGTACTCCATTTTTCAACCCTTTTTTACGTTGAGGTAATGTCCTTGAAGTTCATTTTCCAACAAGGTAATAAACTCTATTAAATCGGATTGTGTCATAAAATTTGGCTCTGGGTGAACACGATAAATGTCGTGGTATCTCTCCTTAGCTTTAGCAATATACGAAAACATCATTAAATCGTTGCTTTAATGGATCTTTTAAAGATTAAAGATTTTGAAGTGTTTAAAGAATCTGTTTTTTTAAGAAAAATGTTGATCGAAAATTTCAAATTTTCTCCGTAAGAATTTTCCCTTCAAAATTTGTCGAATTTTGCTCGAGTAAACTAAAAATTTTCTCAAACCAAAATTACTCAATGGTAAACTTAAACTAAATTTTTTTTTCTTTAATAATACTGATAAGTTCGCAGAGATAAAGTCTCAGAAGCTGATATGCGATATTACTAATAAGTTCGCAGAGATAAAGTCGCAGAGGCTGATATGCGACACTACTAATAAGTTCGCAGAGATAAAGTCGCAGAAGTTGATATGCGACACTACTAATAAGTTCGCAGAGATAAAGTCACAAAAGCTGATAGTGTCGCAGGTACTATTCGTCGTCTTCACAAAGAACACCAAATCTGAGATCGACCAAATGATGAAATTAACTCCTAAACTTGATTTATGATTGATCCATAGCACTAATACAACACTTTGATCGGTGGAATTTCACTTAAACAAACTTAATCAATACGAATCAAAATTAGACCGCCATTTTTGATTGAGAATCAAATTTGAATTTCTTTTAGTTTTAACCGTGAATTCTTCAACCTATCTCTTGTAAAACACTTACTGAAGCTTCGTTGATCTTTAACAATATCAGAAACACACAATTTTGATGAATTTGATCAAAAATCCGAAAGTTCTTCTTCAAATACCCATTTTACAATTTTCTTCGAATTAGATGATTTTTAGCTATAATTTGATATAACTAATACTCGATACTTGTTCCTTGATCAATAATCTTCAATCGTATCGGATTAATTTCATCAAAACACTATCAAATCTATCAAATTGATCTTGAAATCACGAATTTGACTTTTCCAGTTGACTTTTTCCTGATGAATTCTTGATTAAAAATCTTTAAATCTTCAATCACTCAAGCTCTGTTACCAATTGTTAAACATATTAAAGCAATTCTTATGATGATTCAATGATAATTGAGAGAGTTTCCTTTGGAAGTGTTTTTCTATTAAACTTGGAAAACTTAGAAATGATTACCACTAACCAGCTATTTATACTAATAGACTAGTCACACGGTTAATTTCAATAACAAAGGTTACAATCTATATTTTAATATCTAACAAAGTCCTTTTTTGCTGACAATCACTATAACCATTAGTTAGATGACGCTAACCACTGAGTATACGGAAAGTACTATCGGGGTGACGTCCCTCCCACTGTTTGTAGTTAGTCGCGCTAGCTAGCGACGTTTCACATCGAGGATCGTATACTCAACCGGTCCAAGGCAACTGATTCATTGTAAATTATGGTTTGGTTATAGGTTTAGTTCAGCATATTAACTAGAATGGTTTAGTGTTGATGTATATAGAGTGTCAGCATCTTGATTAAAAGACTTAAAAAACAAAGTTTTTTGTTTATGCGACTTTAGTATGCGAACTTAATGTTAGTGGCACATATGCGACTTTAAGGTTATAGTCGCAGGTTAGTATAGTCACAGACTGTTTCATAAATAGGCTGTTTTGTTCTTCATTTGTAACCAACTGAAGTTCTAGAATTCAGAGCGTATTATTGTCAATTGCATTGTAATCGTTGGTAAGCTATTGTAATCACTTGATAATAAATATAAATCAGTTATTTACTTTTCGCGTTCAATTTCATTTGGTTAAACACATAATCACAGGATTCCGCACTTGATTATCGTGATATTGTAATCTGATCAGTAAGACATGGCGACCTACATGTGGTATCAGAGCTGAATTAGGTTTTACAATTGTATACGAAGTGAATTAAGCGATTGAAGTTTTGGTTATTCGAAGTTTTATCAAATTCAATCTACTGTGATTGTTTCTAATTGATGTGATTGAAGAATCGATTTACTGAAGATCATTAAGCATTGTATTAATCGATTACACGGTGTAATTCATGGATTAAAACGAATTTGTTTGATCACAGAGTGACGTCACATTCGGTTTTTGTACAGACTTTGATGTTCTTCGAATTTTACGATTGAAGATTGATGAATATGACTCAGAGTGTTTCGGTTTGATCTCATCATTAGTTTTCATCAAGTTTAAATCAAATTCACAAGTGAATTTTGATTTCGTGTACGGACGTATTTCGGTTGAAGGTTGGAACTACGAATTTAAGCTTCTGCGACCTTACTAAAGTCGCTGTATATTGCTTACGAGTACCTACATACTTTGGTACAATCAATTCAAGCTTTAAACTTGTATTTCATCAAGTTTTTTAAAGTTTCAGTACGCTCTGCGACTTTACATTTATGTCGCATCTGCGAACTTAACTTTAAGATCGCATACTTGTCTTTCTTGCGATCTTAGTCTGAGACCTTATTTGTGCGACTTTATTTTAGACCGTGCTTAGTGAACTTATCATCAGACTTGCGACTTTACCTTAAAGTCACATAGTAAGTTCGCATTACCTTAAGTTCGCATAATTAGATGTCTTATAATATGAGTGCGATGATTAAATTTGATAACGAAACCGGTACGCCTAATAAACCACCCAGTTTCTAAAACCTAGTGATTATGCTAACTGGAGATATTGTTTTGAGAATTACATTGCTTTCAATGATCCGGAACTGTTAGTATACTTAACAAAGAAGTATGTTGCTCCTATGGTTGACGGAACTGAACGAGGTGGTAGTCATGTTAAGACTATAGACTTGATGACACCAGATGAAAAGAAGGATTATGAAAAAGAGAAGAAAGCGTATGCAGCAATTACGATGTGTTTGAATCGAGAAGTAATGATGTTGTTTAAAAAGAAGCAGACTACTTTTGAGTTATGGGAAGCCATTGCTACTAGGTTTGGAGGCAATGATCAGTATAAGCAAAGCCGTCAGGAATTGCTTAAAAAACAATTCGATTTGTTTTCCCAGCTTCCGAATGAAACATTTGATGAGCTGCTTTCTAGATTCTCTCTTCTGATCTGTGAGCTAAGAGAGGTAGATGTAAGCGGATATTGTGATTAACAAGAAGTTACTTCACGCTTTGCCGAAGAAGTGGAATGTTAGGGTTATGCTAATAGAAGAAAATTCCTTCTTGTCTGATTGGTCATTAGACGAGCTTATTGTGAAACTTCAAGCTTATGAACTTGATATGCAGACCAGAGAAACAGGGGTAAACATTGTATAGGATCCAAGTCTGTATAGTGATATCTCTGCTAAAGAATCAGGAGGAATTGTATTACTATGTGGTTTGGACATACCAACTGAGAAACAGGAAGTTAATACTAATCTTGTGTTAACTATGTTCAATGTTCGAACAAACCTTCTTTTATTCCACAGGTAAATGTTGCATCAACTTCAAAAGCAGTCAAAAATCATCTAGGTGTTTTCCATGCTTTTCTGAGTTCGTATGAAGGATTTCTATCCGGAGTTGCTGTGAATCTTGATCTTACTGAAGAAGATTACGATCATATTCATATGGATGATCTTGAAGAAATGGATCTGAAATGGAACATGGCTATGTTGACCAGACGAGTGAAAAAGTTCTTACAACGAATTGGTCGGGCTCAAGTAGGAAATAATTCAAAACAAGGACTTGGCTTTGACAAAAGCAAAGTTCGGTGTTATAACTGCCAGAATCTTGGTCATTTTGCACGTGAATGTGAAAAGGCTAAGCAACCTGCTTCGGGATATACTAAGCCTAGTCCATCCAGATCGTATTCAAGCAACAACACTTCAACACAGCAAGAAAATGGGAAAAGTTCAGCTGCTCTAGTCTCCACTACTGATCATCATTACAACTGGAGTAATCATGCTGAAGAAGCTGCTTATTCACTGAATCAATCTGCTTTTATGGCCGATATAACTGAGGTCGATTCAGAACCATTTAAGAATGCTTGCTTATCTTGTGTTGAATTTCAATCTAAACTTAAATTGTATCAAGACCGAATCAAAATCTGTTAGATAATATTGAAGAGCTAAAATTCGCAAAATGAGTTTTGAAAACAAATGAAAAGTTATATGAAGAAAGATCTAAATCTTCATATGATGAAATTCAATTGTTGCTAAAGTTCGCAAAATGAGTTTTGAAAACAAATGAAAAGTTATATGAAGAAAGATCTAAATCTTCATATGATGAAATTCAATTGTTAAAGAACAAAATTTTGAATCAACAAGCTACAATAAATGTCTATCTAACAGATATGGATCTTCAAAGGAAAGAATTGGATGAACATCAGAGTGAAATTCTAATGTACAAAAGAAAATTTTCAAATCTTTCAGCCTCTTCTATGGTTCTTGATACAATCTTGAATGCATAGAATAAAGATACTAAATCTAAAACTGGCATTGGGTATCATAATGTTCCTCCTCCAAAAATATATACCCAAATGCCAGCTACTGTTGAAATTCAAGAAGTTGTATCTTCCAAAAATTCTGTTTGTGCAAAAGTTGTTGATCCTGATGCTCCAATCAGTCTTGAGGAAGAATTTGATGAGCAAATAATTGTGAAAACAAATATCAAACCATAAAATTATATTATCACCACTGAAGTTGATGATATATCGTTTTCAAAACTAAATTCTAAAAAGAATTTGAAAACGGTTGATAAAGTTCTACCATCTGAGACTTTAGTTTCAAAATTTTGCTCATCGAAATCTTCCAATCAAAAAGCATCAAATATTCTTTCACAAACTGTCAAACCAATGGTTTGTGATAAGAAAGAAAATGTGAAGGTTGTTACAAAAGTTAAAACTGTTGCTAAAGACAAAACAAAAGCACCTTCACATCTTCCGAGATCTACAAAAGAAAATGTGAAGATTGCTACAAAAGATAAATCTTTTGCTAACGCCAAAACAAAAGCAACTTCACATCTTTCGAGATGTACACAAGAAAATGTGAAGGTTGCTAAAACAGATAAATCTTCTGCTAAAGCTAAATCAAAAGCAATTTCTCATTCTTCAAAATGTCAGTGTTGTTTGTCTAACAAACCTAAGAAACCTGGTAATTCAAAAACTACTTTTGAACATAGGTCATGTTATTATTGTGGCGTTCGAGGCCATGTTGTTAGAAATGAAAAAGTTTCAAAGAAAATCTTTACGGAAAATTCATCCACTGATGATGCTAGCAATCATGATGATAATAACAATTTGCATGAAGAGATTTTGACAAACATAGATTCCACAATTGTTGCTGAAGATATTCCTAATTTACCTAATCTTAGGGTTCATTCAAGACAATCTTCAAAAAACATCATTGGTAATCTACAGGAGGGTGTGCAAACTAGGCATGAAGTACAAGTGATACATACATGGATAAAGAAGGCCCGGAAGGTGATGGGATGTTGGATGATGGGTTGGCGCTTACTATTGGGTTTGAAGCTGGTTTGGGCTCAATGACCCATGGAGTGTGCATGGTAACCTTGGTGGAATAAAGTTTGCATGGTGCATTTAATTATGAACGAATTTTCAGTTTTATAATGTGGTTTTATTATGTTTTAATTAGTCTTTAATAGTAGTTAAAAGTCCTCATTATTGTAAGGCTCTTGGAGGTTTGTAACCTACCAATTTTGTAGGCATTATTGCCATTTTCGTTTTTGGTAGAGGGCAATCAGATTTTGAAGAAGAAAAAAATAACAAAACTCTCTAGAATTATTGTTATAATTCTTTTGATTGTCATTTTTGGGATGTTTTCCTGATTTTGGCCAGATTCAAATCAATAGGTCTTGATTTGCAATCTGTTTAGCAAATTATAGGTCTAATTTGTTAAACACATCTATCCTACACACTAATTCCTATTTGTTCCAGCCCATACACGCATCATTAGTGGTATCAGAGCCATGAATTTCGATGATCCAGATTTCCTACAACAACTCCGTGAGGCTTTAAGAGGCTTGCAAGAAGAAGGACGACGGTTGCCTATACGAGGGCAGCCAAGATCAAGGGAGGAGTTTAAGGTGAACGAATTGCCTGAATTTGCTGGGGGTACAGATCCAGAAAAGTATTTGGAGTGGGAGAGAAAGATTGAACGTATGTTTGACTTCAAAGAACTTGACGATGAGAAGAGGTGCAAATACGCAATTCTGAAATTGAGTGGTGGTGCTTCTTTGTGGTTCGAAGGGCTTAAGGCTAAGAGGACACGGGAAGGCAAAGAAAAGATTTCTTCTTGGGATTCTCTCAAAAGAAAGCTGAAAAAAAGGTTTGTTCCCATAAATCACCGGATTACCACTTATAGAAAAATAGCTGAATTGAAACAAGGCAAGATGAGTGTGGCTGAATACATTGATGAATTTGAAAAACTAACACTAATGGGTGATTTAGAAGAAGTGGAGGAGCAGAAAATGTCTCGATTTTTGCGCGGTTTGAATACGAATATTGCAAATGTTGTTGATTTGTACCCATATGCTGATTTTGGTACACTTTGTGGGTTGTGTATAAAGTTGGAAAATCAGGGGAAAATAAAGTATGTAGGGGGTTCTAATATGGATTCTATGAAGCCTAGACCTTGGGCTAAACCCGAAACTACTACACCTAGTCACGTGGGTGCAAGTAGCTCTTCAGCTGCTCCTAAGATAGTGACTCCAACCAAGGAAACAAGCCTGTCCAAGGTTCGTTGTTTCAAGTGTCAAGGGTTCGGACATTTCCAAAATGCATGTCCAAATAAAAGAATAGTGACTTTAAGGGAAGCCCTTGATTGCCGGGAAGAGCTGATCGAAGAAGAGGAAAGGTTGGGTGACGTTTTTGTGTTTGAAGAGAAAGAGGATTCCGAAGAGGAGGAAAGTTATGAGGCACCGTCTTATGACACGACTTTGGTTCTTAGAACATTACAAACTAAAGTTGTGCATGCTGATTCCGATCAAAGAGACCAACTTTTCCATACCAAATGTCTCATCAAAGACAAATGGTGTAGCGTGATTATTGATGGGGCAAGTTGCACTAATGTTGCTTCTAGTGAAATGGTGTCAAAATTGGGTTTACTCACTACAGCCCATCCTAAACCATATGCACTACATTGGTTAGATGATGGCAATAAGGTGAAGGTGTCAAAACAGGTTAGGGTTGGATTAACTATGGGTTCGTACAAAGATGAAGTCCTTTGTGATGTGATTCCCATGGATGCTTGCCATGTGTTGTTGGGACGTCCTTGGCAGTTTGATAGGGACGTGATACATAAGGGGAGGAGCAATGAATATGAGCTGAAGGATAAAGGTAAAAAAATTGTGTTGAAGCCCATGTCCTCACAAACAGTTCGTTCGATGAGTACCAAACAAAAAAAGAACCCAAATCTCACCATGTTGGCTAGTGAACGGGAGGTTGAGCAAGCTCTTGATTTTGGAGAAGTGGTGTATTTGTTGGTGTCCAAGGAGAATTCTATAGAGAACGTGAATTTGATGGAGGGCAGCCCCATTGCTGATTTGTTACTCGAATACCAAGATGTGTTTCTCGATGACTTACCACCTGGTTTGCCTCCTATCCGTGGCATTGAACATCAAATAGATCTTATTCCGGGAGCACCATTGCCTAATAAGGCTGCTTATCGGTGTAATCCGGAGGAAACAAAGGAGTTACAAAAACAGGTGGATGAGCTTGTGAGCCGAGGTTATGTGCGTGAAAGTTTAAGCCCGTGTGCTGTACCTGTTTTGCTTGTACCTAAGAAGGATGGAACGTGGCGAATGTGTGTTGATAGTAGGGCGGTGAATAACATTACAATCAAATATCGTTTTCCAATCCCAAGGCTGGATGATATGTTAGATGAGCTCCATGGATCGGTGGTGTTTTCAAAGATTGATTTGCGGAGTGGTTATCATCAGATTCGAATGCGTGAAGGGGATGAGTGGAAAACAGCCTTCAAGACCAAGCATGGGTTATATGAGTGGACCGTGATGCCCTTTGGTCTCACGAATGCTCCTAGTACATTTATGAGGCTGATGAATGAAGTCTTGAAGTTGTTTCTTGGCAGGTTCGTTGTGGTTTATTTAGATGATATATTGGTGTATAGCAGGAACAAGGAAGAACATTTGAAGCATTTGAAGCAAGTCTTTGAAACCCTTAGAGCTCAAAAACTCTTTGGAAAACAGGAGAAGTGTTCATTTCTAGTTGATAAGGTGATGTTCTTGGGTTATGTGGTTTCCAAAGATGGGGTGTCCGTGGATCAAACCAAGATTGAAGCAATCAAGTCCTGGCCTAGTCCTAAAAACATAAGTGAAGTGCGTTCGTTTCATGGTTTGGCCTCATTTTATCGACGTTTTATTCGTGATTTCAGTACTCTTACTAGTCCCATTACTAATTGTTTGAAGAAAGGTGCTTTTGTATGGGGGGTAGATGCCCAAAAGGCGTTTGAAACAATCAAGGAGCATTTGTGTGCTGCTCCTATTTTGGCTCTTCCAGATTTTTCGCAACCCTTTGAAGTTGAGTGTGATGCAAGTGGGGTCGGTATTGGTGCTATTCTGATTCAAGCCAAACGTCCCATTGCTTACTTGTCGGAGAAATTGGGAAGTGCTCGTTTGAATTATTGTACTTATGACAAGGAATTTTATGCAATTGTTAGGGCATTGGAGTCATTATTTGCGTGTGAATCATTTCATTTTGCATTCAGATCATGAATCCTTGAAGTATATTAATGGGCAGCAGAAGTTGAGTCCAAGGCATGCTAAGTGGGTGGAGTTTTTGCAATCCTTTCATTTTTCATCAAAATATAAGGATGGTAAAAGTAATGTGGTGGCTGATGCACTTTCACGTCGTTATGCTTTACTTGCTACACTTGATGTTCGTTTGTTGGGCTTTGAAACTTTAAAAGATTACTATGGTGATGACGCTGATTTTGGTGAGTTGTTTGGGAAATGTACTAATGGTGCCCAAGGGGAGTTTTCGGTGCAAGATGGTTTTCTCTTCAAGGGGAACCGGCTTTGTGTCCCGAAACATACTGTTCGTGAATTGTTGATACGTGAAGCACATGGTGGTGGGTTGGCTGGCCATTTTGGGGTGGTCAAGACTTTAGAAGTGTTGAAAGAGCATTTCTTTTGGCCAAAGATGTTAGGGGATGTAACTAACATTGTGGGTAAGTGTGTGACATGTCATATGGCTAAAAGTTCGTTCAAACCTGGTTTGTACTCGCCTTTACCAGTTCCAGTTCGTCCTTGGGAAGATGTGTCCATGGATTTTATTGTAGCTTTACCTCGCACTCAAAGGGGTAAGGATGCTATTATGGTTGTTGTTGACAGGTTTTCCAAGATGGCTCACTTTGTTGCTTGTCACAAAACTGATGATGCTAGCAATGTGGCTGATTTATATTACCGGGAGATTGTACGTTTGCATGGGATCCCCAAAACCATTGTTTCTGATCGGGATTCCAAGTTTTTGAGTTATTTCTGGAATACTTTGTGGAGGAAGGTGGGAACCAAGTTGTTGTTTAGCACATCACATCATCCTCAAACGGATGGCCAAACTGAAGTTACAAACAGGACCTTGGGGATGTTGTTGCGGGGTTTGGTGAGCAAGACTCAAAAAGATTGGGATGTTAAGCTCGCTCATGCTGAATTTGCTTATAATCGTTCTCCTACTTATGCTACTGGTCATTCTCCGTTTGAAGTCGTTTATGGAATTAATCCCTACCTGCCATTAGATTTGATCCCATTGCCAAAGGAGGAGTTGGTTCACAAGGATGCTGATGCTAAGCTGAAATCTATGATGAAGTTACATGAACAAGTTCGTAATCGTATTGAGGCTGTTAATGCAACTTACAAACAGAAATCCAATAAAAGTAGGAAGCCTCGGGTGTTTGCTGATGGTGATTTGGTGTGGGTGCACTTGAGAAAAGAGCGTTTTCCAAGCAAACGTAAGAACAAATTGATGCCAAGAGCTGAAGGTCCTTACAAGGTGGTTGCACGTGTGAATGATAATGCATACAAGGTGGAGTTACCCGGAGATTATGGGGTGCATGCTACTTTTAACGTGGGAGATCTTTCACCGTATCTTGATGATGATGGTCTTGCTGAATTGAGGTCAATTCCTTTCAAAGGGGGAGGGGATGATACATACATGGATAAAGAAGGCCCGGAAGGTGATGGGATGTTGGATGATGGGTTGGCGCTTACTATTGGGTTTGAAGCTGGTTTGGGCTCAATGACCCATGGAGTGTGCATGGTAACCTTGGTGGAATAAAGTTTGCATGGTGCATTTAATTATGAACGAATTTTCAGTTTTATAATGTGGTTTTATTATGTTTTAATTAGTCTTTAATAGTAGTTAAAAGTCCTCATTATTGTAAGGCTCTTGGAGGTTTGTAACCTACCAATTTTGTAGGCATTATTGCCATTTTCGTTTTTGGTAGAGGGCAATCAGATTTTGAAGAAGAAAAAAATAACAAAACTCTCTAGAATTATTGTTATAATTCTTTTGATTGTCATTTTTGGGATGTTTTCCTGATTTTGGCCAGATTCAAATCAATAGGTCTTGATTTGCAATCTGTTTAGCAAATTATAGGTCTAATTTGTTAAACACATCTATCCTACACACTAATTCCTATTTGTTCCAGCCCATACACGCATCAACAAGAAGGGTTGATTGCTCAAATGGAGTCGTGTTTTTTGTCACAAATTGAACCGAAAAACGTGAAAATGGCTCTACAAGATCCTTCATGGGTGGAAGCCATGCAAGAAGAGCTACAGCAATTTGTGAAAATGCAAGCGTATAAACTTGTCAAGTTACCAAAGGGAGTACATTCCATTGGTACTCGATGGGTTTTTAGAGCTAAGAAGGATGACCGTGAAGTAATTGTTCGTAATAAAGCTAGATTGGTCGTTCAAGGTTTTACTCAAATTGAGGGATTAGATTACACAGAAGTCTTTGCTCCGGTTGCGTGCCTTGAATCAATTCGTTTATTTCTTACTTATGCTTCATTCAAGAAATTCAAAGTGTATCAACTGGATGTGAAAAGCGCGTTCTTGTATGGAAAGGTTCATGAAGAAGTCTATGTATGTCAACCTCCTCGATTGAAGACCATCAATTTCCTAATCATGTCTACAAACTAGACAAAGTCTTGTATGGTCTTCATCAAGCACCTAGAGCATCGCACGAGACCAGAGGACAAATTGACAGTACTCTCTTCATAAAGAAGTCTAAGGAAGACTTGCTGCTTGTGCAAATTTATGTGGACGACATTATTTTCGGGTCGACAAATGATAATCTTTGTAAAGAGTTTGAGACAATCATGAAGTCAAAGTTTGAGATGAGTTCTATGGGAGAACTAAATTTCTTTTTAGGTTTACAAGTTAAAGAGACTGATAAGAGAATTTTTATCCATCAATCAAAATATGTTAAAGACATTTTGAGCCGATTCAAAATGGATGATTGCAAAGTTGCTGGAACTCCCATAGAAGTAAATCACAAATTAGGGCCGTCTCTTGAAGAAGAAGATACAGACCAACATGAATATCGATCGATAATTGGTTCATTAATGTATCTTACTGCGTCTTGACAAGAGTCTTTTAACTTTTGAAATTAATATATCTATCGTGCAAAATTGCTATATTCTTTATAGATTACAGATGGCTGATCCTAAGATGTTTGAAGGAAGGCACAACACCACCGCATTGATTGATACTTCTTTGGCAAGTGCGCAACCTTATCTTGAGTTGCTGAATTTTCTGAGACGATCCAGAATTCATTATGCACTCACCGCTTCTACAACTATCTATGCCAATCATATCATAGAATTTTGGGGAAATGCTACACATGATACTGTAGATGGTGTGCAAAGATTAGTTACCACAGTTCTAGATCAACAAGTCATTATTACTGAGGACACTATGCATAATGTACTCCAGTTTGTTGATGATGCTGATGCAAGAACAATTTTCCCTACCACATTAATCTCTGGATTTTTTCAAAAGATCGGATATCCTGAGGTCTCACCGGACCAATATCGGAAACAAAAGCTTAGTCCAGTTTGGAGATTATTCATGCACTTTTTAATTGTGTGTTTATCTGGAAGGAAAGGAGGGTTGGATGGTATCGGTCACAGTCTGGGATCTGCTATGATTGCCTTGACTTTGAATAAACCCTACAACTTCTTTGGCTATGTGTTCGCCAATATGATCACGAATATTACCAGCCACACAAAGTTCTATATGTTTCCACGATTTGTTCAACTGATTCTAAATAATCTTTTGCTGAATCTTCCAAATCAAGGAATGCTTACTTTGAGATTAGTTCCTATGACTAAAAGAGTATACGTGGATTGTCAGCATTTTGGAAATAATCCAACTCCAGCACTGCTTCCAGTGTTTGGACATATTCTCGATCAAAATTATCAAGAGCCTTTGAATGATAACTGGCTAAATGATCCAGTTGCTCAACGTCAAGAAGGGGAAGATCATTTATTTGAAGCTCTAGTTGAAAATGATCCTAACGATGATTTTGCTGAAGATATACAAGCTAATGAACCTTTGCAAGTTGGAACAAGTGCATCGTTGGTCGAAGAGGTAAATGATTCAAGCAATGAATCGAGTGATGACTTCAGCAAAGCTGAAAATTTAAGGAACATGGAGGGTGAAAGAGATGCTAGAAGAGAAATATTGGCCAAAGGTCATGCAGATCGCTTGATCTTCCTTCAACGTGAGCGTCAAGAGAAAAGAGCACTTGCAGCTGAAGAAGCCGATGCTGACTATGTTTCAGAAGAACCTCCTCGCACCAGACAACGGAGACAAGTTCAAATTTCATCCTCTCAAGTGCAAATTACTCAACCAACTCAATCTTCACAACCAACTACATCTTCTTAACCACTTCCAACACAACAAGAATCAAGTTCTTCAACTTCTGCTCCTGTGTTAATGACTCAGTTGCTGATGATAATGAATGAATTGAAAGCATCATTCTTAGAACAATTGAAATTGATTGAAAAGCAACAAACTCAGCTCGATGCTCATGCGAAATTGTTTGAAACACAGCAAGCACAGATCGATGCTCAATCTGCAAGGATTGTAGAGTTAGAGAAAGAATTAGAACAACGTCGAAATCCTGTTGTTCAGGGGGAGAATTAAGTAAGTCAAGATAATGAAGAAGAAGATAAAGATGATGATGATAATGATGATTCTTCAGATGATTCCTCTACTAATGATGATAATGATGGTGGAGCTCCTGAAACAGGAAATAATGCAGAATCTGAAGCTGGAAATGCTAATGAACAAGCAGAATTTGCGACTAAGTAACAACAGCAATCTGAGCCAGTAAATGAAAATCAATTGCAAATGGTTGTTTATACTGGGCAAAGTGAGAGAAGTTTGAATAATGAGGAAGAAGAGTTTGTAGATGCAGAGCCATTATCGGTATCTTTCAATTTTGAAGAAAATCTTATTCCTCTGCTAGAGTTGCTGGAAAGAGAAGGTGCTAGAATAAATCAAGATGATTCAGAGGATACGGTTTCAGAAGAATTATCTCATAATCCTGTTGAAATTCCAAGCGATAATGATAACGTTAAATTTGAAAGTGTTAATAATGAAGACGAGTTGTGTGATGACTTTGTATTTGAAAAGGATGATCAAAGTGATCAAAGCATTGAAGATGATAGTGAAGAAGTTGATGAAGAAATTGAAGTTGAAGCTAATCCTGAAGTCCCAGAGTGTTCGAGTTCTACTAGACATTCGGAATGGTTCATAGTACCTACACAAGCAGCTATGATTAAGAAGAAACTCTATAAAGTTAAAGGTGAATGTGATGGTCAAATCATAAGTTGGAAATTTGATGATGAGCTTAATCTGATAATTGTGAAAAGAACTGGTGGGCTACAATATTTCAAGAGAAGCTTCAAAGACCTCAACACCTTTACTGAAGCTTAAAGAAAATCATATCATGTTCAACAAGAATGAAGAAAGTGAAGCTATGAAGTTTCAAAATGTGGTAAAGGTGTGTGTTCAAAATGGCATCTGTGCTGGCAGTAACCTCCCAAGCAAATGGATTTGAAGCCAGACCAAGAATTTATGAAGCTACTGACGAGGGGGAGTTTGTTGGTGCAAGACAAAGTGTTTGATAAAAGACTTAGAAAATAGATTGAGTGTCTATGCGACACTAGGTGCGACTTTGTGATATAGTTACAGAATGTAATAGTGTCGCAGGTTTTTGTCTATAAATAGGTCTGTTCTCATTTATTTGTAACTAACCAGAACTAGAGAGGTCTATGAGTATTGTAATCATTTGTACTTCTGAGCGTTTGTAAACATTATCAATCATTTGATTATCAATATAAACAGCTTATTTACACTGTGTTCTTCAATTCATTCGTATATTCATTTGATTACTGGATTCTGCACATAATCAAATTAAAATTGTAATCTGATCGAGAGGTAGAGCGACCTACATGTGGTATCAGAGCTGATTGAGGTGTTACAATTGTTATACGAGAGTGAATTGACTTATCAAAGTTTTGGTTATTTGAATTTCTCAAAAAATCTAATCTAACTGTGATTGTTTCTGATTGAATTGATTGAAGACTTTGATTCCTGGACTTCAGATTTTGAGATTTTCAAGAGTTTGACGACTGAATTGTGAAGAAAAGGATACAGATGTTTCCGGTTTGATCATAGCGTGCGTATTCATCAGTTTTTGAATCAAATTCATGGTTGAATTTGATTTTGTGTATGAACGTGATTTTGGTTTAAGTTGAATCAGCGACTTTGTACTTCTGCGACTTTGATTAAGGTAGCTGTGCATTGCTAAAGAGTACATACACGCGTTGGTACAATCAATTTAAGCTTTGAAAGTGTTTTGATCAAGTTTTTAAACTTTCAGTACGTTCTGCGACTTTACTGATAAAGTCGCATATGCGAACTTAGTCTTAAGATCGCATTCATTATTTTCAAAACAATACTGAGACTTTATTGTGCGATCTTAGCTTAAGACTTTATTGTGCGACACTAGTGTCATACTTTGTTGTGCGACCTTATTGTCAGACTTTATTGTGCGATCTTAGTCTGAGACTTTATTTGTGCGACTTTACTCTTAAGTTCGCATATATTCTTGAGACTTTATTCTGAAAATTGTTTGTGTTAAAATTGGATAAGATGGCCTATTCAAATATGACAGCTATGTTAAAATTTGATAATGAAATAGGTACCCTAATAAACTTCCTAGATTTTTGAGTAGTAATGAATATTCTAGTTGAAAAATCGTTTTGAGTCTTTTATAGCAATCAATGATTCGGATCTTTGGATTCCAACCACTGAACGTTACATTCGATGATTTGGATCTTGCACCAACAGACACTATTGCTGATTTAGTTGATGATTATGATTAGAGATGGCCATTGCAATGGTTCCATAGTTATCCTATTCTTTCTCAGATAGTGGTGCCTTCTCTAAACTACCACCTTGATCTATGTTGGCGTGTTTTGGATGATAATCTTATTGAGTTTTGGGTTGGGGAGGTTTGAGACAACCCTCGAAAACTGGTACGATTCCGTACATCATTAACATGCATTCTTACGTTAATTCCCTCTTAAGTAAAAACCATTTTGATTTAAACTGAGGTAAGTCTAGCTCACTCCCACTATGCACGCTTTGGTGCACACTATTTTAATGCATGATGCATTACACTTACATAATTATTGAGAATTATACGAAACAATTGGATGATTTCCGAATTTTTACGAACGTTGGTGATAAACTTTCATAAATAAGACGAAACTATTTGATATTGAATAGTAGTTATTTATCTTATATTATTATGCTAGGATTAATGGCATAACTTTTCGTTAATCGAAATTAACGATTATATGATTTAGGCTAAGCACAACAACGTTGAGATTTCGTGAATTATTTAAACGAACTAACGATAACGAAAGAATATTTTCGAAACAACTAACAATATTCTAATCACTTTTAGTTACCCTTAATCTTCCTAATTAACCATGATTGTGTAATTTATATCTAATTAATCACTAATTTATTTAAACTACCAAAATATCTAGTAAATAAACCAACTAGACAAGAATTAACCAAAGTAAACATGAGGACCATGCCTCCCCTCCCCCTCCTTGGCCGGCCCTCTCCCTCACACCCCATACTCACCACCATTTGCTAGCTTGGTTACTCTCACACTCAAACACAAACATAAACCATACCAATCTAATTAAATATTAAAGAAGCCATGCTTGTGATCTCATGAAATTTTGCTTAAGGGTTGTTGCTAGTTAAGAAAAATCACACACTTCACACTACAAAAGAAATCTGCATTCTCTCCCTCCCTCTTCCTTTCCATCAACATTATCATCATCATCTTCATCTTCATCATCTTCTTCATTTTCTTCAAGAACATCTCCATAAACTACCATGATCCATCACTACACACCATTTTACACCACATAATTAGCTCATCATTGGTTTCTTGTGATCTCATAATCTTGAGACTTGAAGCATCTAGTGGAAAAGCTTATAAATCAGGTTTATAAAGGATTTTGGATTTAAGATTCAAGTTCTTTTCTCTTCTTTTCTTATAATCATTCATCCAAGAACTTTGTAAGGAAAACTCTCCTTTAATCTCTTCAATTCCTTACCATTTGAAGTGTTTACATGCTAGATGTTCACCCTCTTGTTAAAGACGACTAAATATATGCTAGAAACTCAGGTTGGAAGCTTTAAACGGCTAAAACGAGCTTAAAATGATCAAGAACGTAACATGTGTTAAAATGAGTACCTAAATGTATGATTTTCATTATATATATTATGTGATGTCTTGGAAACGAAAAATTGGAAGTGTCGTTACACATGATGAAAGATTTGTAAAATGAACGGAAAAAAAAAACATGTTTTTAACCAGAAAGCAAAACTTAAGTTTTAAAATGGTAAATGAAAACCCTTAACTTCATATTTTGAACTACAAACATGTTAGACCTTGTTAAAATGCTCAAAAAATGATTTAAAATAGCAAAAATCGTGTTTGAATGCATTTTGTGAAAACTGGGAAAAACGCCAGAAAACGGCCTCACCCATCAGGGTGAATTAAATGGACTTGGCCCCCGTTGGACTTCACCCGGACGGGACACTTGGCTCCCAGTCAGGATAGCCGTACCCAGACTGGTGATGATGCCACCCGAACGGGTGAGCCTGTTCTACCAGATTTTAAACTTCGGTTTTTAAATGAGTTAACAGAGATTGTTAAGGGACTAAACGTGAAAATGTTTGAATAATAGTTTTCTACCTTGAATAAATAAAGGAATGTATTTAACGTTTGTTGGGACATGTTATTGTGACAATAGATCTAGCTTGTAATAGGACTAGTGTATTTATTATCAAACTTGTATAAATTGGTTTAGACTTGTAAATATATGATATTAACTTGTTATTATTATTTGTTAAATGTTATTAGACAAATATCGATTTTAAGTTAAAGTCTGAATCGCGAATTGAGAAGTCAACTCGCAGGTCAACAGACTTGCGAGTTGAGATCTCAACTCGCAGTCCAATCTGGACTCGTAGCTCTCAGCTGCGAGTTGAGATCTGGGCTCGCTGTAAACTGGACTTGCAGGTCTTACCTGCGAGATGAGTTTTGGGCTCGCAGCTATCTCGGTTCGCAGGACCTACCTGCGAGCTCAGATGTGGGCTCGCAGTCCATCTGGACTCGCAGGCCCATGGGCTGCGAGTTGAGTCATCTCGCAAGGCCCATGGCCTGCGAGTTGAACCAGATATAAATATTTTAATGCTGCTCATTATTAAAGAGATCTAGAAATCCATGCTTTTTTCATATACACCAAATATTTAATTACTCTCCTCGTTTTTCGTGCAGATATATTTTATTATAGTATTAAAGGCTCGGTTTTGAGTGATTAACTTAGTTAATAATCAAAACGAAGTCCTTTAATTGATAGTAAAGTTATATAAGCTTAAACCTAACGTATTGAGGGATTCCGCACCTCAATACTTTAAGATAATCCGTTATCGAACCAAGATCTAGCGACCTTACAATTGGTATCAGAGCTTTCGGGCTTAGAAACGTTGTGGTTACAAGGTTTTTGGTTATATAACATCTTTAGGGTCGTTTTTCGAACGAAATCTACTGATTTATTCGTAAAATACCAAAAAGTTTCAGTTCCCAGATTTCGAGGCGCCGTTCTGCGAGTTGAGATTAGGGTTGCGAACTGAGTTCCTGCGAGCTGAGATTCTCTGCGAGTTGAGATTGACTTGCGAACTGAGATTCTCTGCGAACCGAGTTGAGTTTCTGCGAACCGAGTTCCCCTGCGAACTGAGTTCCTTTGCGAGTTGAGAATCAGCTGCGAACCGAGTTGAGTTTCTGCGAGCTGAGATTCTCTGCGAGCTGACATTTCCTGCGAACTGAGTTTAGTTGCGAGTTGAGATTATTGAATTTGCAATATAACTTAATTTTTCACTTTAAAATGTCTGATTTAAGCTGAATGATCGAGATGGAACACGAGGTTGGAAAATCTAATGTTCCACCGAAGCTACTTAGACTTGAGGACTATTATAGGTGGAAAGACAGATTTGAAAGTTACTGTAGATTCCACGACATCACTATTTGGTTGTGTATTAAAAAGGGATATGTTGCACCTACAGCTGAAGTAGGGAACGCAACAGTGATTGTGACTTATGATCGAATGAATGACAATCAGAAGAAAGAATTCACCATCGATAATAAAGCACATTCTTCAATTAAGATGAGTCTTCCTAAGGAGATCAACCATCAGTTGAAGTCCTTTCACACAGCTAAAGAGCTGTGGGACGCTCTAGAAAAGAGATGTGAGGGGAGCCCTCAGGTGAAAGCTGGTAAATGTAATCTTCTAAAAAAGCAGTTTATGGTATTTAAGGCTTTTAGAGAAGAAGATCTTGAGGCTTACACCACCCGTTTCTATCATCTATTAAGTGAGCTTGACGACCATGCTATCTTCTATAATGACAAGGAGAAAACCGACAAGTTTATTGAGGGTTTACCTTGTAAATGGGAGATGTACGGTATCATGCTGAAAGATAATGATGAAAGATATGCAACCATGACCCTAGAGAAAGCGATTGATAAACTAAGGGGTTATGATTTCTCTAAGAGAACGAGAGATACGGATTCTGATCATCTACAGAATCCTGGTCTGTACCATGGAAAGACTAGTATCTCTAATTCCTCATCCAATTTGACCACGGCTTTGTTTGCGGGTGAAATTGATGAGATTGGAGAAAAATTGACTGAGGATCTCTGTTTCATTGCTTCGGATAGCGGTGATAAACGAAACAGGAACACCACCTCAGATAAATCCACTCAAGGGCATCATAAGATGCCGATGAGTGTGAAATCAGCCGAACAACAACTTTCTGTGTTGGCATCGTTCGTTGCTTCCTATGAAAACTATATTCAAGGGAAGATAAACGATCCAGCACAATTTGATGAAGATTATGATCAGGTTGACCCTGATGACTTAGAGGAAATGGACCTCCAGTGGCAACTGGCTATGGTGTCAAGGAGAGTAAAGAATTTCCTAAAGCGTATGGGTAAGAGAGTGGTTGGAAATCGACCAGGTTTTGACAAGTCCAAGGTCAAGTGTTATAATTGTCAAGGTTACGGACACTTTGCCAGGGAATGCCAAAGACCAAAGGTTGATGCTGGAACTTCAAAACAAGATTCGGGAAGTAATCTAACTTCCAAAGTCTTAGTGGTTCAGCAAATAGACGGATCTTATGATTGGTCTACACCATCAGAGCAAGCTCTCATGGCTGAGATTGACGATCAAGAGAAACAAATTGAATCCACTTCCTACATGCCGACTACTGAAGAACTTCAAGCTAATGTGCCACACACAGAAGTTAAGGGGATTGAGGAAGATGTTCTCTACATCAACTCGACAGAAGAATTGAGTCCCAATGATTTTGTGGCATATATGGCTGATATTCAATCCGAAAAGAAAAAGGTATGTCTAGATCTCCTTACTCTCACTGATGTGTGCTATTTAGTTACTGATCTTCAAACACAGGTTAGTGTCTTTGCAGAATCTAACAAAACCTTGACCTCAGAATTAGACTTAGCTAAGTCTGATGTTCGTCGGTTAGGTGAAGATAAATTAGCACTGAACGAGAAGATTAAGAGTGATGCTCTAGATAAGACCAGTCTGACTGACATTATAAATGAACAATGTATTAAAATAGACGGGTTATATCTAAACCTTAATGAGCTTAATAGAAATATAGCTATTAGGGATAAGGAGTTATCAGAGTCAAATATGAAACTGGTAGAGCTGAATAGAAAATTTGAAGGTTATAGAACTTCTTCTTTGACCTTAGATAGAATCATTGGCTTTCAACGTAGTGTAAAGGATGTTACTGGCCTAGGATACTCAGATGTTCCTCCGCCCTTTAATGCCAATTACACTGCTTCCACTTCTGTTGACTTAGAAATGACAGATGTTAATCCTGAGACTGAGGATTTGGAAAATCAACAGTCTATTGCATCTGAGATCCAAAAAGAGACTGTCAATGATTCATCTTTAACCATGAGTACAGTCAAATCTCTCACTAAAGTACAATTCGTATCAAGTGGGATGATTGGAAGTACTAATGGAAATAATGAGTTCATTAAGAAACATAAGGAGTTACCTTCAGTGTCTTTTGATCAGACAAAGAAGGAGTCTGCTAAGACTGCTAAGTCACGAAAGCAGTTGTCATGCTTCAAATGTCATCAACGAGGACATGTCTCTTCTTGTTGTCCCAATAAGAAGAATGAAGCTGCTCCTAAGCGCGAGGCCAGTGATAAGTCTAAAAATATCTCTAGCACAGACAGGTTAGGTACCAGACCTGGTATTGGTATTAAACCTGTGACTGCTCTGAAAAAGGATGCGTCTCACAGTATCTCGCCACCAAAACCTAAACGGCATGAAAACTTTGCTAAGGATCAAGTGCCGTCGAGATTTATGACTCCGAGAAGGAACCAAAGTCATTTTGAGATTGGTTCTACATCTCGCACACAAGGAGTTTACCAAGGGTCCTATGATAATCGTAGCCAAGGGCAAAAATCCCAGGGTTATATTTCGGGGAGGGTTGGAAATCAATCAACTTATAGACCCAGGACCACTAATCATCAGCAAGCTGATGCGTCTTCAAAAGTGACCAAAGCTCCCAATGGGAAAAATGGTTATTTTAAAGAGCTACAGTTTTTCGATGAAAAGGGACAAACCAAGACCGTAATGGCTTGGGTCCCTCTTGATAACTAATTGTGTACAAATTACATGTGCAGGAGCAGACTGGGAACTACGACAACTGGTGGTATGTTGACAGTGGATGCTCTAGGCACATGACGGGAACCAGAAGTCTACTGACAGACTTCAGAGGTGGACTGAGACAAGGAGTGCACTTCGCTGGTGATAAAGGAGGAGTAATTACTGGGAAAGGAACTGTTTCTAATGGAACTTTGACTCTAGAGGATGTGAATTACGTTGAAGAACTAACGCACAACCTAGTGAGTGTTTCCCAAGTCTGTGATAAAGGTCATCCTGTTCTCTTCACTGAGAAAGAGGCCTTGATCCTGAAGCCGGGTTTTATCATTCCTGAAAAATGGATACTGATGAAAGCTCCAAGGAAGAAGGACATTTATGCTATCAACATGAATGCTCCTATTACTTCAATGGTGTCTACTTGTCTGTTATCCAAGGCTTCAGAATCAGACTCTCTCCTATGGCATAGGAAAATGGCACACTTAAACTTTCGAAAAATGAACTATATAACCAAACATGGGTTAGTTCTGGGTGTACCACCGAAGAGTTTTGCATTTGAAGACAAGTGTATATCCTGCTTGAAAGGAAAACAGCATAAGAAACCACACAAGTCTAAAAAAGTGAACTCTATTTCCTCGCCTTTTGAGTTGCTACATATGGATCTCTTTGGCCCAATAAGCAAGAGAAGCATAGGTGGCAAATGGTACAGTCTGGTTGTCACAGACGATTTCTCTAGATTCTCTTGGGTATTCTTTTTGGGATCTAAGGATGAAACTCCGGGCATTCTTATGGAGTTTCTAGATCTAATAGAGAACATCTATAGAAAAAGAGTTAAGAGAATTCGTAGTGACAATGAGACAGAGTTCAAGAATTCTACATTGAATGTATATTGCTTAAGCAAAGGCATTCAACATCAATTCAGTGCACCATATGAACCTCAACAAAATGGTGTTGCTGAAAGGAAGAATATAACTCTAATTGAAGCAGCGAGAACAATGCTTGCAGATTCAAGGCTTCCAGTCATATTTTGGGCAGAAGCAGTGAATACAGCATGTCATGTTCTCAATCGGGTTCTTACGGTTAAAAAGCAAAACAAGACATGTTATGAGCTTTTGAACAAGAAGAAACCGAACTTAAAAGGGTTTGAACCCTTTGGAGTTTCATGTACGTTGTTGAAAACAAGTCATCAACCTAAATTTGGTGAGAAGGCTGACGAAGGATACTTCCTAGGTTACATGCCTAACTCACCAAACAAAAGGGTCTTCAATAAAAATTCGGGACGTGTTGAAATAGTTTATAACATCGAAGTTACGAGCTATACACATGACTCACATAAGGGATTGGATTGGCAGTTTGACTATTCAGATCTTTTCAAGTCATTTAAAGTTCCTATCAGTGACTATGTCAGTAACTCAGACATTCCTGAGCATTTATTGTCGGGAGATGAGGATCCCACTCCTTCTCCAACAACGAGTGCTCAAACGTCTGATGCTAGGAATATTGTCGATACTGATGTGGTACCCCCTATCGAGTCACAACAACCTCAAGATGATATACCTCAAGAGAGTGAAGATCCTGAAATTGCTTCTCAAAGGATTATGAATGATGTTCTTACTCCTCTGAGACAATTAAGGATATCAACTACTAATGAAGGTATACCACCCTTGGAGGAAATTGGTGCCAACTTACAGGATGATATTCCAGTTGAACCTGTTACTTCAACAAGAATTAATAGGATTCATCCAATAAATAATATCATTGGTGATCCAAATTCTCCTGTTCTGACTCGGAATCAATCTAAAGCTAGTACATCCACTCATTCAAGCTTGTATGCTGAAATGAACGAGACAGGGATTTCTAATCTATGTCTATATTCATGCTTTATCTCACAAATTGAACCTAAGAATGTTCAGATAGCTTTGAAGGAAAATTCGTGGGTCGAGGCAATGCAGGAAGAACTGTCTCAGTTCACAAAATTGCAAGTTTGGGATTTGGTTGACTTACCTGTTGGAGAATATCCAATTGGAACTAGATGGGTATTTAAGTGCAAGAAAGACGATCGAGGAATCGTGATTCGCAATAAAGCTCGTCTAGTTGTCCAAGGTTTCAATCAACAAGAGGGGATTGATTACAATGAAGTGTTTGCGCCTGTGGCTAGGCTTGAAGCAATTAGGTTATTCTTAGCATTTGCAGCCTCAAAGAAAATAAAAGTATTTCAGCTGGATGTTAAAAGTGCCTTCTTGTATGGCAAAGTCAAAGAAACGGTGTATGTTTCTCAACCACCGGGATTTACTGATCCAAAGTATCCAGATAGAGTATATCGTCTCGATAAGGCTCTATATGGATTACATCAAGCTCCAAGAGCGTGGTATGAGACACTGTCCACTTATCTTCTTGAGAATGGATTCACAAGAGGAAGAATTGACAGTACACTCTTTGTGAAATGGAAAAGAAGAGACTTTCTACTTTTTCAAGTATATGTTGACGATATCATCTTTGGGTCATCTGACGAAAGGATATGTAGTGAATTTGAAAAGGTTATGAAGAACAAGTTTGAGATGTCAGCAATGGGTGAATTGACATTTTTCTTAGGATTGCAAGTCGATCAAAAGAAAGATAGATATTTCATTCATCAGACTAAGTATACTAATGAGCTTCTAGAACGATTCAAGATGGAAGAATCAAGAATTTTTCATACTCCTATTCCGGAAGCCCATGGTATTGGTCCAGATACATCGAGTGATAGAGACGTGGATCCTACTCTTCACAGGGCCATGTTTGGATCACTAATGTATCTTACAGCATCAAGGCCTGATATAATGTTTGCAGTATGTGTCTGCGCAAGATATCAAGCTACTCCTAAAGAATCTCACATGCAAGCTGTAAAACGAATTCTTCGTTACCTCAAAGGGAAACCGAAGCTGGGACTTTGGTATCCGATTGATGGAGACTTAGATTTTGTGGCTTACACTGATTCTGATTACGGAGGGTGCAATCAGAATAGAAAGTCTACAACCGGTGGATGTCAATTCCTAGGAGGTAGACTGGTATCTTGGCAATGCAAGAAGCAAACATCAGTAGCCATTTCTACATGTGAAGCTGAGTATGTTGCAGCTGGCAGCTGTTGTTCCCAAGTTCTGTGGATACAACAACAATTGCTTGATTATGGGTTGAGTATAACAAATACTCCTATGATGATTGATAATGAATCAACGATCTCAATAACCAATAATCCGGTAAAGCACAGTAAAACTTAACATATTGATATTCGACATCACTTTATTAGAGACTGTGCTGAGAAGAACCTGATAAAGTTAGCTCCATCTGTGGATAATTTAGCAGACTTATACACCAAAGCGTTCGACAGAGCTCGATTCGAGAAATTGGTGCAACTAAACGGAATGAGAAATCCAGAGGATTAGTCTTCCATAGAGTTATTTTGTAATAATTAGCTGGTCTTATTTATTAGTTTATGCCTATTTTTTAAAAAAATAATAATAATAATAATAAGGGAAAAGGGGGTAAGGCGTATGGCATTCATTTGCTTGTTACCGTTGGGGAATCGCCTCCGATAAAGGTTAAGTCTTTACATCTTAAGTTAGATGTGTTAGTAGATTCAAATTTGTTACATGAACTTTACATCTTTAAAACCAGGCCTTCACTTATCTTTATTTTAGTATACTCCTCTCTCCACACGATATAATCTGCTTGAAAAACTTTAGATCTAGACAGCTTCAGTATATGATGTACTAGTAGGCAATTTCTGCTTTGATTTCTGAGCATATAATAAGCTATAAATCTTCTGTGTGTTATCTCGTGTGATTTACTATATGACGTATGACATAAGTCTTAATTGATGAAAGATAGTCTGACCATACACTGTTATCAAGAATCTATGAAAATATGTCAAGACAAATAATAAGAATTATGGCTGTTAGTGAAATTACTGGTGTCTTTATTGTACTAAGTACAGACCTGACTCCTTTAGTTTTGCCAATAGTTTCAAGCTTGGTTTGTCTATACTAAGGGATCTTCTGTTGTACTACGTACAGAACTAGAACCACTAGTATCTACAAAACGAGTTTGATATTTGTCACATTTACTCTAGGGTATGTCATATGCTTCGCAAAGAACATTATTTAGTGACCTCTACCTTAAAAGAGAAAGATACGGTGTTATGTGTTATTTTTGATTTCTCAGTATGTCATTTTTGAATCACATTAGGTAATGCACATACAAACAATAAAAGGTTTGCTTGGAAATCAGTGTAGACTTTGTTTATATGGATTATAATACCGGTAATCATCTTGAACTGTCTATGATATTTAAATCACTTCATTTTGATGTGAATATTATATTTTGTGGAAATAGGTAACCAAGTTATACTCTTATAAATGTAAGTTGATAAATGGTTAAGTTGTGAGTTCTTATGTAACTTATTGTGAATTTCATAAGGTATGCATACTAACAATCTTCTTAGACTTTTTACTCATAATTTGGTTCAGTTGTTTCCTTCTGATATGATCCCACTGTCGATAAATTTCTTAATGCCCTCGATTAGAATTTAATTTACTTTATTTTATTGTAATTTTATTTTAGTCAAAGTGTTTCATTAATACAAGGGTACTTGATACCAATGTTTATTATGAATCATTGTACGTTTATTTATTTCATTTTATCTTATTTCTTTTTTTATTATTTTTATTATTATTATTATTTTTTTTCTTATGTTTCTATTGTTCGTATTATTGCAACACAAGTGAAAGATCCTCAGATTTTAGACTTGTGCGCTTTTTCCAAGCAAGATACGTGAAAAATATTTTATTTTAGACTTGTGCGCTTTTTCCACGCAAGATAAGTGAAAAATATTTTATTTTAGACTTGTTCGCGACTTGGACTTAAAAAATGACGTTTTGTAATTAAAATGTATTTTTTAGACAAAACTTGCGAATCCAGAACAGTGTTGCGGGTTGAACTCAACTCTGCGAGTTGAGTTCTGCGAGCCGAGTTCAAAGGGTGTAAAAGGGGACTGCGAGTTCAGTTTTACACACACTTGCGAATCAAACTCACTTGCGAACCGAATCCACTTTCCATTTTTCTTGAAATTTTTGTTAGAGGATCGGATCTTTGACCTCATAGCTTTTATACATTTTTGGATTGTGAACATTTTGAGGTATACATCATCTAATTCCATCAAGTAATTAACCTATAAATCGACATTTTATTAAAAATGAGGGTTTCGGTTTTCAAATTACAAATGTCTCTAATATAATGCTTAGATTAACAAGAAACCTTAGGGTTTATGTTATTTAGAGTATTATGAACATCATGGCATGATCTGATTGCCCAATAACTCACCTCAATTGAAAATTTTTATGATGTCATCATGGCAGTTCATGCTGCGAGTTGAGATCCAGACTCAACTCGCAGCCAGCTCTTGCGAGTCCAACTTGCGAGTTGACTTGTGAGTCCAACTTGCGAGTTGACTTGCGAGTCCAACCTGCGAGTTGACTTATGTTGACCTGCGAGTTGAACTTGCGAGTTGACTTATGTTGACCTGCGAGTTGAACTCTGCGAGTTGACTTATGTTGACCTGCGAGTTGAACTTGCGAGTTGACTTATGTTGACCTGCGAGTTGAACTCTGCGAGTTGACTTATGTTGACTCTGCGAGTTGAACTGCTTGCGAGTTGAAATTCTTTTTAATTTGTAATTTAATTTAATTTACGAACTCTAGATTTTTATTAATTAAGAGTTATAAATTAGTTAACAATTAGACGTGTAGACTTAAGTGAAAACACGTAAAATTATACACTTTAAATGGTTATAAGGCTTACGACTTTGAGTAATAAGCTGTATTACCTTTAAACGAACATTCGAACATTAGATTTATTGAATTTATATATAATGAACGACTATAATTGTTAATTAAGTTTCTTAACTTAATAGTTCAATTGTAGTTCGTAGATTATATAAGTCTCTCAATATTTGTTAAACTAATTGTCTAACATTTGTGTGAACTTTGATATTACAGATATGGCTCGACAATTCGTTGGACATCATAATGTTCTGGTCGATTTAGACGTAGATGCCCGTGGTGCATCTAGATTGACTCGGGTTCTTTCTTATCTGGCACGATCGAGGATTCGATATGCTATCACCGAGTCACCGGCCCTATCACGAGATATACTAACCCAGTTCTGGGCAAATATTGTATATGATACATCGGTGAATCCTCCGGTCATCCAGACAAGGATAAATGATCGTCCGGTTATCTTTTCTGCTTCAAATCTTAGGAACATTTTACAGTTGGGAACTGTGGAGCAGGAAGATGGACCAACTGAGTTTCCGTTGGACTTTATCGAGGGAGCTTTAGGACGTATGGGGTATGTTGGACCCAAGAGAGGCTGTCAGTTTCTGAAAGCCCTCGTGTTCGGAGAATGGAGATTTTTACTCCATGTCTTGGTCACGATCTTTGGGCCAAAGAAAGGAGGATATGATGAGCTTAGCTCTTTGCACTGTCACTGGTTTACAATAAACCATACAGTTTTTCAGACTATGTTTTTGGAGAATTTGTTAGACAAATCTTGGGAGGTGTCAGGTCTCAGTTTATGCTATATCCCAGATTTTGTATGCTTATCATTCGGGCTTCGATTCCTGACTTGCCAGACTTTCAAGCCGATTTAAAAGTTGATACCATCGGGCTAAGGGCTTACAATGCCATGTTTATGCACACCTCAAGAAGGTTTGAGTTGCAACCACAGCCGACAGAGCTGTTTGGGTTCTTGATCCATCCCGATTATGTGACGCCACCAAATCATGGTTGGCTAGATGTTGATGTGGCCGAGGGTGCTCCTGAGCCACAAGAACTGATTGAGGAGGTTCTTATTCAAGCAAATCAGCAAGAGCAACAAGTTGATGTTGACATTGCAGCTGAAGTGGTGCAGCAAGTACTGGCTGAGAACGATGATGCCAATGATCCCATCATGCAGGATGTGGATCAGTATGTTGCTGAGGCACCAAGGTTTGAAGAACCATCCACAGAGGCACCTGATGCTGCTGGACCATCAGGAAGAGATGAAGAAGCTGCTCCGGCTTCTGAATCTGATTCTGATGATGATGATGATGACTCTGGACCTCCTGGGTTTGTCTCTGGGATTCCAGAAGGGATGATTCGAAAAGGATCAAGACTGATTATGGATCCGGCGCTGAAATTAAAGAGGAAAGCCGTTGATCAGGATCCTGATTTTGTTCTTGTCGAAGAAGATGAGGATGAAGAAGAAGAGGAGGAGGTACTTATTACTCGACCTCGCAAGCTGCTCAGACAAACAGCTTCAACCTCTGCAGCTCATCTACAATCAAGTTCTACGCCCTCAGAGGCTGAAATGATTGCTGCTTTGGTTAGCCCGTCTTCGCACCCAACCACCAAATCAAGCAGGGTTGCCGCACGTCTATTAACCGATGTTGCTACCGAGATAGCGAAGAAAATGCAACCGCCCGCTCCCACGCCACCAACCACCACTACTGCTGCTCCATCCACCTCCTCTGCGACTGATTCTGATCGTATTAATAGCTTAGAGTCCAGAGTTCGAGAGTTGGAAGAAACCGTCAAATTCTTGATTTCTCAAATGCTGTCTATGTCTGATAACATGACTAATCAGAATGATGCCTATTCACTGCTCATCAAGACGAATAACAATCTGATAGATGATGTAGCTGACAAGCAGAGGCAAATTGATAGACTTAATCGCCTTGCTCACACCTTTCTGAAGGACGTGCCATCTCAGGGGGAGATTAAGGCCTTCCAAGAGTCTTGTAAAGAAGATGAGCTTGCGAAGAAAAAGAAGAATGATGAAGACGATGATCCCTCAGCTGAAAAGGAAAGTGAGCTGGCTGGTCCTTCAACGACTGGTCAGCAGACTACATTTCAGGGGGAGTCTGCTGAAGCAAGTGGTAGTGGAGCTGGTGCTGGTACTGCGAAGGGTGGAGCTGAAGAAGGTGACACTTGTATTAATATAGACTGACTGTAATTATTAATACATTGTAACTTTGAATTATTTTGTAATATAATTCTGTAATTAAGATGTTTAAACTTGAATGTTTAAAATGTTATAATTATGAATGTTCGTATATTATAAGCCTTTTGTAATTCTAGATTGACTATGATCGATAAAAGAGTTATAGGATCATATAATATATGATGTTCGCATATTATAAGACTTATTCAAATTTTAGATCGATTATCATAATCGATGAAAGATTTGAATAAGTATATATATATAATATATTTTAAATACACAAAGGGATTAATAAGAAAAATCTTAGATTGATTCAGGGAAATCAATGAAAGAACTTATGATATTAATCTATTTGTGTATGTATTTCTATAGGTCATGAAATGTTGAACTTATCAGATTCTGAAGGCGACATGCTAGATGAATTAGATGAGGACATTGACTTTGACCTTGAAGAAGGAGAGTTTGTACCTCCTGAAGATTGGACTTTCATTGTTAATGATGGGGCAGACGAGTGTGTAGATCTTGACGCTGATGTTGTTGAACACATTGTAAGCCCATCTACAACTAAAGTGGTCATCCAGGAAGAAGATGGAGAAAGGGTTGTTGATTTAGATGAAAATCTAGATGAATCAACCAGTTCTGAATCAGAAGATGACCTTCCAGAAAAAATCAGAAATAATCCCATGTTTAGACCTCTGAAAAGGAGAAAGCAAAAGGTTGGGATGTCTGAAGTAGATATAACTGGAAAGAAAGCTCCAAGGAAGGGGATCATCTGCTGGTATTTTGATTCTGACTTGAAACTTTTCGCTATCAAAAGATTTGACGGAGTTCAATATTTCGATAAGAAGCTTAAAGTATTCAGTTCGCTTCCTCGATTTGAAATTCGAGACTTGGCACGCTTAGAACTGATAAATCCCAGTAATGATCCCTACGCAACGTATGTTGAGAGAATCATTCGGACTGAGGGTAGATCAATGAAGTTTGAGAAGATTAAGCCAAGAGTCGGAAAGACGATCAAATTAAAGGAACGAAGTCAGAGAACTGGCCGAAGATTAAGGAAGAAAACTTATCCAGCTGTCAAGTGCATACAGCAGATACCACTGAAGACAATGCCACAGAATATTCTGGGAAATCTTCTGAACTGGCACGTGGACTCAGAGACTGGTGAAGCTGTCATGGTTGAAGCTGATGATGAAGTCGAAGGAGGAGAAAGAGTAATTCTAACAGTCTATGACCATCGACACCTGATGAATCTGTCAAGGAAAGACCTGTTGAAGTTAAACGAAAACAGGATCTTAACGACTGAAGCATGGGGTGATCTTGCAAGAGATTATCAATTAATGGTGAAGACTTGTATTAGAATGAAGATTCATATGGGCAGTAGTATTTACAAGTAAAGACCAAAGACAAAGTTGAAGATAACGACACTAGAGCTATTGTCAAGGGGGAGTCTGTTGGGACATGTTATTGTGACAATAGATCTAGCTTGTAATAGGACTAGTGTATTTATTATCAAACTTGTATAAATTGGTTTAGACTTGTAAATATATGATATTAACTTGTTATTATTATTTGTTAAATGTTATTAGACAAATATCGATTTTAAGTTAAAGTCTGAATCGCGAATTGAGAAGTCAACTCGCAGGTCAACAGACTTGCGAGTTGAGATCTCAACTCGCAGTCCAATCTGGACTTGCAGCTCTCAGCTGCGAGTTGAGATCTGGGCTCGCTGTAAACTGGACTCGCAGGTCTTACCTGCGAGATGAGTTTTGGGCTCGCAGCTATCTCGGTTCGCAGGACCTACCTGCGAGCTCAGATGTGGGCTCGCAGTCCATCTGGACTCGCCTATGGGCTGCGAGTTGAGTCAACTCGCAAGGCCCATGGCCTGCGAGTTGAACCAGATATAAATATTTTAATGCTGCTCATTATTAAAGAGATCTAGAAATCCGTGCTTTTTTCATATACACCAAATATTTAATTACTCTCCTCGTTTTTCGTGCAGATATATTTTATTATAGTATTAAAGGCTCGGTTTTGAGTGATTAACTTAGTTAATAATCAAAACGAAGTCCTTTAATTGATAGTAAAGTTATATAAGCTTAAACCTAACGTATTGAGGGATTCCGCACCTCAATACTTTAAGATAATCCGTTATCGAACCAAGATCTAGCGACCTTACAACGTTACGTTTTGGACTAACGATAATGAGAACTATTAAACGAATTGAAAATTACGTTTCCACTAACGAAATACGTTTTGGAACGTATAACGTATACTTTGATAAGTATACTTTGGCCTTACACTTTTTTTGAAAACGAAATACATTTTCAACATAGCTAGTTGAGTGAACAACTAGCAAAGATAGGCGGGTAGTCATCTACTTTTTACGAACCTAGATGAGCAGGTAGCCATCTACTTTTACAAACATAAGTAAGCGGTTAGCTATCTACTTATACAAATGCGTACATGGCGCTAGGAGATTATTTTGGGCAAACATTCGCTTTTAAACGCTAGCACTCACACAACTCACCAGGTGAGTTCACAGCCCCTATTTTACTGTTTTTTTTTCTGCTTTAAAACTGTGGTGAAAAACATATGAATGATTTTCATACGATGCTTGAAAACTTGACAACCAAATTTTGTGCGAACCTACGATAACCTAATTGTAGTACATAGAAGTCCTCATGCTTATAAACTATAACCATTAGCTAGATGACGCTAGCCACTGAATATACGGATAATACTATCGGGATGACGTCCCTCCCACATTTGTTAGTCATGCTAACCAACGACAATGTGTCGAGACGAGTAGCGTATATTTAACCGGTCCCAGGAAAAAAAGATACACAACAGTTCGTAGTTTGATCATAGACTTAAGTATCGGCACTTTAAATCGTAGGGCATAGCTAGCCTTCGGGAGATCACCTTCATTGTTTGTTTAATAGTTTAGTTTCCACTTGATTTATATAAACAGATTGTATACGATATTGCAAAGGTTAATGCTTGCTACAATTGATTTACAAAACTGGTTTAATGATAGAGTCTTAACTCGATTGAATTTTGGCGGGGTGTGACATTTTATTTGCCAAGAAAGAAATAATCGGCTTTTCAAGAAATGTACCCGTCAAGTGTAGCAAGTTCGTGATACAATAGTGAAGACTGTTAGATTAAACCTTATATCAATTCGATTCAAGAATTCTACTAAAGTTGACAGGATGTAAAGGTTATGGAAGATTTAGAAGACTTGATTCGTTTTTTGGTAGTTCTAGTTGTTTGTTCTTGGCTTTGATTATTGGGTCAAAGCATGCTTGTAGCTTTTAGCTTGAATTTTTAGAGTGACTCATGTTGATGCATCTTAGTGTGTCTGTCAGTTGGTCAAGTCTGTAATGTGTTTGTTAATATAATTGAGTTAGTTAGAATTACATTTTTTGTGTTATGAGACACAAGCCTTGTGTCGCATTAGGTGTTTCTGCGACATAGTGTTATGTCGCATAGTGTCTTAGCGACATAATGCTTATGTCGCTAATGTCGGCCAGTTTTAATATAAATACCCAAATGTTAGGGTTTTAGAAAGAGACTTTTGGGGATTCTCACACACACTTATTCTCTGTTTTTGGCAGCTTATTTTATTGAGAAAGAAATATAAAGTATTATTATTGATTTGCACTTCATTGTTCTAAGCTTTATATTCTTTGTGTTTGTGTTTGTCTCCACCATTCGATTTGATCAAAAGATCCATCCTAAGGGATCTACAATTGGTATCAGAGCCATAATCTAAGGATTTTGGTGGTATCAAATCGTTTAGGTAAGTTTTTAATACATATTTTGATTATTTAACATCTATTTTGGTGTTTGATTTTCATTATAAGTGTTTTGGAGCTGAAAATTGGAGTTTTTAAGCCTAAAATTTAAAGGTTTTACGAAGTTTTTCGTTAAAAACTCATTAGGTTTCGAAATTTTTCGATTTTGAGGTATTTGGGATCTGACAGCGCCGTTTTGCGACACAAGTTGCGACATTAATTTGTGTCGCTAGTAGGGTTTTAGCGACCTTAATATTTGCGACATCAATCTTTGCGACATAGCCTGCGACACAACTCTAGTGTCGCTTACTCTTACTTAAAAAAAAAAAAAAAAAAGAAAAAAAAAGGCGACAAAATTCTAAAATTATCAAAATTCGAATTTGAGCTTTCCGTTGACTAATTCTAGTTTGAGAAAGTTTTCATTTTACTCGGGCGAAATTCAAAAATTTGGAGGGAAAATGTACTCGCAATATCCAAGGTATTTGAAGGCTTTGTTCTATAACGACTATGCTAGCTGGGAGGAGAAGTTTAAAGAATATATTGAATGCATTGATTCAAATTTGTGGACTTCTATTACTGAGAAATATGAGAGACCAACTCTCATTAGTCAAATGTCAGTCGTAGAACAAAAAGCTTTTGACAACGACAAGATAGCACGTGAAGAGATTATCATGTGTGTACCAAATGATGTGGCACAAGATATTCCACTTTACAAATATAAAGATACATCTTATGAATTGTGGAAATCACTTGAAGAAACCTACGGAGGAAAAGATAAACAGCAAATTCAAGAAGATCCAAGCGTTGAAATGCATGATTTGAAAGTTAAAGTTTCAAATCAACAAATTGAAATCGACAGTTACAAGACTGAAATCAATTTACTTCGCAAAGAAAAGGCTGCAGCTCAAAGTGAAGTTTTAACATATCAATGCAAGCTCTCAAGTTTTGAAGCATCTTCCTTGAGGTTAGATCAACTGCTTCATTCTCAGAAAAAGGATACGAAATCTAAAGCTGGTATCGGATATACATCAATACCGATCAAGGATGAGTTTGTTGAAATTGTTCATGAAGTCGAAGCATGTGATGTGCCAACACAACAGATTAACAAATCTGATGTAAAGCCTGAAAATCACATCATTACTACTGAGTATATTGTGGCTTCTAAACAAGGGAAATCTAAATGCGATGCAAGAAGTGATAAGTTGAATAAATGTTCAGACAAAGGGGTTAATGAGAAGTTGATAAAGAAGGAAGAAGAGATTAAAGCTTTCCAACTTCAAATACTTAACATGGAAACTGAACGTGAAGAAATGCGTTCAAAAATTGTTGAACTTGAAAAGCGGATTTTAAAATTTGAGCATCTAACCAAACCTCAACTCTCTCACTCACCTGAACAACAAGTCAAGGTGACTAAGAAGATTTACCCGACTAAATCTTCCAAACCATGTTCAAAAATGGTTTGTGCGAAAAAGATCTCACAGTTTACTAATTATTCATTGCAAAAGAATAAAAAGTATTATGAGAAATCTCAATCAGCCCAAAATTTTGATCATCAAAAGGTTGATTGTTGTGATTCCGTAGCCTTTGAACGAATCAAAAGATCGATTTCAAGATCTGAAAAGCCGAAAAACGTATTGAAACCGACACAATCGAAATCTGGTGAAACAAGATCTTTTATATATTCAAGAAAGCAAATGCTTGATCTTGCACCATCTCGTCGTATGGTGGTACAAATGCAAAGAGATTTTGTTCCTTTCTCCCCAAGAATGGTTCTACCAACAATTGTTCCACGAAAAGTTATTAGATATGAAACATCACGTTTCAATTTCAGGTGGAACTCAATGTCTTTGGATTATATCGAAGCCACTTACAAATGGCTTTCGAAAAAGAAGAGTCCTATTGGCAGCGTGCTCAAATGGGTTCCTAAAGTTGTTGCTTGAAGAAAAGACAACTATTGATTCTGCTGTTCAGGGGGGTAACTATTAAATTTTGGTGAACAGTCAGATTCTTGATTCTTAAGGAAATTGTTTGATAATCCAATTCGCTTTAATGAGAGAAATGTTGTGAATAAGAAGATCGCATTTCAATTTCAAAGGATTGTCAACGTATGTGTAACACATGGAATACACGCTGGCGGTGTATTCCCAACAGGCTGGATTTGATTGAAGATTTTGAAGACCAAGCTAAAGACACGGGGGAGTTTGTTGATGCATCTTAGTGTGTCTGTCAGTTGGTCAAGTCTGTAATGTGTTTGTTAATGTAATTGAGTTAGTTAGAATTACATTTTCTGTATTATGCGACACAATTAGGTGTGTCTGCGACATAGTGTTATGTCGCATAGTGTCTTAGCGACATAATGCTAATGTCGCTAATGTCGGCCAGTTTTAGTATAAATACCCAAATGTTAGGGTTTTAGAAAAAGACTTTTGGGGATTCTCACACACACTTATTCTCTGTTTTTGGTTGCTTATTTTATTGAGAAAGAATTATAAAGAATTATTATTGATTTGCACTCCATTGTCTTAAGCTTTATATTCTTTGTGTTTGTGTTTGTCTCCACCATTCGATTTGATTAAAAGATCCATCCTAAAGGGATCTACAACTCATCATCACTCTTCCTTTGTGTATATTGTTCATTATATTTATTATATTTATCGGGATGTTTACCTTAAAAAAATAGCTAAACATAGCATACTTAAAATAATCTAAACATCTCTGTCAATGTTTAAAACGGTAACTCTAAATGTATGTCGAAGTGTATTGCTCTATATTGTCCGCATTGGTTTTGATTGGTTAATTAAAGATCGAATGCAATAAAGGAATTTGATTGATTAATAATTTAATAGAAGTATTTTGTTTCATAATAAAAGTGTTTTGTTGATGATTTGTTTGGTTCAATGATTTTGATAGTTAAAATGGTTGTCATATATATTATGTATATGTTCTTAGTCTTTCATCGTTAGATTACGAATTATGAGGTATGTCACATCTCCTTACATGTAATGTTCTATTTGTTTATTTATAAAATTTGACGGAGTATATCACCTTTATCCGTAAAAGTTAAACACTTTCACGTTACTGAATTTATCTATACTAATATATAAATCATTTGTGATTTCTTTTAAGAGGAATTCACAAATATACCCCTGGTTAGGGGTGTCAATGGGCCAGGTCAAGTCAGATCACTTAGTGATTCAATAGGCCTCAAGATCCAACTAATTGGATCCAGATCAAGACCCACTAATGGGTCTTGATCTGGCCCAAATCCAACTAATTTATTTACATGGACCTGGATCCAGATCGATCCAACAATTACAGACAACGCAATTCAGTCGGTCCCTTACAATCTAAATCGATTTCAAATTCTTCATCCGTGGATTTCAAAAATTCAATCATTTGTTTGATCAAAACGATTCTTCGAATTATCTGCAACGTTCTCTATCAGCTCAGTAAGCACAAATTTCTATCATCAATTTCTTAGTTTCTGTTCCGTACTTGATTTCACATGTATGTATAAATTCCATAAGTTAGGATTTATTTCGTAAGAACACTAATTTCTGATGATGTTACGTACAGTTAATACATATAGTTCTCCCTCAAAGTGTAGATACCTAGAAACTTTCTCAGGTTAATAATGTTGGCGTTTTGAGGAGGTTGATGACACTAAAAACAACTTGATATTCATTTCGAATTTAAATGGATAATTACTAAATTGGTTTAATAGTAACTGCTTGTGTGATGTAAAGTTCCACTCAAATAATAAATGAATTAATTAACTACTCGAACCTAACATGAACCTCATTGTTGAAAGCGTGTTGTTCATAACTTGGATCTCTTGTGGGTTGAAAAATGTGCCAGCTTTACAATTCCTCGCAGAAGGATATTGTGATATTTTTGTGAGTTTGTTCAACTCACTCTTAATTGTGTATTGATTTTTTCATCTTTTCTATTGGGCTTTTATATTGGTTTGACACAATCCCACTGATAATTTAATAAGTTAGAGAGTTAATTTTGAGGCATCTTAATTCACAGTTTGCTTAAGATATAATTGGGAATGATATAATATCACCCAATGATATAATTGGGAATGATTTAGTTTGGTTGTGCACCCATTGCTTAAGATGCCATTTACTTTAGGTTTCATGAATATAAACATTTACGGTAATGCATAAAGTATTAGTGGCTTATGTTAAACAAACTATGACCATAATTTGAAGTTCAATTGTTTATGATTATAGCTTAATATTTGTATGTTACAGACTTACAATTTTCGTATTATGCAGATTGTAATAAGAAACCTTTTTGTTATATATGGCTAGTGTGTCAAGTCCACAAGATGATGAATCTGTGTCTGGGTTTGATGATGTTGATCTCGTGACCCAAAGGAAGTTAACATCTACAGTTTGGCTTTCTTCTAAAAACAAAAGAAAATAAACGGGGAATCTGTTGAAATTTGTAACCACTGTAATGCAAGCCTTGCTGGAGATGGTGGTACTAGTCATTTGAGGAAACACCTTAAAAGGAAACATAGAGAACTTATTGATGATTCGGAATCAATTTCTACTACTACTTATAAGTTTGACCAACAAAGGAGTAGAAAGGATCTTGGAACCATGGTCGTTAAACACAACTATCCGTTATCTATTGTTAATCACAAGTGGTTTCAGAAATTCGCTCATGGTTTGAACCCAAACTTTAACATCATTTCAAGAAATACGCTGAGATTAGATATAATCGACATCCATAAAGAAGAGAAAAAGAAGATGTACGATTTCTTCGAAAATCTTTCTTGCAAGGTAACTCTTACAACTGATTTATTGACCTCGGATCATCAAAATATTTCATATCCATGCTTGACTGCTCATTATATTGATGATAATTGGGAGATAAAAAAGAAAATTTTAGCATATGTATATAGAATACCCACATGATGGTACCACTTTGTACAAGTTTATGCGAGAGTTAATTTTAGAATGGAATTTGGATAAGAAGTTGTATGCCATGGTGGTTGATAATGATTCCTCGAATGATGTTATGGTTAGATTGTTGAAATCTTGGCTTAAGGAAAACTCGTTGTTGTCTTTAAATGGGGATTTATTCCATGTACGATGTAGTGCACACATATTGAATTTGATTGTGCAATATGGAGTTATGTAATTCAAGGACTAGTTGAAAACATTAGACAAAATGTGAGATACTTGAAGACCTCTACAATTGCACAACAAAAGTTTGATACAGCAGTTAATCATTTGAAATTGGGTAACAAGAAATTACCTATGGATGTTCCAAATAGATGGAATTCAACTTACCTTATGCTTGAGGTTGCAATATCAATGAAAGATGCACTTGCTCATTTAGCCCTTCTTGATAGAAATTATATCCATAATCCTCGTGGTGATGAATTGGAAGTTGCATCTACAATAAAAGATTGTTTCTAGGCTATTTCTTATGATGCAACAAAACACTTTAGTGGTAGTAATTTTCCCACTTCAAATTTATTCTTCTCGGATGTTTGTGATTTACAACTTAAGCGTTCTGAGTGGGAAAGAAGTGCGGATGACATTTTAAGGGAAGTTGCGGGTCCAATGAGAGTGAAATTTGAGAAGTATTGGGATCAATGTTGTTTGGTTCTAGCTTTAGCTGTTGTTTTTTATCCACAATTTAAAATGAAAACAGTGAACTATTATTATGAAAAAGTTTATGGTGATGCTGCTGAAACATATATGGATCCGGTTGAGGATGCTTACTATGCATTATACGAAGAATATAATAGAAGTATTGTTGGTGAGATTCATGATCGTAGGGTTCTTGGTAATAAGGTAACATGATAGGTTTAGTGGATTCGATGAATGGTGTGAGAAAGGGGAGTCACAAGGGGGACATCAAAAGTCTAAGTTTAAGTATGAGGCGGGTGTTTATTTGTTAGGTCCATTGTTACCTCGAGATAATAATTTTTGTGTGTTACAATGGTGGAAAACTAATGCAAGTAGGTATCCCGTTCTAATAAAAATAACTAGAGATATTTTGGCAGTTCCCGCGACAACAATTGCATCTGAGTTAGCATTTAGTGTTGGGGGAAGAATAATTGATGAAACACGTGCATCTATCCGTTCGGAACTTGTTGAAGCATTGGTTACCACACAAGACTGGATTGAAGAGATATGATGATGTAAGTTTCAGTTTCTAATATTTATGTACTTTTTTGTCAAGATAGCTTTATCTTAACTTGCTCGATCAAAATTGATTCCACATTGCCACTTTTTCATATATTGAAAAAAATTGGATTTTTTCTTGAGATAGAACAATGAGAATTTACAAGTTTGATATTGGTAATGTAAACTTTTCTGTAGTGGATCACAACTATCATGGACAACTTTCTTTCTTTTTCTGTACTCACATTTTTGTGTATGTGCAAATGACATTTTTTATTTGATAATATTGCAGGTTATTACAGCTATTTGCAAATATGACAAGAATGGTTGCTAAACTAGTGGAAGTATGCTTTACAGTTTTAATATCAATTAGAATGTTGTATTCTTAACAATTTTTAATATTGCATTTTAGTGGTTGATTTCCAAATTAATATCAATTAGAATGTTGTATTTTTTACAGTTTTTAATATTGCATTTAAATGGGTCGACCCGGATGGGTCATGGGTCGCTCGTAAAGATCCATTCAAATGGGTCGACCCATTGGATCACTTATTAGGTCCATGGGTCTAGTTTTTCGACCCATTGGGTCACCTAAATGGGGCGGGTCGGGTCAGATCTAGATCAAGATCCGCCCCATTGACACCCTTACCCTAATATTACTATTAATGTTAGAAAAACCTATTTGAAATTACTAACATAATGTTACACCACAATAAAATTGTGTCTCGTTTAAGCAATGCGGAAGTACGGGTCGTGACGGGGATCAATTCGACAAGTAAATCGAGAGCATATGATTATCGCAAACATATACTTAGAATGTCATGAATAGTTTAAATTCTAAGGTTAAATGTTCATCGTGTTTACAAGACGATATATGTTTAGCAAAACAATATGATTAACATTTTTAATCATAAATCACAGTTTCAATATTTATCAAAAGAATGACATCCTATTCATCGTGGTGAGCAATGGTCCCAAAAATATGCATGCATGATCTTACGTTGTTGCTAATTCCCTGAAAAACATAGTTAAAAGAATCAGCAATTGTTGAGTGAAATTCACAGGTTTAAGACATCGTCATTTAAACCAAAAGTTTAGTAATTGTTTCATAAGTCGTTGGTGCCGTCAGTGGCAAGTAGTACGATGATACATAGTTTAAAACAATAAATAGCTGACTGTGATCCCCCGAAGGTTAGCTAGACCTCACGAGTTAAAGTGACGACACCTAGGCCTATAACAAAACCATGACTTTTAATGTTTTTGCCTGGGACTATTAAAATATACGCTCCTCGTCTCGACATATAGTCAGCAGTTAGCATGACTAACAAAAGTGGGAGGGATGTCATCCCAATAGTACTATTCGCATATTCGGTGGCTAGCATCATCTAGCTAATGGTTACAGTTTGTAGTCATGAGGACTTCTATGCACAACAACTAGTTTAACATAGGATCGCACAAGGATTCGTTGTCAGGTTTCAATCATCGCATGAAAACAGTTTGTATGTAAAGAGTACATATGTTTTTCACCCCAAATTTAGAAAGCAGTAAAAAGTAGTAAAATAGGGGTTGTGAACTCACCTGGTGAGTTATGTGAGTGCTAGCGTTTTATGAAGAGTGTTTTGCCCAAATTAACCTCCTAGCGCCCTAAACGCATGATGTCGTTCCTGTAAGTAGATAGCTAACCGCGTATCTACGTTTGTAAGAGTAGATGGCTACCCGCACATCTAAATTTGTTAGATAGCTACCTGCATATCTATGTTTGTTCAAGTAGATGGCTATCCGCACATCTATGCTAGTTGTTGTCACACCCCGATAAAATCGTTTAACGAGTAATATGTGCGGAAGCTCAGGGGCGTGACGAGAACGATCAATAAGCGTATGATTATCGCAAACATATACTTAGAATGCCATAAATAGTTTAAATAACACGGTTACATGCTCATCGTGTTTACAAAACAATAGATGTTTAGCAAATCAATACGATTAACATTTTAATCCCCAATCATAATTTCAATATTTATCAAAAGGATGGCATCCTATTCATCGTGGTGAGCAAGGGTCCCAAAAGTATGCATACATGATCTTACATCGCTGCTAATTCCCTGAAAAACATAGTTAAAAGGATCAACAAAATTGTTGAGTGAAATTCACAGGTTTAAGGTATCGTCAATCAAACCAAAAGTTTAGTAAACGTCTCACAAGTTGTTTGTGCCATCCATGGCAAATAGTACGATGATATACTGTTTAAAACAATAAATAGCTGACTGTGATCCCCCGGAAGGTTAGCTAGACCTCTCGAGTTAAAGTGACGACACCTAGGCCTATAACCAAACCACGACTTTAATTGTTTGTGCCTGGGACAATAAAATATACGCTCCTCGTCTCGACATACAGTCGGCAGTTAGCATGACTAACAAAAGTGGGAGGGATGTCATCCCAATAGTACTATTCGCATATTCGGTGGCTAGCGTCACCTAGCTAATGGTTACAGTTTGTAGTCATGAGGACTTCTATGCACTACAACTAGTTTAACATAGGTTCGCACAAGGATTCGTTGTCAGATTTTCAATCATCGCATGAAATCAGTTTGTATGTAAACAGTACATATGTTTTTCACCCCAAGTTTATAAAGCAGTAAAAAGCAGTAAAATAGGGGCTGTGAACTCACCTGATGAGCTTTGTGAGAGCTAGCGTTTAAAGAAATAAGTTTGCCCAAAATAGCCTCCTCGCGCCCTATACGCATGAGGTCGTTTGTATGAGTAGATAGCTAATCGCATATCTAGGTTTGTAAAAGTAGATGGCTACCTGCACATCCTTGCTCGTAATAGTAGGTGGCTACCCGCACACCTAGGTTTGTATAAGTAGATAGCTACCCGCATATCTATGCTAGTTGTTCACTCAATTAATAGATTGACAGAGTATTTCGTTTTCGAAAAGTGTACGACCCGTTGGTGATAGTTTTGTGTGTATACTTGTATGTTTCTCGAAAACATAGTTACTTTGTTATTAAAGTATACGTTATAGATTTATACTTTCAAAACTTATATTGTTCGTGATAACGCACCTTTCAATTCATTCAATAGTTTTCGTTAACGTTTGTCTAAAACGTGAAGTTAAATAAGTTCCTTTATTCGTTTAAGATAGGAAACTATTACTCAATTACTTTCATGTTTATTCCCTCGTAGTATCTCTCGTTTTATCCGTATTCATAATTAGTTAAATTATATTTTGGTGCTAAATATGCTTTAAATGTGTTTATTATCGCTAGGAACAGATGCGAGAAGAAAACGGGTAAAAACGTTGAAGAAAATATCAAAAATGAAGAAGTATTGTAGTTTTGGCGAGGCTTCACGGTTTTGGTCATAACTCTCTCATACGAACTCCGATTTAGGTGATTCAAATGTCCAAATTTTCGTAACTTAAAGGCCTACAACTTTGAAGAAGAAATCAAAGGCTGAAAAACTATATTACTACTGCTTTCCATTGTTACTACTGCTGTCCAATTTTAATACTGCTAGGCCAAAGTTACTACTGCTCTTCCACCGTTACTACTGCTCTCCAATATTACTACTGCTGGGCCAAGTTACTACTGCTCTTCCACCGTTACTACTGCTAGGCCAAGTTACTACTGCTCTTACACCGTTACTACTGCTCCCAAGTTAATGCTGTTCATGTTAATGCTGTTTACTTTTCTTGAACAGATTCTGACCATTTTTGAGCCTTTTTGTGGTGTCATTTTGACTAGTCAAACGGACTTATTTTGTTATGAAATTTTTATCATATGTTCCTCTATGTCTTAGGTTTACAGAAAAGTAAGATTCATAATTTTTGAACAAGTATAAGGGGTTCAAAAATATTTATTAGTATAGAAAGTTACAGCAGCTACGTTTCTGGACAGTTGATAGGAAAAACACTTGTTTACTGAGCTAGACTCATCTTCACAAAACGTGATCATACTACTTTTAAAGATAAGACAAAATTTGACCTTTAGAAAAAAGATTCATCTCTTTTGGATCTGTGGATAAAAAGTTATGGTCTCTTAAAGTAGAGTCATATTTCGTCTCCTGAAGACAGATTAGACACATGTTCTTATAAAATCGATTTGAGGTATCAAAACTTGTCCAAATTACATGAGGCCACTTGGGTTGGAAATCTAACTTCTTAAACTTAATTTTAGGCTCAAGAATCACTAACTTTGGTTATTTTATGTCTGAGTTATGATATTCTCAATTCGTCCAAAGTTTCTGTCCAGTAAGTTCCTTTGAGTTTTGAATTTCTGTAGTTCTCTTTTTAACGAGTTTTCGCCATTAATAACACATATATACATCTTTATTAGTTGATTTTAACGTATGAGTGAACATCTAGCATGTAAGTATTTAAAATGAAGGAAATGAAGAGATCAAAAGGAGAGTTTCCTTACAATGATATTAGGATGAAATGGAAAGAAAAGAAGAGTATGAACTTAAATCTTCAACCCAAAAGCTCCTTTTTAAATACCCAAAATGAACTAGCTTCCCTTAGATGCTTGGATTAGAGTTTAAATGGTGATGAGAATGATGTAAAATGGTGGTGGTTATGGTGGTTCCATGGTGGTCTTGTGGTGGTTGTATGGTGGTGGGGGTGGTAGTTTTTGAAGAAGGATGAAGAAGGAGGTGAAAGTTGAGAGAGTTTGAGAGAGTAAAGAGTGCATAAATGAATTGTGTGTTTACGTATGCTTTGTGTTTGCTCTTTTCCTCAAAATGAAGCAAGGGAAATCAAGCAAGTGGGAAGGGAGGAGGAAAGTGTGGCTAGGGAATGAGCTACGTAGACAAAGGAGAAAGGGAAGGGAAAATCTGCATTCCAAAGTGATGTCATGCTTAAGTAGCTTGAATTAATTTCAAGGTTAAGCTATGTGCCTTCTTGCTAGTGTAAGGAAATATTAAGCAAGCAAGTAGGAAGGTGAAGTAAGAGAAGGAGAAATCTGCACATGGGTTTAAAAGACATGCTTGCCAAGTTGCTTGAATAAATTTCAAGATTGAGCTAGTTATCTAAGCTAGCAAGTAAGCAAGAGGTTTAAAGGAGCAAGTAGGCAAGGAGGAGAAGAAATCGATGGAATCAGTTGACCTACATGTTAGCTTGCTTGGAATTAATTTAAGCTAGTTACCTAGTTGCTTGATTTAATTTGAGCTATGTGCTAACTTGCTTAGATTAATTTAGAGCTAGTTGTCTTGTTGCTTATGATTTTAAGGTGTTAAGAAAGTAAGTAAGTAAGTAAGCAAGCAAGTAAGTAAACAAGCAAGGAGGTTGGAACATGTTTAGCAAGTTCTAAAACAATGCGTTAAATTTAGTAAATCTCATATTACTTTTCTTCGTTCGTTTAACATTGAATCGTCGAAGCTTGATTCTTAAGTCTCATGAGATAAACGGCTTCAAGCCTTAGCGTAAGAGTATAGGTAAATAACTACTATTGAATAACTTTACGTTATTTAGGAAAATCTAATCACCAACGTTCGTGTTTATCGGAATAATCGAGATGCATCAAGCATCATAATTGTGTGCACCAAATTGTGCAAATGTGGGCTTGTGCTAGACTTATCTTGGTTAAATCAAATTTGATTTCATTAAGTAGGGAATTAGCGTAAGAATGCATGATATTAAAGTGTACTGGAAGTACCGATTTTCGAGGGTTGTCACAGTTGTTCACTCGACTCGTAAGTTGAAAAAGTATTTCGTTTTCGAAAAGTGTACGACCCGTTGGTGATAGTTTTAATATGAACGTGTATGTTTCTCGATGGTATCGTGAGTTCGTTTTTATATACTTATACTCTTTGTTGCACTCAAAGCGTACCTTTTAAACATTTTGAATCGTTTTCGTTTAAGCTTTTCCCTCCAAAATGGTTCCGAAAATAGCTCGGGTAAAACTAAATTTTTCTCAAACTAAAGTAACTCAATGGAATGCTTAAATTTAAATTTTGGTAATCGAAAATAAAATTTGGTAATTTTTGGAACTAATCTTCATGTGTTTACACAATTATGATTGCAAATTAATCATTAACTTTATTGATTAACAAGTAGGTTGGTGACCTCGACTGGTAACTAACAAGTATGTTGGTGACATTAGTATTAAATGAGTAGGATGGTGATCACGGAAAATGAGGGAGAGTAGGTTGGTGATAAATGGCTTTAACCCTTCACAATTTCATGTAAAAAAACGTTTTCTGGCCAAAAATAGTATGTTGGTGACCTGAACCGGTAACTAACAAGTATGTTGGTGACATTAGTATTAAAATGAGTAGGATGGTGATCTCGGAAATTGAGGAACAATACGTTGGTGACAAAATGCTTTAACCCTTTATTGAATTATCATTTGTACAATTATCATTCAAACTTAAACTAATAAACATATGATATAACTTTTAAATTTTAATGAGTAACAAGATGTGTCAATGATGGACGAAAAGGTCGGAACAAGACAAACATGTTAGCAAACAACCATATATGGTTTGTCAACCGTTTGTAGTCAAATTCTGTTTTAGATGCCTTTAAAATCAACTTTCCTCCAATTTTACACATTTTTAAGTGTTTAAAAATTAGAAATGAACTCTTAATTGTGTTTTTAAGTGTTTCTATTTTCTCGATCCAGCCAACGACTTCGCACTATACAACTTGCCACATAGTCATTATGAACTCGCAACTCGACCATCGAGTTAGTTACGACGATTTTTTTTTATTTTTTCGGTATTTTGTTTTAACATTTTTTAAAAAAGGACAAAAAGGTGATTTCTTTTCTTTTAAAATACACCATATTTTAGTGTATTGTCATATAAATATTAATTTAATTTAAATACTTTATATCGAATGAACATTGAGCTTAATTTATCATCGTTGTAACCTGTTGACATTTTGCTAGTTATTTATAAAGGTATTGATTCAAATAAGGAAGGGAGTTTTTGTGAGAAGGAGAGATGATACGTGTATGGATCGGACTAAATTGGAACTAGTGTGTAGGATATATGTGTTTAACAAATTAGACCTATAATTTGCTAAACATATTGCAAATCAAGACCTATTGATTTGAATCCAGCCAAAATCAGGAACACGTCCCAAAATGACAATCAAAAGAATTATAACAATAATTCAAGAGAGTTTTGTTTTGTTTTCTTCAAAATCTGCTTCCCCATACTGAAAATGGCTAAACAAAAGCCTACAAAATTGTCGGTTACAAAACTCCAAGAGCCTTACAATAATGGGGACTTTAACTATAATTTAAGACTAATAAAAATATAATAAAACCACATTTTAAAACTAAAAATTCGTTCACCATAAAATGCACCATGCAAACTTTAATCCACCAAGGTTATGCACACTCCATGGGTCATTGAGCCCAAACCAGCTTCAAACCCAATAGTAAGTGCCAACCCATCATCCAACAGCCCATCGCCTTTCGGGCTTTCTTTATCCATGTATGTATCATCCCCTCCCCCTTTGAAAGGAATTGACCTCAATTCAGCAAGACCATCATCATCAAGATAGGGTGAAAGATCTCCCACGTTAAAAGTAGCATGCACCCCATAATCTCCGGGTAACTCCACCTTGTATGCATTATCATTCACATGTGCAACCACCTTGTAAGGACCTTCAGCTCTTGGCATCAATTTGTTCTTACGTTTGCTTGGAAAACGCTCTTTTCTCAAATGCACCCACACTAAATCACCATCAGCAAACACTCGAGGCTTCCTACTTTTATTGGATTTTTGTTTGTAAGCTGCATTAACAGCTTCAATACGATTACGAACTTGTTTAGCATCAGCATCCTTGTGAACCAACTCCTCCTTTGGCAATGGGATCAAATCTAATGGCAGGTAGGGATTAACTCCATAAACGACTTCAAACGGAGAATGACCAGTAGCATAAGTAGGGGAATGATTATAAGCAAATTCAGCATGAGCGAGCTTAACATTTCAATCTTTTTGAGTCTTGCTCACCAAACCCCACAACAACGTCCCCAAGGTCCTATTTGTAACTTCAGTTTGGCCATCCGTTTGAGGATGATGTGATGTGCTAAACAACAACTTGGTTCCCACCTTCCTCCACAGAGTATTCCAAAAATAACTCAAAAACTTGGAATCCCAATCAGAACAATGGTTTTGGGGATACCATGCAAATGTACAATCTCCCGGTAATATAAATCAGCCACATTACTAGCATCATCAGTTTTGTGACAAGCAACAAAGTGAGCCATCTTGGATAACCTGTCAACAACAACCATAATAGCATCCTTACCCCTTTGAGTGCGAGGTAAAGCTACAATAAAATCCATGGACACATCTTCCCAAGGACGAACTGGAACTGGTAAAGGCGAGTACAAACTAGGTTTGAACGAACTTTTAGCCATATGACATGTCACACACTTACCCACAATGTTAGTTACATCCCCTAACATCTTTGGCCAAAAGAAATGTTCTTTCAATACTTCCAAAGTCTTAACCACCCCAAAATGGCCGGCCAACCCACCACCATGTGCTTCACGTATCAACAATTCACGAACAATATGTTTTGGGACACAAAGTTGGTTCCCCTTGAAGAGAAAACCATCTTGCACCGAAAACTCCCCTTGGGCACCATTAGTACATTTCCCAAACAACTCACCAAAATCAGCGTCATCACCATAGTATTCTTTTAAAGTTTCAAAGCCTAACAAACGAACATCAAGTGTAGCAAGTAAAGCATAATGACGCGAGAGTGCATTAGCCACCACATTACTTTTACCATCCTTATATTTCGAAGAGAAATGAAAGGATTGCAAAAACTCCACCCACTTAGCATGCTTTGGACTCAACTTTTGCTGCCCATTAATATACTTCAAAGACTCATGATCTGAATGCAAAATGAATTGATTTGTACGCAAATAATGACTCCATTGATCCAATGCCCTAACAATGGCATAAAATTCCTTGTCATAAGTACAATAATTCAAACGAGCACCTCCCAATTTCTCCGAAAAGTAAGCAATGGGACGTTTGGCTTGAATCAGAACAGCACCAATACCGACTCCACTTGCATCACACTCAACTTCAAAGGGTTGCGAAAAATCTGGAAGAGCCAAAATAGGAGCAACACACAAATGCTCCTTGATTGTTTCAAACGCCTTTTGGGCATCCACCCCCCATACAAATGCACCTTTCTTCAAACAATTAGTAATGGGACTAGTAAGAGTACTGAAATCACGAATAAAACGTCGATAAAATGAGGCCAAACCATGAAACGAACGCACTTCACTTATGTTTTTGGGACTAGGCCAGGATTTGATCGCTTCAATCTTGGTCTGATCCACGGACACCCCATCTTTGGAAACCACATAACCCAAGAACATCACCTTATCAACTAGAAATGAGCACTTCTCCTGTTTTCCAAAGAGTTTTTGAGCTCTAAGGGTTTCAAAGACTTGCTTCAAATGCTTCAAATGCTTCAAATGTTCTTCCTTGTTCCTGCTATACACCAATATATCATCCAAATAAACCACAACGAACCTGCCCAGAAACGACTTCAAAACTTCATTCATCAGCCTCATAAACGTACTAGGAGCATTCGTGAGACCAAAGGGCATCACGGTCCACTCATATAACCCATGCTTGGTCTTGAAGGCTGTTTTCCACTCATCCCCTTCACGCATTCGAATATGATGATAACCACTCCGCAAATCAATTTTTGAAACCACCACCGATCCATGGAGCTCATCTAACATATCATCCAGCCTTGGGATTGGAAAACGATATTTGATGGTAATGGTTATTCACCGCCCTACTATCAACACACATTCGCCACGTTCCATCCTTCTTACGTACAAGCAAAACAGGTACAACACACGGGCTTAAGCTTTCACGCACATAACCTCGGCTCACAAGCTCATCAACCTGTTTTTGTAACTCCTTTGTTTCCTCCGGATTACACCGATAAGCAGCCTTATTAGGCAATGGTGCTCTCGGAATAAGATCTATCTGATGTTCAATGCCACGGATAGGAGGCAAACCGGGTGGTAAGTCATCGGGAAACACATCTTGGTATTCAACTAACAAATCAGCAATGGGGCTGCCCTCCGTCAAATTCACGTTCTCCATAGAATTCTCCTTGGACACCAGCAAATACACCACTTCTCCAAAATCAAGAGCTTGCTCAACCTCCCGTTCACTAGCCAACATGGTGAGAGTTGGTTTTTTTTTTTGTTTGGTACTTATCGAACGAATTGTTTGTGAGGACATGGGCTTCAACACAATTTTTTTGCCTTTATTCTTCAGCTCATACTCATTGCTCCTCCCCTTATGTATCACGTCCCTATCAAACTGCCAAGGACGTCCCAACAACACATGGCAAGCATCCATGGGAACCACGTCACAAAGGATTTCATCTTTATACGAACCCATAGTTAATCCAACCCTAACCTGTTTTGACACCTTCACCTTATTGCCATCATCTAGCCAATGTAGTGCATATGGTTTAGCATGGGCTGTAGTGAGTAAATCCAATTTTGACACCATTTCACTAGAAGCAACATTAGTGCAACTTCCCCCATTAATAATCACGCTACACCATTTGTCTTTGACGAGACATTTGGTATGGAAAAGCTGGTCTCTTTGATCGGAATCAGCATGCACAACTTTAGTTTGTAATGTTCTAAGAACCAAAGTCGTGTCATAAGACGGTGCCTCATAACTTTCCTCCTCTTCGGACTCCTCTTTCTCTCCAAACAGATAAATGTCACCCAAACTTTCCTCTTCTTCGATCAGCTCTTCACGGCAATCAAGGGCTTCCCTTGAAGTCACTATTCTTTTATTTGGACATCCATTTTGGAAATGTCCAAACCCTTGACACTTGAAACAACGAACCTTGGACAGGCTTGTTTCCTTGGTTGGAGTCACTATCTTAGGAGCAGCTGAAGAGCTACTTGCACCCACGTGACTAGGTGTAGTAGTTTCGGGTTTAGCCCAAGGTCTAGGCTTCATAGAATCCATAATAGAACCCCCTACATACTTTATTTTCCCCTGATTTTCCAACTTTATACACAACCCACAAAGTGTACCAAAATCAGCATATGGGTACAAATCAACAACATTTGCAATATTCGTATTCAAACCACGCAAAAATCGAGACATTTTCTGCTCCTCCACTTATTCTAAATCACCCATTAGTGTTAATTTTTCAAATTCATCAATGTATTCAGCCACACTCATCTTGCCTTGTTTCAATTCAGCTATTTTTCTATAAGTGGTAATCCGGTGATTTATGGGAACAAACTTTTTTTTCAGCTTTCTTTTGAGAGAATCCCAAGCCGAAATCTTTTCTTTGCCTTCTCGTGTCCTCTTGGCCTTAAGCCCTTCGAACCACAAAGATCCAGATCAAGGGAACCTACAAGTGGTATCAAAGCCTTGAACATTAAATTGTTGAAGGTTAGGGGTTTAAAAACACTAAGGAACAAGAGAATACGGAAGATTTGGACGTATAATCTTTGATTTTTTCGTTCAAAAGTGTTAAAGATCACTTTATAATTGATTTAGAAGAGCTCAGACACAGTTTTTACGAATTAGGGTTGATTAGTTCATTCGTACGAACCTATACAGTATCGTACGAACCAATACAGTATCTTACGAACCTACATTGTAAGTTCGTACAAACTTAGCCTACGAACTTACCTCAAGTTCGTTTGACCAAGTTTGTTGACCAGTCCTACGAACTTACCTCAAGTTCGTATAGACCAGTTTTGACTTTTGTTCGAACCTAAGTTCTAAGTTCGTACGAAGTTAAAAAGTTACTGTTTTCTACGAACTTACATACAAGTTCGTATAACCTACTACATGATGTCTAGTTTAAGCAAAATGATTGAGATGGATCACGGAGTGGGAAAATCTGCTTCACCACCGAAGTTAATGAAATCCGAAGATTACTTCTGGTGGAAAGATCAGTTTGAGTCATTTGCTAGGTACAATGACGTTAAAATGTGGATTTGTATCAGCAACGGATATGATCCTCCTACATACGAATTCGAAGGAAAACTGAAAGTTCATTCGTATTCAACTATGAAGGAAGAAGATCCTAAAATGTATGAGGCTGAAAATAAAGCTTTATCTGCTTTAACTATGTGCTTACCTCAAGAAATTAAGCACACCTTCAAGAAATATAACTCTTCTAGAGAGCTGTGGTTAGCTTCGGAGAAGAGATTTGAAGGAAACGAACAGATAAAAGAAAGCCGGTCAGATTTGCTTACTAAACAATTTTATGTCTTTAAGCATTTGAAGTCTGAGTCGTTAGAAGACATTATCATTAGATATTATCATCTGATGACAGAGATGGATAACATTGGACTAGCTTATACTGACACTGTGAAGAATAATAAACTGCTTGAAGCATTACCTCCTAAATGGGACATATACACTCTGATGATTAAGGAGAGCAGAGAGTATAAAACTTTAACTCTGGATGAGGTAGTTGGAGAGCTAAGGGTTTATGATCTGAATATGCAAAAGAAAGAGACTGGATCTAATCAGGTTCAAGATCCAAGTGTCTATCATGGTAAAAAGTCTGATTCTGCTGCATCAACAAGTACAAGCAACGGAGTTACAACATTCTTCACAGGAGAAGCCGAGACTGATGAAGCATTGAAAGGTTCGGGAAGCAAGGTTTGCTATCTTGCTTCATTTAGTGATTCAGGCAAAGACAGGAACTCATCTTCAGGTATCTCCAATGGGTTAAAGTCTATGCCAATGAATGTGAAATCATCAGAGGAACAGGTGTCACTACTAGCATCATTCATTGCCCCCCAAGAGAACTTCGTCAAGGGCAGGATTGCAGATCCTGCTATGATTACTGAAGATTTTGATAAAATAGATCCCGATGACTTAAAAGAAATGGATCTACAATGGCAAATGGCAATGATGGCTAGGAGGGTACAAAAGTTTGTGAATCGCACTAGTAGGAAATTTGTGGGCAATCAAGTTGGCTTTGATAAAACTAAAGTAAAGTGTTATAACTGTGATGGTTTTGGACACTTTGAAAGAGAATTTCAGAGACCAAAGCGAGAGCAAACAACTAACCAGGGTAGACCAAGTTATTCCTCTCAAGGAACCAACAATAGAGATTCAAACTCTGGAAATTTATCAACTTCTAGAGTGTTGGTCGTTCAACTCATGATCGTTTATATGACTGGAATAGCTATGCTGATGAACCTCAAGCATTCATGGCTCCGATAGATGGTGACAAGATAGATGGTTTGGTAGTCACTGATACAGAGGATGATAAGAAAGTTGAGACAGTAGTACCTGCTACAGAGATCAGAGTAGTAAGATTAGAAACCACTGACACGATGAGTACAAATGACTTTATCACATATATGGCTACTCTGGATGCTGAAAAGCATAAGGTACTATTGAACTTAGATTTTGTGGTTAATGCTTGTTTATTATGTACTAACCTTGCAGGTGAAGTTGAGAAATTGATAGATTCATCTAACATGATGACAGCTCAGCTTAATCACTTAAAGGAAGAAAACGCAACATTAAAACAGAGGAATTCTGAAATTAATAGTTAAGTTAAAATCTGAAAATGATGACATGAAAAAATTAAAAGATACAGTTAATGAGCAGAGTCACATTATAGACTTAGCTCGAGAACATGTATCTGACTTAACTAGAACAATTTTAGAAAAAGAAAAAGAACTAGCAGATACTGAGGTTAGAATTACATATTTAAATCGGAAAATTGAACTTAGACGATTCTCTGTTGAAACCTTAGACACTCTGTTAACTATAGGAAAACAGCCAGGAGTTCATCGTGGAAATGGGATATAATGAAGTCCCTCCACCATATAATCATAATTACACATACCTAACAACTGAACCTGAGCTGTCACTAGTTGTTGATTCTAACATTACCTCAGCCGTCCCTGACTTGGTAAATAGTACTGAGTTGCCTAAGTCAGAGAAAGACGAGACTATAACTAAAGATAAAGAATCAACTAATGCTGAGACCTCCACGACTCCCAAAACAATTCTTAAAAAGAAAGTGTCTTTTGAAAGTAAGGGAGTAATGGAAGTACACTCAGAAACAGACGAGACTAAAACAAATGTTGACATTGTTGATCCAGAACCTGAAATTAATCAAAATAATATGGGTAAACAATTAGAATCGGTCTCTTCTCTGACTTCAAAAACTTTGGAAAATCAAACTAATACCAAAGTTCCTAAGAAAGCTCTGCTAAAACGTTCGTGCTTCGTGTGTCACCAAAAGGGACATGTGGCAAGTATTTGTCCAAACAAAAGTACAGGAGTCAAATCAATGCAAGTGAAGAAAGACCAATCACCTGTTAAAGCTAGCAGTTCTCAGACTAAACTTTTGAACACATCTGAGCTAACTAGTGTCAACAAGAAAATGGCAAATCTTTTTCGTAATGAAATTCAAGATACCGAACAAGTTCAAAACGTGGTTAGAAATGGGGGAGATAAACTTTTACCACAAGTACTAAAATTTCAAAGATTTCAACCTCGTTTCCAACCAGTCAAGTTCTCGATAGATAATAGTCCAACTACTTCTGTCACAGAAAGTTCTAGTGGAAAATCTATCAGGTCGAGAACTCCACAACATTTTCATACACCGAAATGACATAATTCTAATTAGGGTAATACTAATAGGAATTATAATAGTTCTAATTACAATTATCCATCTGAGGTTAGATCGACATCTAACCCACCGCCAGTCAATTAGAGACTATATCAAAAGCCTCCTGAGAGAAGGCCTAGGGGAAAGACCCACCATTCACCTCCACGTGGAACTACTTCAGTATCCAAGTCTCAAGATAAGAGAGATGGTTACTTGAAAGAGTTCACATTTGAGGAAAATGGTCGACCCAAGACCGTCGTGGCTTGGGTCCCCCTCGATAACTAATATTTATTTCTTAAGTGCAGGAGTTGACTAGACGTGCCATTAACTGGTGGTACGTAGACAGCAGTTGCTCCAGGCATATGACAAGGGAGAGGCAGATTATGGTGGATTTCGTGGAGAAGAAAGGGGGTCATGTAAACTTTGCTGGAGCAAAGGGAGGACAAATCACGGGATCAGGAAGAGTTACTAATGGGAAAATAACGCTAGAGCAAGTCAACTTTATTGAGGAGCTTAAGCACAATCTCATGAGTGTTTCTCAGATTTGTGACAAGGGACATCCTATCCATTTCACAGATAAAGAGGTGCTTATCCTGAAACCGGGGTTTGTTATCCCTGAAGAATGGATTGTTATGAGGGCACCAAGGAGGAACGACACTTATGTAATGGACATGAGTACTGCTGAGTCCTCAACGACGTCAACTTGCTTATTATCCAAGGCTTCAGAGACGGAATCTCAGTTATGGCATAGGAGGATGGCACATCTGCACTTTCGGAAAATGAACTATATTGTCTTACACAACTTAGTGCAAGGTGTTCTAGTACAGAGTTTTGGGCTAGAAGACAGATGTGTGCCGTGTCAAAAAGGGAAACAGTACAAGAAACCTCACAAGCCTAAGATTCAGAACTCAATTGGTACGACTTTTGAACTTCTTCACTTGGATTTATTTGGTCTAGTGAGTGCTAGAAGTATAGGCGGGAAACACTACTGTCTAGTGGTTACCGATGATTACTCAAGATATTCATGGGTGTTCTTCTTAAGTTCCAAGGATGAGACAGCACAGATGCTGATAACATTCTTTACTCAAGTTCAACATCAATATGGTCGAGGTGTCAAGAAAATCCGTAGTGACAATGGTTCAGAGTTCAAGAATGCAGTGCTGAACATCTATTGTTTAGGCAAGGGAATTCAGCATCAGTTCAGTGCACCATATGAACCTCAACAAAATGGAGTTGCAGAACGGAAAAACAGGACATTATTGAAGCAACACGGACTATGTTAGCTGATTCAAAGCTTCCGGTAATCTTCTGGGGTGAAGCTGTGAATACAGCGTGCCATGTATTGAATAGGGTTTTAACTGTTAAGAGACATAACAAAACGTGTTATGAGCTTTTACACGGTCGTAAACCGAATCTCATAGGGTTTGAACCTTTTCGCGTTCCTTGTACTTTACTTAAAACAAGGAATCAACCGAAATTTGGTGAAAGGGCAGACGATGGGTTTTTCCTAGGGTATGATGCAGGTTCACCAAACAAACGAGTTTATAATAAGACTTCAGGAAGAGTGGAGATTGTGTTTAATATACAGGTTATCTCCTACACGCCAGCAGTTCAAACAGGCCCGGAGTGGTTATTTGACTATGATGCTGTATTCAAAACCTTCAATATTCCTCTTCTTAGTGATACAGGCACTTTCAAGGAATCTTCAAGGTTAGAATATGTGATATTGGATGATGGTGATGAACCAAGATCCAATATTACTAGTTCAGAAATTTCAACAGTGAAAGAAAAAGAAATCGTTCTTGATCTGACAGAAGAAGTCGATTCAGGTTCATGTGAGCTAATTCACTCTTCAGAGGATACTAGTTCCGAACAAGCAATTGCTGAAGAAGATGTAGCAACTGAGAGGGAGATTGGATTAAATCTTGGATCTGATATACCTGTCGACACTACGGTCTCAACACGATTTAACAAAGATCATCCGATTGACAACATAATTGGTGATCCTAGTTCCAGTGTGAAGACTCGTAGAGGAATCACAGAAAGCACTAGTCTTTATGTATCGATTCAAAATACAGGGATCATTCATAATTGCCTATATAGTTGCTTTATCTCACAAGTTGAGCCAAAGAATGTTTAAATGGCTCTTAAGGAAAATTCATGGGTTTAGGCGATGCAAGAAGAGTTTTTACAGTTCGAGAAGCTTCAAGTATGGAAGCTAGTTGATCTACCTAAGAGAGAGTTTGAAATAGGCACCTGTGACAACCGTCAAAAATCTCAGGTCATTAACGCACTTAAATTCCTAGTCTATCTAATTACGTTTACAGCACTCTAAAATCCTAGTGAAAAGTCTAGGTTACGACTCCTTAAGTACTGAAATCGTAAGTTACCGAAATCGCGTAACGTTCTAGGAGATTGCTTAGCGAACTTTAAGACTGTGAGGAACACAAAATTAGGTTACAAAGTGCCAAAGAAAAAAAGTGAAATTAAATTTCATAAGTCATCACAAAATAGTTATCATATCGCAAAAATCGGAATTTAACCGGAAATTCCGTAACTCAGTGAACGCAACCGAAAATCGGTTAATTGACTCACGAATGTCAATCGTGATAGAATCAAATACATTTTGATGAATGTTATAAACTTATAAGATAAAGTTTCATGACTCAAACTTTAATCACAAAGACATCACAAAAATCGGAATTAACCGAAATTCCGTAACTCGGCAAACGCGACCCGAATCGAATAAACGGAACTCGAATCCGACAAAGTAATACTTGAATATCCATTATAAACCATCTAAAATACAATTTGAAGTATTTTATAAATTTAGAACATCAATTTTTACAACCCTAATATTAAGCATAAAAACAACACAATTTAAAGCCTTTAAATGTACAAGACTTGTGCAATTTTAATACAAATAAATACTATAACTAATATACATTTTATTTTGACAAAAAAATAAGTTAAAAACCTCATTTTAATGACCCAAAACCGGACCCCCCCTTCCCCTCTCTTTTTTTTTTCCACTCAACCTCTCCACTAACCACTTATATTCCATGCAAAAGTCTTCTACCACTTACACACTCTTCCTCTCATCATTTCTCTCATTTTCTCTCAAGAAAACACACACAAAACCTCTCTTTTCACACACTAAACTCCAGAGAATATCCATCCTTAAATCATATCTTTGAAGGTATGAACACCATCTCTAGCTTCCATTCTTGCAATTTCCTACTTTGATTCTTGTAAAAACATGGATTTTATGCCTTTTTCATGGCTAAAATTCTCATACAAGGATTGATGGTTTGTAGGTTCCCTTACACTTGTTTAAGTGTTAAAACAAAAGGGCAACCCATGATCAAACCGAAATCAAACCGAAAAAGTTGACTTTTTGATGTTATAGAGTTTATTTACATGTTCTTGCTAGAATAAATGGTTAAAATGTTAAAATATGTTTATGTTTCTGTAAAACACATGTACATGCATAAAAGACAAGGCTTCAATCATTGGATGAGGTCTAAAAATCGTTGGTAGTGAAAAACACACCAAAATGATCACCATTGTCTTATATGTAATCTGTCCAAATTTTGACCTCACTTGAAACAACCATAACTCAGTGAAAAATGGTCCAAAAATCTTGATTTTTCTTCTAGAATTTAGCTTAATGTCTTACCTTTAAAACCCCACTGGTCTCACTCAAATCCATTGAGTATTCAACCTCCAAATGTATCACACAAAACTGATGCGCAAACAGTAACTTTTCTGTGAGCACCTTGTTGCGATACTTGTTCATGGGTCTTAAGGTGTTCAATAAATTCAAAAAAAATTGTTTTTAGACTCCTAACAAGTTTATCTCAGTAGAATAAAAATATGGTAATTTATCTTGTTGACCTTATATTTTTAGAAAATGCATGAACATCATGCATTGTTGTAAGCTTGTAAATCTCAAATACTTGTGTTGTGATGATTCAAAAATACATAATTGCTAGAGAAAACGTGTTAAAATTTTGGAGATTATTTTTTCCAGTAACTAGATCATGAAAAGATTCTTGAAAATAAAAATTGGAATTTTTGGAAAAACATAAGTATTTTTCCTAAATTAATGCAAATAAAGCCTATGAAAGGTGAAATATTCATGAAAAATACTTTTGGACACCAAATAATTATGGGAAAATTCCAGTGTCATTTTCCTCAGGAAATGACACTATACTCAAAATTTCACACTCTTTGGAGGTGTTTTGATATGTTTTCCAATTTACGTCTCGTTAAAATGCATAATGTTGGGAACCTAAGTTCCAGTGATCAAAATGACTTTGAAATTTTACACAAACCTAAAAATGGGTAGAAAATGATCTGGTAAAAATTCCAGAATTTTTCCTGAATAATTACTATTTTTCCCATAATTATCCCACTTATTAGACATAAAATGATTATAAATAATCCATACGTCTAAAAATCCCCAAATTTTCACAGAAAATGTTTGAACTATATTTCATGTTTCATACCAAGTTTGGAAATTTTTAGATGTCGTATACATATATTTCCATTATTTTGTTCACAACTCGAACAATTACCGGCAATGTAATTTAAATGGAAATTCAAACTTTTACGGCACATTGTAATTTAATTAGCTAGCTAAGCAATCCTAACAAACCGTATTAGTCGAGAAACTAATTAGAAACCTTGTGTTCTTAGGACTTGGATAAGAGTCAAACCCAGTCGGCACGCGCATTACATCCATCATTCCGCTCACGCTCAATAGTGAGTTTACACAGCCCCTCTTTTTAACGTTTTACTTAAATGTTTTGGGGTGAAAAGCATTCTATATGATTTAATTACTATATTTGGATTACAAATATTATTCTTATGCTATACTTGATTTAATAATGCTTTGCTTATACTATGCTCGTTTTACAAATGTGATCCTTGATTTACAAATGCTATGCTATGTTATATGCTATGCTTACTTTCGAATACTTGACATGGTTAAAATGTCGTATTGATTACGAATAACTTTTTGAATGTTTGAAGTTTATACGAACATGATTATATGCTTGTTTTCTATCGTATCTAAAGTCCCCGGTATATCTACACGACCATTAACTCTATATGAGCCAAATGATGCATATGAATAGTACTATTTGGGAGCGAGACCACCTCCCCACTCACGCGGCCACGTGAGTGCATCCCATCATCCTAAATGCCAACGATAGGGCATCTCTCTTTTGGGGCAAAGGTTTATCGGTTGTAGGTTTGGTTGTGGACTCAAGCATAATAACTCATTGTGACTATAGACTTTATAACGTGATAGCATAGAAATTTCATAAACGACTATAAACGTATGACGTTTTGACATTTGAAATGACATTTCTTTGAAACTATGAACTTACGACCCGAGCTTTACAATGACTTTGTCATCTGAAACAATATTTCTTTGAAACCATAAACTTACGACCCGAGCTTTACAATGACTTTGTCGTTTGAAACGACATTTCTTTGAAACTATAAACCTTACGACCCGAACTTGAAAATGACTTTGTCATTAAAAACCATATTTCTTTTAAACCATAGATTTTATAACCTGAGTTTTATACTATAAATCAATGTGGTTTTGGACAATGATAAACGTGGTTTCATAATAACGTCGCGCATTCTTATGAACTTCGACATAATAATCCGTTGAGACTTTAAACGTTTTGATATTGATTTGATGATCCATTGGCTTTATACACGTAACATGAACTTATTAAATACTACAATATGAGTTTTATAAACATAACTTGAACTTATTAAACACTATATCTTGAGTTTTATAAACGTGAATTAAATATTCCTTTGAAAATATGAGCGGGGCGTTATAAATGAATCACGACTTTTAATTGAGTACAAAAAGGGAATCGCTCCAAAATGAGCCTCGTTCTTAAATAAACCTCCTTTGCAAACAAAACATCGATTAACAAATGAATCTAGCTATCAAATGAATATCGCTCTTAAATGAGCCTGGTTTTAACGAATTACTTTTATAATTATCCGCGCAATAGCGTTTGACTATCCTAAAAATTGATTTCCAGAACTTATCGGATGATTATCGTCTTTGTATGAGCCTCGACACTAAACATACTACTTTTGCGAACTAATCACGTAGTAACGTGGAACTTTTAAACTAGACTTTGTAAACACTGGAAAAGGGTCTTTCATTACACAAAACCTGTGTACTCACCAACTATGTTTCATAGTTGACCTGTTTACTTTTACATGCTTTTCAGGAATTAGTCACCACTTGTTTATTCAAGCTAAACCCGTTATATGATCTATGCTGCTGTAGCGTTACGGGATTTTCTCTTTTGGATGTAATCGCATGTTTAGATTATTTACTTTTGTGCTGTAAACGCTTGTAAGATCTTATGTGATGTATTAATTGTAGACTGTTGAATGGTGATCTTTTGTAATTTTCAATTGTGAAATCATTGTACTGTTACATCTCGTGTTTCCGCTTTAGCGGGGTGTGACAGCACCAAATGGGTGTTTAAGTGTAAACGAGATGATCGTGGAATTGTCACCCGAAATAAAGCCAGACTCGTGGTAAAAGGATTCAACCAACAGGAAGGGATAGACTACACAGAGGTTTTTGCTCCTGTAGCAAGGCTGGAAGCAATTCGATTGTTTCTAGCGTATGCTGCATTCAAGAAATTTAAAGTTTATCAACTGGATGTAAAGAGTGCGTTTCTGTATGGGAAGGTTCAAGAATTGGTGTATGTCGAACAACCGCCAGGGTTTACTGATCCAGACTATCCAGACCGTGTCTACAAATTGGACAAGGCTCTGTATGGCTTGCATCAGGCACCCAGGGCTTGGTATGAGACACTGTCTACCTATCTCTTGGACAATGGGTTTAAGAGAGGACTGATAGACAATACACTATTTGTTAAGTGGCAGGGAAAAGATTTTCTACTAGTACAGATTTATGTGGATGATATTATCTTTGGGTCATCCGAAGAAAGCATGTGCCGTGAATTTGAACAAGTTATGAAGCGGAAATTTGAGATGAGTGCTATGGGGGAGCTTACTTTCTTCTTAGGATTGTAGGTTGATCAAAAGAAGGATGGACTTTTTATCCATCAAACGAAATACGTGCATGAAATGCTTGCACGGTTTAGTATGGCTGACTGTTCATCATTTAGTACTCCGGTTCCCCAGAACCATAATCTCGGACCAGATTCAGAGAGTACCGAAGATGTTGACCCAACACAATATCGGGCAATTATTGGCTCGTTAATGTATCTAACCGCTTCTAGACCTGACATTATGTTTGTTGTTTGTTTATGTGCTAGGTTTCAGGCTAATCCAAAGGAATCTCATATGAAGGCTGCGAAGAGGATATTGCGTTATCTGAAGGGAAAACCGAAGTTAGGTCTTTGGTATCCCTCCGGAGGCGACTTTAACCTCTTGGCCTATACAGATTCAGACTATGGAGGATGTAACTAGAATAGAAAATCTACCTCTGGAGGTTGTCAGTTATTAGGAGGGCGTATTGTTTCTTGGCAATGCAAGAAACAGACATCTGTTGCTATCTCAACCTATGAGGCTGAGTATGTTGCAGCCGGTAGTTGTTGTTCACAAATATTGTGGATACAACAACAGCTGCGCAACTATGGTCTAAATATAACTACTACTTATATGATGATAGACAATGAATCCACAATCTCTATAACTAATAGTCCTGTTAAACATAGTATTTTTTTAGGTAAAGGGTTATATCCGGTAAGATTTATAAATAACTATAAAATGTTCTTTACAAGATGGGATGGCAATACACCACCCAAAAACTAAAGATTGTATCGAACATGCTCGATACAAACAAGCAAAGAAAAACAGCCAACAAAACAAGGAAAAAACAAACCAAAACCACCCAAAAGGGAAAACTAAGACAACCAATCTTCGGACCAGATCAACTTCAACTTGAGATAGAGCAACCCTGACAGATTAACCAACCCCCGAGCGGGTAAATGATAAACCTACCAACCAAATGGGAGAATAGAGAGCCCCATGAGACTGCCTCCTTAAAAACCTTCTCAAGAAAAACCCAATGGGAAAAACCTTAAAGAAGGAAAAAAGAGTATAGCTCTCACGAGGAATTCCCATTTGGATCCATACAAGAAGATGGGATCTTCCAAGCATCTAACAAACTCCGAACATGAGACGCCACCTTCTTAAAACGACGGGAAACAAGCTTGAGCCGAACAGTAGCAACAATAATATCATAAATCTGAGTAACGGACCGAGACTTGTTCTTGAATAACCGATCATTCCTTTCTTTCCAGATGTAGTATACAGAAGCAGCAAGCACAATTCGCACAATAACACTAATAACAGTGCTACCTCTCGATATAGGAATAAGAAAATCCAACATGTCCACCAATCTATGCGGAACAACATCCATACCCGACTTCACACGAACCAAATGCCACACCTGCATAGAAAAAGAGCATTCAAAGAAAAGATGGTTATGTGAATCAGGAACCATTTTACAAAATGGACATCGAAGCAGGTTTAAGTTGGTAGAAGGACCAACATCCCATTGCCTCAACATATCCCGAGTCTTCAGCTTCTGATTAACAACAAGCCACATATGAAAAGCATGCCTTGGGATACAATGTGGAAACCAAACGACATGACTCCAGTCAACCGAATTAGCCTGAAATCTAATAGACTCCCAGACCAGGGACACCGAGAACGGTTTTAAGTTACCACTAATATCACGTTAGAATATTTTATCATGAGCATTATCGTTCAAACTTGGAGCATTCAATTGGGACAAATCCGTAAACCTAATAAGCCAATCTGACGGCCACCTCCAATGACCATTATGAAGATGATCATAAACCGTATCTTGTAACGAGAAACCAGAACGAGTGATAGCCCGAGTAGGAACTAACCTTTTGATAGGGCTGAATTCACACCAATTATCAAACCACATAGAGGTAGACTTACCATTATGAATTTTATGCCATATAAACGGACGTATAGTATCACGAACCTGCAGGATCTTCCGCCAACCCCAACTCATATCCGCAGTGCAAGGAACATCCCAGAAGCTTCTCCCATTCAATTTATATGTATGAATCCATTTCACCCATAGAGATTCCCTATGAGTGAGAATACTCCAAATATGAGAGGCTATAAGCGCAATATTAAAATCATCAAGCCGGCGAATCCCTAAACCACCCTCAGATTTTGGTTTACAAACGTTCTCCCAAGCAACTTTCGCCTTACCTTTCTTCATCTCTCCTTGGCACCAAAGAAAGTTCCTCATAAGTTGTTCAATTTCATAAACAATATGAGAAGGAAGAATAAAGACCGAAGCCCAATAAATGTGCATAGAAGATAAAACAGAGACAACAAGCTGCAACCGACCCGCAAAAGACAGAGATTTATTTTTCCAATCAGCAACCCGGTGTTGAAGTCTTTCAACAAGAACCCTACAATCTCTATATAATAAACGGGTGGAAATCAACGGAACTACCAAATATCGAACGGGGAAGGTACCTTCATCAAAAGGCAGAGAGTTCAAAATATCCACTTTAACCGCAGTAGGCACATTACAAAAGAAAGCAATACTCTTCGGAATACTTGGAACTAAACCCGAGACATTCTTAAATTCCTCCAAAGCCGCCATAATAACATGCGCAGAATGACCATCACCATGAGCAAATAAGAATAAATCATCTGCAAAACAAACGTTAACAATCTTTTGCGTTTCACAATGGTGATGATATTGGAACCTTTCTGCATCGGTGACTCTACGCTGCAAGATAAGAGTTAGGACTTCCATAACTAAAGTAAACAGATATGGAGACAAAGGATCACCTTGCCTCAACCCACACTTACCATTAAACCACCCAAATATATCACCATTAATACAAATCGAATACGAGGCAGTCGACACACAAGCATATAGATATCCGACATCATTTTATTCGTGACCGTGCTGAAAAATAGATGATTAAATTAGTTAAAGTTCCCACATACGATAATCTAGCCGACCTATATACTAAGGCTTTTGATAGATCTCGCTTTGAATTGTTAGTACAACTAAATGGGATGATAAATCCCGAATAAAGACGTCTCCTGCATGACCTTGTACCTAACTGTCTGTTATTTCTATATTTCGTAACCTGCTATTTTTAGTAACTTTCTACTTCTAGTAAGTTTCTAATTCTAGTAAGTTAGAAAATTCTCAAAAAACATGTAAGTCACTAAGCTATTGCAAAAAAATGATGAAAACATTACCCATGCCTAGAACATTATAATATGTGTGGCTTTCAGACGTAGTACATGCACAGTTTAAAGTACCATAAAATATAATGTGTCTAATATATTCATTATATGATGTATCGGTAGGCATGAAGCATGATGGTTCTCAAGTATGTAAAGCACAAGAAATAATACTAAGGAGATTAGTCTATGTTTTAACTCTCGGTTGATGTACGACTTCAAGTCTTAATTCTTAGGTAATTGATAGTATCCTAATACATATTATTGGATTAAGTTAAGCATTTCATCTGGGAGATTTCTTAACTGATTCTTCTGCTATATCCAGACATATGTTAACCTAGTCTCAGTCAGTAGATCTTACAACTGGAACAAGCTCGACCGCGAAACAAGAATACCGTTTTCAAGGTCTTTAGTCAAACTACGTCGCTTTGTTGTGCGTAAGTACAGACCTGTCAACGCTGGTTTGGTTTTAGATTTGCTTGTTTCTAACCTTGGTCAAGTCCAGTTAACTTACATGTTAAGTTTGTACTTAAATTTTTTTAAGGACTTGGCTTTAAAGATGAAAAATTATTAATGTAATTCAATGCTTGGAATTATGGACATATCCTAATCCTAAGAGTATGTCTTCCGTGAAGAAACCATAGATAATCATGAATAATAACTTAAAAATGTACTTGATTAACTCTGAGTGTTTTAATGTTTAAGTGGATCACAATATTGATAATCATCTTGAAATATTATGAAAAACGAATAATAAACAAGGAATACATCATTCCTAATTGTGTATTGTACGCGTTATGGCTAATACGATCTTTGCATCAGTGACTTCACCAAAAAGAATGTGCATTCCAAATACGAACAAATTCGTATCTTATTGTTAGTAACTTTAGTTTTATTTTATTTTTACATTTGGTCTATGCATGGAGATAAAATAATGTTTGTTTACTATTATTGGATAAGTCATAAGCCTCGAGTATTACTTATGTGTCGTGCTAGGTTAGAATAAGTTCACAAAGTTCTAAAGTTTATAAAAGGATTTGAGTTTTCAAGTTCGTAGACCCAAGTTCGTACGAACTTGGACCGGATGAGTATAAATACCTTTAACCAAGTCAAAACCCTTACTCATTCGAAACCTACGAACTTACAATCCCTGCGAACTTAAGAACTTACGAACCTACGTCACTGTGGCATCCAAACACTCAAAATCCTTCGGTTTTTTTATTTGAGTTTCACTTTTGAATCCGATAAGTATCACCACATTAATACTACGCATTTAAGTAAGTCATTCATTCGTCATTCCAACCGTTAAACATATCACAATTTGGGTTTTGGTTTCGGTTTTTGAAAAACAAAAGGAAAATCAAAATAGAGATTGTGATTGAGGATTAAAAATGAAAGTCCTTATTTATTTGTGTAAACTGCATCATTGCGCATCTTTTCCAACATCTTGATTGCGTTTTAGTTCAAACAAAATTTTGAATTCTGGAAATCCGGATCATCCTACGAACTTCCAAGTTCGTACGAACCTAAGTAACTGTTACAAGTTCGTACGAACCTATGTAACTGTTACAAGTTCGTACGAACCTAGTGTTAGTCCGTATGCTCTGGATCTAATTCAAATCATCAAGTAAACCGTGCGGAATCCGAGTTTAATTGATTTATGTGATGAACGAGATTGAATTTCAAATCAATAACTTCTTGTATATTGATATTCAATAACGATTACAAGTGTTTACAATCTAATCTCAACTCTCTCTCAACTGAATCTGTTACAAATAAGCTCTCATGAAAAACACACACCCAAAATGACATTCTGCTGCTGTATTTATACTACTCTACAAGACCTGCGACTTTACCTGCGACTTTAAGGTAAAGTCGCATTTTGCAAGTGTGCGACTTTAAGGTAAAGTCGCAATTAATCAAATTCAAAGCTAATTTCTAAACAAGCTGATTGTCACACAGATATGTATCAACACCTAGCTTGACTCTATCAAGTTCGTACGAACCTATGAAGTTTGTAAAGTGTTTCTTTTTCAATAAACTTAAATATATCATGTTTATTATAGTCTGATTCATATACAGTGATTCTTATAATGATTAACCTGATTATTTAACGTTATTATTGTCTATGTTTGGAATGTTTGCTTATCTCTCTTGCAGGTATGGCTGATCGACAGTTCTTTAGCAAGCATAACTTGGCTATCTCTTTCGATCTTGAGGATCCGACCACCGAGCATTATTGAGGCATTCTTACATTTCTGATGCTCTCAAGAGTTCATTATGCTCTTTCCCATTCGCCGACGTTGAGGATCTCTTATCTCCGTCAATTCTGGGCGAATGCGATGTTTGATTGTAAGCCGAATCCACCAGTTATTCGTACTCGGGTGGAAGACCGTAATATAGAGTTCTCATTTCTATATCTTCGACACATTCTCCAATTGGGTACTGAAGCCCAGGAAAACGGCCCAACTTCATACTCCTTAGATCTCAGGGCTGGAGCTTTCTAGAGGATGGGATATGTGGGAGATGTTACACACAACCAGTATAGAAAGAGTTATCTTTTCGAACAATGGCGGTATCTTATGCATATACTGCTTGTCTCTTTTGGTCCAAAGAAGGCGGGATTCGATACAATGAATCATAAAATGCAGTCGGGAATGGTTTCCCTTGTTTACAACAAACCATACTGCTTTTCTCAGTATTTCTTTGATGAATTGGTTCAGCAAATCCGTGGGGCTGTTAAAGATCGGTTTCTTCTCTACCCTCGCTTCGTTATGATGATCATAAATGGGTTAGCACCGAATCTGCCCGAAATCAACCCCGTCGTATATCTTTCAACAGTGGACAAGAAGATCTTTGTACATTGTCTTAGCCACCGTAGTCGTCGTCCAGGTGCTGAGCGACCTCACGCTACTCCACTTTTCGAGGCTGTTTTAGATGCTGATTATGCTCCACCACTCAATGACGGATGGTTGGATGCGCCCCAGGCCGAGGAAGAAGCTCGTGTTCTTACACTACCACAAGATGCTGCTCCCACAGAGCATGAAGTGGTTGATGAAATTCTTAATCAGCTAGAGCAACCCCAGGAGGGTCAGCAAATAGATCGTGATACTGCTGAAGCTGTTGTAAGAGATGTTCTTTAGGGGGAGCCCTCGTCTGATATGGTGGCTGATGTGGATGCGTTTGTTACTGGTCCACACAATGATATCGAGACTGACATCGAACATATCGAGACTTATACTGCTGGGGCTGATGAGGCGACGACATCGGCTGTTAATCTGTCGAAAAATGTGGAACGTGACTCAGAGACTACTGAGAGTGATCCTGACAGTGATGAGCCTTCAGCTTTAATTTTTCATGGATCACGTGCGGTTCTGGCTCAACATATTATTGCAAAACAAAAAGGTAAACGCAAGCTGATTGAGGATGATGATTATATCCTTCAAGATGAAGCTGATGATGATGATTCTAACACCCCATTGGTTCGGGCATCCAAAAGAAGGCGTCCAACTGGGGTGGTCATTCGTGAAATTGAGGATACTTCATCTCCTACTTCTGTCCGTTCTACACCACCTGTCCTCACTACCACTACAACACCTGCATCAACAACTATTCCAACATCAACACCCACACCAACACCACCACCACAACCCTCAGTTACCGAGGCCGCTACCACTACCCCTCCCATTACCGCTACTCCTTCCGCTTCCACAACACCACCAGCAACTCATCCGGCTGCCAATCTATATGAGCTTGAAAGATTTATCTATCTTCAAGGCTGGATCTCGAGCTTATCTGATATGGTTGCTAACTTGACTGCAGTTGTTACGAGTCAAGAGATCAGGGTGAATAATGTGATTGCTATGAATGAAAAGCTAATTGAGCGCAATGAGAAGTTGGAAGAGATTGTGCGTGAAAATGAAATTCTTCTCTACCGTCTGAAGCGCAAGACAGCTTAGGGGGAAGAACCTAGCTGTAGGGGAGATGAACTTAGAAAGAAAAGGGATGAAGACAGAGACGATGATCCCAGTGCGCCAAAGGAAGGTGAGCTGCCTAGCTCTTCGACTGGAGCACAAGTAGCATAAGGCCAGGGGGAGTCTAGTCAACAAAAAGGAGTAACTGGTACTGAAGAAACTCCAGTAAATCTGACGGAGACAGACACTATCGAAGCACTTCTTAATCTAGATGTGTATGATAGTAGTGAGTCTGAGTTGGAGGAAGGAGAATTTTTGCCAAAAGAAGTTGCTGATTGGAAGTCCGACGATGAGATTATCCTAGATACTGATAATGATATAGATGAGCATGTCGTGACAAAGCAACTGGCGACTGAAGTGATTAGAGATGGGTCAGCAAGTGAAAAGGTGATAGATAGTCAGAGATTAGAGTCAGAAAATGATATTATTCTTAATGATGATTCAGAAGCTGATAAAGAACCATCTAGAGCAGAGTTGAGAAGTTTGTGGTTTAAAAAGATCGAAAAGGAACCGGAATTGAAATTTAAAGAGACTATCAAAGTCAAAGGATCGGGAGAGCTGAAAAGAGGCATCATAAGCTGGTTTTATGACAGCGAGCTGAAGCTGTTCATACTGAAGAGATATGATGGAATTCAATACTTGGAAAATAAGTTGAAGATTTTCAGTTACTTAACGAAGATTGAACTCAAAGAACTGGCTTGGTTAGATTTAATAAATCCGGGAGAAGATCCTTATGCTAGAACAATGGAACGAATTGTAAAGCGTGAAGGAAGGTCAAACAACTTTGTTGAGTTGAAGCCAAAGACAGGAAAGAGAGTTCCAGATTTGACAAAGATAGATCCGATTTCAAACAAACCGTGGATGAAAATGATTTATAAACCGGTTAAATGTTTGAAGAAAGTCTTTTGAAAAAGATGCCGCAGAATATCTTGACTGAGATGAAATGGTGGTATGTAGACAACAAGACAGCAGAAGCTGTGATGGAAGATGTTGATGGGAATGAACTGCTGAGAGTTTATGATAGTTTACATCTGGTAAACTTATCAAAAGATGATCTGATGAAGTTGCATGTAAACAAGATTCTCTGCAGAGATAGTTGGAGACATGAGGGCAGAAGATATTAGAAGGTGGTTAGAGTTTGTGTAGAAAGAGGATTATGGGCTGGAAGTCAAGGGAGCTGAATGAAGAATCAAGATCAAGACTCAAGAAACTAGAGCTATTGTCAAGGGGGAGTCTGTTGGTACACATTTAGTGACAACAACTTTATAGTTTGTAATAGTTAGTTTAATAAGTCTTTTTGTAATTAGTTTACTTATTTTGTAATGTAAGTTCGTACGAACTTAGGTGGGTACGAACTTAGGAATCATACGAACTTAGGCTAAGTTCGTATGGGCTTGTGACTAGACAAGTTCGTAGGGTCCAGACTGTACGAACTTGTGTCCTATAAATAGATTACATGTTTAGTTCGTGGTAATCATTTGTTTTAGAGTATTTTCCAGAGCTTAGCAAATGCAAGTTCGTATACTTGGTATTGTAGAAGCTAACGTTGAATGTAATTGATCTTTATGTTCAATAAAAGTGTTATTAATCATATTCGTATTGCTTGATTGATTAGTGTAACGTTTGTTTAAGGATTTCACACTTAATAAACGTGATAACCACTTAGATCCAGATCAAGGGAACCTACAGAAACTAGTGGACATTGACTCAAAGCTTCAATCTTTTTTAGTCATGTCTTTACCAAATTCTGTCTACCACTCTGTGATAAACTGCACTAGTGGTAAAGATATATGGGAAACTTTGTGTACCATATATGAAGGACCTGATAAGATATCTAAGCTTGTGTCCTTCTAAACAGACAGTATGAACTATTCAAAGCAAATAAAAATGAGTCCATAACTCAAACTTATAATAGGTTCAACTGTCTATTAAATGATATGAAAACTGCTAGTATAAGGAGAGAGTCAATTGACATAATGAATAAATTCTTAGACTCTTTACCCAGCTGTTATGAAAACATCATTGATATCCTCAGAGATACTGGTCATATAGAAAAGATGACAATGAAATCTTTATTTGGCACCTTTCTATGTAAAGAGCAAAATAAACTTCAAAAACTATCTTTTTCAGAGTCCTACAAATCTTCTAATTCTGCCTTAGTGGCTAAAATCTTATCCATCAAGGATATTCCATTTACATCCTCTGCAGAGTCAGCGTATGAACCTTCTGAAAGTGGAGGTGAAGCTGACATCTCAGTAAATGAAGATGAAAGTGATCTTGAGTCTCTCGCTGAAGAGATGGCCCTGATGGCAAGTAAATTCAAGAAATTTTCTAACTACAACAAAAATCCAACCATCAGGTCAAGAGCATCTTCCTCCAGATATATTAAAAATCCCTACAGCGAGAAACTTAAAGGGAAACAAAACTTTGACAAAACTGATGCTATATGCTTTAACTGTCAAAAACATGGACATTTTGCTGCTAATTGCAAGGCTCAGCGTGTTGAAACCAAACAAATCGCTGCAGTCACAAAAGGCATCAAAATACAAAGCTAAGTATAAGAAACTAAAAGGATATATCAAGAAAAATGATATTGGGCGTGTTCTCTTTAGATCATTTTTGTTCTTTGGTTCAACTTTTTTGTCTCATTTCTCTCTGCTTCTTGGCTCTAGATTTATGTGGCTGATTTAGTGGGTATGCTAGACACGTTGATGCTAGAATCCTACTTGTTACTAGGGGTGTTAATCGTCCGATCCGGCAGGTTTTTGGCAAAAAAATCAAACCGGACCGTGTTTGAAGGTTTGAGAAATTCCAAACCGGACTGAATTGTTTAGATTGTTTGGCTGGACCAGATCAAACCGCAAAAATCGGTTCGGTTCGACTGGTTTTGGAGGTTTTTTGTTTTTTCGAAAGAAAATAATTTTTGTTCTATAAATATAGACAATATAATAACATTACTGAATAATTTTCGATAACAATAATTTTAATCTATTGTCCATAATGAAATCGAGACACATCGTATCAAGAAAAGAAAAACAAATACATCACGAGTTTTGTTAATGGTGAATACGAAACAAACCAATTATGATAACTACTTACTTTCAAATTTAATTGGAATAATTGTATCAAATGGGCTCAAACACATTATATTAAATTTTCAAATAAAAAACAAAGGCTATATGTTTATATATACACATAATAGTGGAGATGTCATCAAAAGTGCAAAAATCAAGTTATAATAAAAATCAAATTGGAGGGGAAAAAAAGTATAGAGGCCTCATGAACGTTACTCGCATTTGGCCAATACAACACAAATTGTAGACTATATGTGCTACAACATCCAAAATCTTAAATATATATAAATTATGGCTTATTTCTTATTATATATATACATATATATACGGTCCGGTCCGATTTAACTGGTCGGTAAATGATACAAACTGTAAATCGGACTGGGTAATCCGGTTTTCTAAATTTCAAAACCAGAAACCGGACCACCATCAATCAAATAGGCTAAAATGATAAGGTTCGACCAATTCTCACAGTTTGACGGCTTTGTGGACACCTACTTGTTACTAGAAGAGTTGAACGTAACCAAAAAATCTAGACATGCCCTGCAAACAATTGTATGGAATCCTTGTTTTAAGTATCTTACATTATACTAAAATCTTAAAAAAAGTTTTTTCGACCCGAATATACATATGTCATGGGCCATAACCGTTATGTGGATCAAGGACATTATATACGTTCCGAAAGGTAAAGTTATGTGGTTATTATAGTTTCACACAAGGTAGACATTAAGCGTTATGATATTATATGTATGATGTAGAAAAAAGATGAACCACAAAAAGTGATAGGATTGAAAATTCATTTATCTCGTTGTCCATACGAATCATGGCCTCATGGGCTATTATCATTCGGTCTATTAAGAAGAAGGTTATTCATTGATCCAAATTTAACCATGTTGATTCCGAAAAAAATAAGTTCGTCAAAGATAATGAAATGGGTCAATCCAAAGAGTAATCTTGAGGCGAACTTTTTTCTACAATGCTAAAAGTATATACCAGTCACCAATATAAAAACAACAATAATTTCATTAATAATATATAAACGATATTATATTTGCTCTAAACAATACAGATGATAAGTGCAACAATGCGTTTTAGAGAAAAATAAAACTTACATGATACGTGATGGATGGAAATAGTTTTTAATGTGAAAAACTGATTATACGAATTAAGAACAACGAATATGACTTGGATAAAGTTGTTACCACCAAGCCTATCAATCTGAATAATTCAAAGATAAAGTAATAAAACACCACAAAAAATACTCAAATTGATGAAGGAAGATGTTATTAGTGATAAAGCCTAACAGCATACTAAGAACAATCGACTACTTTTGTGTAAAAACACTAAAAATTGGCTTAAAAACTGAAGTGTTATTTAAATTTAGATATATCTCCTATTACGTAATGAAAATCCTTATAAAAAGATGCACAAAAACGAAATTAACTCTAACTCTTGATAAATGAAAAGCCTAAGGACATATCAAGAGATAAAATGCAATAAAAAGCTAACAAAGCATATCAAAAACTGATTTGTTATAAAGACCGATAAATGTGTTGATTGAGTCTTGATTAATGTTCTATAAACTTTAACTTGGTCTTTATTGGGATTCATTTAAACATCATTTGACTTTCTTCCCCATAAGAACTTTGAACCCAAATATAACTAAATCTGGTCCATAGTTAATAGTTAGCATGAGATATAACATGGGCCTATTTTACACTTTTTTCTGTAGCGGCAAAACTTTATTATAAAGAATCTATAAAAAAGAGAGTTACAAAGAAATAGACGATAGATTATGCATCCATGTCGACCAACTAATCTTCTTATTACAACAACTCGAACACCACATATACGATGGGCCTATTTTACACTTGCCCTGCATTATTTCGTATTTTACTTATAGTTTGTTGCACGTAACAATCCATTTAACTTTTACTGCACGAACAACTTTCCAACATATATAACTTATACGATTCCATATTCTTTTAACTCTAATGTAAATAAGACTAGCATATTGTACGGAACATGCATCTCACACGCACATCCAAGATATATGTATTAATGGATGAGAAAAAGAGTTAAAACAGATTGAAATAAAAAAGACTTGATTAATTTCCAAACATGCCCTTAACCCACATTTTAATTATGTGTCTCTGATAATTAATTAGGAATAAGAATCTTAGTTAGTTATGTCACTTATCCTACATTCACCCCCACAACTACTTGGTGTCCTCTTCCTACCATACAAACACGTAACAAAGGTACAACACACAATATAAGATCCGTGCGTACCGTATCATTTCACCGTATTTGATTCCACAACCACACACGCTTATAACTTATACATTTTTCTTATTCCGTCCTTACACTATGGCCATACTTACAAAATGCCCTTAAACATATAAAGCCAGTGAATTGACCATAAGACCTTGAATATAGTTATTATTTTGTGAAAAGAAAATATGTAATGTTAACCTATGTTATCGTAAAGGAAACATTACTAACGTACTTGCGAATAAGTTAATGCTTAACTGTAAATAATAATATTTCTTATAGTATTAACATCACTTAATTAATTTAAAAAAATTGTTAATTAACATTACTTATTTATTTCCTTATTTTATTTTATTTTGGTACTAACGTAACTGATATTTTTATCGGTTGGACACTTGTTGTGAGTATATCTTGACATAAAGTTATACTTTACTTTCGTATCAAACATATATATGTATAGATATTTTTCTATTTAAAATTATATGCGAGACTACTATTTACCTTTTTTCTGTAAAGAGAGCCAAATAATTTCAGAGGCCAATTAATATACACGTAGGAGTCAACTACTAGTACGACAACATTTAACGACACCTTAAATGTGGTACTCCTTAGTAAATTTTCTACATGGCCACATGTCATATATGCAAAATTGATAAAATTTCGTTGATGAATTCTTTTAGAAGCGGCAGACTTACCATAACTACGTAGGAGTCGACTACTACTACAACATTTAACGACATCTTAAATATGGTATTTCGTAGTAAATTTTCTACATGGGCGCATGTCATATATGCAAGATTGGTAAAATTTTGTTGGTAATTTTTTATTTTAGAAGTGGCAGACTTACCATAACTAATGCCGTTGATGTCTTAACATTCCATTCGTAGAACATAAATTTAGTTTTGAAAATTTACAAGATTACCAAGTGACTAATTTATAGACGTTGATGACTCCACATGATGAGTACCATTTTTTGGATTTATATTTGTAACATACAAAATAACTTCTTTTTAAGAAAAAATTAAAAAATACAAACTTAGGTACGAACTTTAGGATTGTTAGTCTATATGTTGCTAAATTTTTACTTCTACACATATTTATGTCAGTGGAGCATTGAGGAGGTCAAACACAAGGATATATGATTTGGAAAAACTTCTTGTAGTTTAGTTTCTTATGATAGTAATGATAAAAATGAATTTTTTATTTTTTATATAATATTAATTAATTTTTTTATTACAAAATTATATCAAATTATTAGAATTTTATACCCTTTAATATGAAATAATTTTTTTTAAATATATATATATATATATATAATATTGATACACAAAATATTATAAAGTTGTGATACACAAATTTAATCTAGGTTCCCGTAGGTTCGATCTACGAGGTAATATGATATAATCGAGTGCGGAATCCTCGATTATACTAAACGATAACAAACGAGGAATAACAAATATGTAAGGATCACTTTTATTGAATGTAAACAAGTATTACATTCGAACAAAGATACAAACTCTCTCTTTTAGCTTTATACGAACTTGTACTAAGCTTCTAAAACTGAGTTCGAACTTACAACTCCGAAAAACCTCTTTTTCTAAAACTTTCGGAATTGTGTATATATAGGCACATAAGTTCGTACGAACTTAGACACCTTCTAAGTTCGTACGAACTTATTAAGTTCGTACCTACTCTAAGTTCGTACGAACCTACAAAATACACATACAAAACTAAAGTTAATAATTACAATGATTAACAAAATGACTTCTAAAACTAACTATTACAAAAACTAGAAGTTGTTGTCACACAATATGCACCAACAGACTCCCCCTTGACAATAGCTCTGGTTTCACCTGAGATGTTGTCACCCGAGTTGTCTTCAATCTTGATTCTGTTAAACTCTTTTGTCTTCCTGTATATAACACATTTTCCACAAAGTCTTCACTAACCTCTGACATCTTCATTCTTCATGTCTCTAACTATCTCTGTAGCATCATGAAGCTTCAACAGATTATGTCGTACACCCTCAACAACTCTTGTAGCTTCCGACTTACCCTTAGGAATTTCATCTTTTTCAGATTTTAACTCATCTAGGTCTATCACTACGATTCACCTTCAGACATTTCATCATTTTCTGAACTAAACTTCTCTAGGTCTCCTCTAACTCAGACTTATCACTATTAAACTCGTCAGTTCAAAGGTATATGTCTCTGTTAGATTGACTAGACTCACCCTTAACCTGTTCAAGCTTACCAAGTCTTCCAGTTGAAGAGTTAGGCAGCTCAAATTGGTCTACTGCTAGGCAGCCCTCCAACATTCAGTCACTAGGATCATCGTCTCTGTCTCTATTTCTTTCTTAACGCATCCTCTTTACAACCAGTCTTCTCCACCTGTCAGGCTTCTCCCCCTGAGCTGCCGCACTCTTCAACAAGGGATTTATCTTCGTCGAAGCTGTGGTGAAATAGTTGTAATAGGTGATGTTGGAATTGTTGTTGTGGGGTGACCTTTTAGTGAATAACGAGGTATCATTATCAGAATCAGCATCGTCATCTTGCAATGTATAATCATCGTCTTCATTCAACTTATGTTTGCATTTATCTGTAGTAAAATGAGACCGTAAGTGAGATCCAAGTTTTATTAGATCTAGATTCATCCAACTGTGGAATATCATCTTCATCATCACTTTCATCAACACTCTCGGTCTGTTTACACGCAAACCCCAATATCCTCCTCGAATTTAGATCTTCTAGCTTCAATGCTTTTTCAGACCTAAGCTTTGAACTAATTGCATTCGAGTTGTTTCTCCGATCGTAGAGTAAAACAATCAAAAGTAATTATCTCCCCATCTAGTAAGAACTTAAATTTGTACAAATTAATATGAAAAATAACTAAAAATAAACAAAAAAATATGAAATTATTAATATTAAAAAGCACATTCTTTTTGTGAGAGTCAGTGTTACGAAGATCACATTAGCCATGATGTAGACTCTACACAGTAGGAATTATTGTATTCCCTAGTTATTATGTATGTAATTTATAGTTCACGACGATTATTGGTATTGTTGTCCACTTAAGCAGTCAACACTCAGAATTTTCAAGTACACGTTTAGTTATTGTTCACGATTAACTATGTATCTTACATTTGATATACCCTTAGAATCAAGAAAGTCCAGAATATCATGTAGCAGATATTTTTGATTTTATGTCATCTTTAAAGTCAAGTCATTTGTTTTATAAGCAATGTACATAGGTACATGTTTCAGCTATAAGACAAGACTAGGGTTAGAAGCAAACAAATCTAAAATCAAACCAGAGGTGACAAGTCTGTACTTTCGTACAACAGAGCGAAATAGTTTGACTAGAGACCTTGAAAATGGTATTCTTGTTTCTTGGTCGAGTTTTCTCTATTTTTAGGATACACTGACTGAGTCTAGGTCAGCATGTTTCAAGATATAGCAGAAGAAACAGTCAGTGAACCCCCCAGATGAATTGTTTTTGAAAGTCCCCTTTGAAGGGATCCAAACGAGATTGTAATGTGTATTAAATTGCGAAATCCTCTAATACACAAAACGACAATTAAACGAGTGTAATGTAAGTGTTATAAGCTTTTAGCAAGGTAACTTCGAATGTATTCGAACCTAGCAGAGAAATAACAAGTATTCGAACTTATATTTCAGATAAAAAGCGTACAAATGAAATATTACAAGTTTGTATTTATAATCAGCTAAGTTCGTACGAACTTACCTGCTTCTAGGTTCGTACGAACTTACTAAGTCCGTACGAACTTCCTAGGTCCGTACGAACTTACATCGATACAAACAAAAAGCCAAGTTAATAAATACGATTATTAACTACAAAACTAATTACAAAATTAACTATTACAAAATAGAAGCTGTTGTCACAAAACATGCACCAACAGACTCCCCCTTGACAATAGCTCTATTTGTCTTCAGTTTCTTTATTGAAGTCGATCTTGATTCTCGATCAGCTCTGTCGACTTCCTGCCCATATACCTTTCTCGATGCAAACCTTCACCACCTTCTGATATCTTCTGCCTTCATGTCTCCAATTATCTCTGTAAAGGATTTTATTTGCATGAAGCTTCATTAGATCATCCTTAGACAAGTTTACCAAATGTAAACTGTCATACACCCTTAGCAGCACCTTTCCCTCACTGTCTTCCATCACTGCTTCTGTAGTCTTGCTATCAACATACCACCACTTCAGATCTTCAAGTACGTTATGTGGCATTTTCTTCAGTGGAACCTTCTTCAAGCACTTGACCGGTCTGTAGACCATCTTCATCCAAGGCTTGTTTGTTATCGGATCTATTCTAGTCAAGTCTATAACTCTCTTTCCTGCTCTCGACTTTAAATCAACAAACTTGTTCGATCACCCTTCATGCCTAACTATTCTTTCCATGGCTCTGGCGTAGGGATCTTCACCGATGTTTGTCAAATCTAGCCAAGCTAGTTCTTTAAGTTCAATCTTGGGTAGAGTGCTGAAAGTCTTCAACTTATTCTTCAAGTACTGAATCCCATCATATCTTTTTAATATAAACAGCTTCAGATCGCCGTTATAAAACCAACTTATGATGCCTCACTTCAGCTCTCCTGACCCCTTGATCTTGATAGATTCTTTCAATTTAAGTTCCAGTTCCTTTTCCACTTTCTTGAACCATAATTTCTTTAACTCTTCTTGAGTTGGTTCAATTTCTTCATAATCTGATTCAACTTCAGGAGCTAAGTCTTGCTCTAAGTTGATCACTTTCTCACCAGCTTCATTTTCAACAACTACTTCAGTTACTGGTTGCTTTGACACTATATGTTCATCAATATCAGCATCGTCATCCGGAATGATCTCATCGTCTGATCTCCAGTCTACAACCTCTTTATCCAAGATTTCTCCTTCCTCTAACTCTGATCCCTCGCTATCAAACTCGTCCAATCCAAGCAACGCTTCGATAGTGTCAGATTCAGTTAGATTTACTGGAGTTTCCTCAGTCCCACTCCCTCCTTGCGTCTGACTAGACTCCTCCTGAGTCTTTGCTGCACCTTGCTCTCTAGATGAAGAGCCAGGCAGCTCACCTTCTTTGGGTGCACTCGGATCATCGTCTTTGTCATTATCAGCTTTGAATCTCAACTCATCTTCCCTGCACCCTGTCATCGGACTCCCCCTAGTTGTCTGGTGCTTCAGACGATAGAGAGTGATCTCATTCAGCCGTCCTTTCTCCTCCAGTTTATCATTATACTCGATCAATTTGCCATTTAAATCAGCCAACATTTGAATACGGCGTTCGTGGCTATTTACAAGATTTATCAAAGATGTAACTATATTTGTTAAGTTTGTGATCCGTCCCTCAAGATATGCAAACTTTTCCGGATCAGAGAGACTGGCGGTTAGATCGGGGATAGACTGGGTAGATTGAGTTGGAGGTGGAGTGGTAGCTGGAGTTGATTGTGGAGCTGTAGATGTGGTTGTTGTGCTTGTAACAGTTGTGGTTGGTGTGACAATGGAAGCCGTCTGAAGACATGCAGTTTGTGGTAAAGGATGCGGCTCATCCTCACTATTACGTCGAGAAACTGCTTCAGTAGTAGTGGGTGGTTCTGAGATAGATTGTGGTTATACAGTGGGTGGTGGTGTAGGAGTTATGATTTGAGGAGGTGCACCACCCTCTCCAATAACCACTCCAGTTGGACGTTGGCGCTTACGTGCTTGCACCAAGAACTATTCTTCCTCGGACTCTTCATCGGTGCCCCTAGGAACATAGTCCTCGTCCTCCTGGATTTTCCTTTTCCCTTTCTCCTTTTCAGAGGCCGCCTTGGGGTCAAGTAGTATACCCTTAGAACCATGGAACACGATAATAGGTCGGTCCTCACCAGCATCATCATCATCATCATCGCCATCTGAGTCACTCTAGGTGGCCTCAGAGTCTTGGGCTGCATCTTTTTCAGCTTCATCAGCAGGCGGAGATCTTGCTACATCATCGGCGTGTGTCAATCTCCCGGAGAACATCATTAAAATCAGGCCCTGAACTAGCGGCCGCAGCACTTGAACGCGCGCCGCCCTGAAGGACATCTCTGAACAAAGTCTTAGCAATATTAGCGTCGACACGCTCTCCCTTTGCAGGGTGCTCAATCTGGTGCAAGATCTCTTCAACGACTTCTTGTTGTGGCTCATATCTCCACAGCTACCTAGGGCGGAGGCACATCCCACCAACCATCATTAGGTGGTGCTTGATAAGCAGCATCTATTACTGCCCCAAATAACGGCACAGCCTGAGGCTGATCAGCAACAGCTCGACGGTTGTTGTGACTAACACAGTGGCCAAAGATCTTCTTATCAACCGGGATCAAATGTACAACCGGATCAACTGCTGGGAGGTTAGGAATTAGCGCGTTAGGGATCATCATAATGAAACGTGGGTATAGAATAAATCTATCTTTCACACTCCCCTTGATCTGTTGAACCATCTCATCGAAGAAAAACTGAGAGAAACAGTAGGGTTTGTTGTATACAAGTGAAATCATCCCTGACTGCATCTTGTGGTTCATTGTATCGAACTCTGCCTTCTTCAGCCCAAAAGATACCAACAGTATATGCATCAGATAACGCCACTGGCCGTAAACCAAACTTTTGGTGTATTGGGTGTGGGTAACATCCCCAACATAACCTATGCGCTGGAACGCTCCAGCACGCATCTCGAGAGGAAAAGATGTAGGTCCATTCTCCTCAACTTCAGTACCCAACTACAACACATGCCTCAGAAAAGCAGCAAAGAACTCGATATTTACTCCATTGACAGTAGCTCTAATCACTGGTGGCTGAGGTTCACAGTCATGAACAGCCGTAGCCCAAAACTATCGGAGGTATTCAATCCTCAAACCCGGCGAGTGCGTAAGAGCAAAGTAAACCCTCGAGCGCATCAAGAATGTCAGCATCCCTCGGAACTGCTCGGTGGCTGGGTCGGCCAAATCAAAAGATATCGCCACGTTGTGTTTGTTGAAGAATGCACGTTGATCAGCCATTTCTGCACACAAAAACACAAACACACCAAAAATAGATAATAATAATGTTAGATATCAGACATAATTAATCTAGTGACCTGCAATGAAGACTCTACAATTAAAACAAGTCATAAGACATTATGATTAAAAAAATCAAAGTTCGAACCAAAGTAGGTTCGTACGAACCTATAAGTTCGTACGAACTTACTACCCTATGTAGGTTCGTACGAACTTACTGTTTGACCAAGTAAAACTTAAGTTCGTACGAACTTACATATGGCTAGGTTCGTACGAACATGTAAGTTCGAACAGATGAACTAAAAAAAACAACTTCAAATTTTCTTGCAATTAAAATGCAATCAATCCATGGATTAAGTGGCGCCTTGGTGCGTTTTAACATAAGCAACCTTAACACAACAATTTTAACCATTAACACTATCAAAATTTTGATTTTTAAGTTAGTTTTCACAAAAGCCCAAATAAATCCGAATGTTAATATGTTTAACGATTCAAATCATGTACATGTTACTTACTTAGATTTGGATTGTGATTTTGAAGATGTTTAACGAATTAAAATGCTAGTACACAGTCCAAAGTTTGATTTTTGATTTGAAATACAAAACCGCAACTATGTTCGAAGGGTCTGGGTAAGTTCGTACGATGGAAAGTTCGAAGGGTTTTGGAAATGTGAAGAGTTTGACTGAGTTTGACCCTTTTATACCCTAGAGTCTAGGTTCGTACGAACCTAGACTTCAAACATACATTCTAAGTTCGTACAAACTTAGAATTTTCGAACCAAAAATTTTACATTTTCAAATTTTAAAACATTTGCGATTACCTAAATACTTAGACCATTAATGGGGTAGGGTTTGAGCAATTAAAAGAACTAAATGTAAATATTTCCCATAAACGAAGAACTTTTATTTATTTATTTTATAACTTAAAATAACATAAAGTGTAAAATGCGAATATGAAATTGTTCATATTTTGAAATGTACAATCTTTTTTAGAGTGTCACTGATACAAAGATCGAAATAGCCATGTTGAGACCAATACACAGTTAGGAATTTTTACTTATTCCTTTGTTATTATTGTTGTAAATTATAGATCACTACAATTATCGGTATTGTTGTCCACTTAAACATTCGACATGCAGAATTTTCAAGTACATGTTTAAGTTATTGTTCACGATTTCCTATGTATCTTACATTTGATATACCCTTAGAATCTAGAAAGTCAAGAAAATCATGTATCGGATATGTTTTAACTTTAATTTCATCTCTAAAGTCAAGTCCTTTATATTAAGAGCAATGTACTTATGTACATGTGAAGAGACTGGACGAGACTACGGTTAGAGGCAAACAAATCTAAAATCAAACCAGAGGTGACAGGTTTGTACTTTCGTACAACAAAGCGACACAGTTTGACTAGAGACCTTGAACGCGGTATTCTTGTTTCGCGGTCGAGTGTGCTCTATTTTTAGGATACACTGACTGAGTCTAGGTCAACATTTTTCAAGATGTAGCAAAAGAAACTGTCAGTGAGCCCCCCAGATGAATTGTTTTATATTTATCCAATAACATGTATTTAGGTACAACCTATCTCCTAAGAATTAAGACTTAATGTCGTAAATCAAAATAAAGATTTCACAGAAAAATCGCATTATTTAATTGTTGGGACATGTTATTGTGACAACAGATCTAGCTTGTAATAGGATTAGTGTATTTATTGTCAAACTTGTATAATTGGTTTAGACTTGTAAATATATGATATTAACTTGTTATTATTATTTGTTAAATATTATTGTACAAGTATCGATTTCAAGTTAAAGTCAAAATCGCGAATTGAGAAGTCAACTCGCAGGTCAACAAGACTTGCGAGCTGAGATCTCAGTTCGCAGACCATCTGGACTCGCAGGTCTCACCTGCGAGTTGAGAACTGGGCTCGCAATGCCATCTGGACTCGCAGGCCCATGGGCTGCGAGTTGAGTCAACTCGCAAAGCCCATGAGCTGCGAGTTGAAATAGATATAAATATTTATTGCTGCTCATTTATTAGGTGTGGTCTAGAAATCCGTGCCATTATTACACACATCAAATATTTAATTATTCTCCTCGTTTTTCGTGCGATATATTTATTATAGTATTAAAGGCTCGGGTTTGAGTGATTAACTTAGTTAATAATCAAAACGAAGCGCTTTAATTGATAGTAAAGTTATATAAGCTCAAACCTAACGTATTCAGGGATTCCGCACCTCAATACTTAAAGATAATCCGTTATCGAACCAAGATCTAGCGACCTTACAATTGGTATCAGAGCTTTCGGGCTTAGAAACGTTGTGGTTACAAGGTTTTTGGTTATATAACATCTTTAGGGTCGTTTTTCGAACGAAATCTACGGATTTATTCGTAAAATACCAAAAAGTTTCAGTTCCCAGATTTTGAGGCGCCGTTTTTGCGAGTTGAGATTAGGGTTACTATTATTTGCGAGTTGAGAATTATCTGCGAGTTCAGTTTCAGCTGCGAGTTGAGATAGACTTGCGAACTGAGATTTCTGCGAGTTGAGATTCAGCTGCGAACCGAGTTCCCTTGCGAACTGAGTTTCCTGCGAGCTGAGATTTCTGCGAGTTGAGATTCAGCTGCGAACCGAGTTCCCTTGCGAACTGAGTTTCCTGCGAGCTGAGATTTCTGCGAGTTGAGATTTCTGCGAGCTGACTTTACTTGCGAATTGAGTCTAGTTGCGAGTTGAGATTACTGAATTCGCGAGATAACTTGATTTTTGACTTTAAAATGTCTGATTTGAGTCGAATGATCGAGATGGAACACGAGGTTGGCAAATCTAATGTTCCACCAAAGCTACTCAGACTTGAGGACTATTACGGGTGGAAAGACAGATTCGAAAGTTACTGTAGATTCCACGACATCACTATTTGGCTGTGTATTAAGAACGGATATGTTGCACCTACAGCTGAGGTAGGGAATGCAACTGTGATTGTGCCTTACGACAGGATGAATGACAATCAGAAGAAAGAATTCACTATTGATAATAAGGCACATTCATCGATAAAAATGAGCCTTCCCAAGGAAATCAATCACCAATTGAAGTCCTTTCACATAGCTAAAGAGCTCTGGAATGCTCTAGAGAAAAGGTGTGAGGGAAGCCCTCAGGTGAAGGCAGGCAAGTGTAATCTTCTGAAAAAGCAGTTTATGGTATTTAAAGCTTTTAGAGAAGAGGACCTTGAAGCCTACACCACCCGGTTTTATCACTTATTAAGTGAACTTGACGACCACGAAATTTTCTACAATGATAAGGAGAAAACCGACAAATTCATTGAGGGTTTACCTTGTAAGTGGGAAATGTATGGTATCATGCTCAAAGACAATGATGAACGATATGCTACTATGACCCTAGAGCAGGCTATTGACAAGCTCAGGGGTTATGATTTCTCCAAGAAAACAAGAGATACAGATTCTGATCACCTACAGAATCCAGGTTTATACCATGGAAAGACCAGTATCTCTAATCCTTCATCTAATTCGACCACTGCAAATTGTTTGCTGGTGAAATTGATGAACTTGGAGAAATGTTAACAGAGGATATGTGCTTCATAGCTTCGGATGGCGGTGAAAAACGAAGCAGGAACAATTCTTCGGATAAGTCTACTCAAGGACATCATAAGATGCCGATGAGTGTGAAATCAGCAGAACAACAACTTTCGGTTCTGGCTTCATTCGTTGCTTCCTATGAAAATTATATTCAAGGGAAGATTAATGATCCTGCACAATTTGATGAAGATTATGATCAGGTTGACCCTGATGACTTAGAGGAAATGGACCTCCAGTGGCAACTGGCTATGGTGTCAAGGAGAGTAAAGAATTTCCTAAAGCGTACGGGTAAGAGAGTTGTTGGAAATCGACCAGGGTTTGACAAGTCCAAGGTCAAGTGTTATAACTGTCAAGGTTACGGACACTTCGCCAGGGAGTGTCAACGACCGAAGGCTGATACAGGCATTGCAAAACAAGACTCGGGAAGTACTTTAACTTCCAAAGTCTTGGTAGTTCAGCAAATTGATGGTTCCTATGATTGGTCTACTCCGCCTGAGCAAGCTCTCATGGCTGAAATAGACGATCAGGAGAAACCAACTGAATCAACTCTATACATGCCAACTGCTGAGGAATGTCAAGCTAATGTGCCACACACAGAAGTCAAGAGGAACGAGGAAGATGTGCTCTACATCAACTCGACTGAAGAAATGAGTCCCGATGACTTCGTTGCATACATGGCTGATGTACAGTCAGACAAGAAAAAGGTATGTCTGGATCTTCCTACTCTTGCTGATGTCTGTTACTTAGTTACTGACTTACATACTCAGGTTAGTGTTTTTGCTGAATCTAACAAAACCTTAACATCCGAATTAGATATAGCTAAGTCTGATGTTCTTAGGTTAGGTGAGGATAAGCTGGCATTAACTGAAAAGATTAAGAGTGATGCCTTAGATAAGACTAGTCTAACTGACATAATTAATGAACAATGTGTTAAGATAGACGGGTTATATCTAAACCTTAATGAGCTAAATAGAAATATTGCTATTAGGGATAAAGAACTTTCAGAGTCAAATATGAAGGTAGTAGAGCTAAATAGAAAATTTGAAGGTTATAGAACATCCTCTTTGACCTTAGATAGAATCATTAGCTCTCAACGTAGTGTGACAGATGTTACTGGCCTAGGATATTCTGATGTTCCTCCGCCCTTTAATGCCAATTACACTGCTTCTACTTCTATTGACCTAGAAATGACAGATGCGAATCCTGAGACTGAGGATTTGAAAACTCAACAGTCTGAAGCATCTGAGACTCAGAAAAATATTATTAATGACCTATCATTAGACAAGAGTACAGTCAAATCATTCGCTAAAGTACAATTTGTATCAAGTGGAATGATTGGTAGTACTAATGTAAACAATGAGGGAATTAAGAAACATAGGGAGTTACCTTCAGTGTCTTCTGATCAGACAAAGAAGGAGTCTGCTAAGACTGTTAAGTCACGAAAGCAGATGTCATGCTTCAAGTGTCATCAAAGAGGACGGAAGCTACTCCTAACCGCGAGAACAGTGATAAGACTAAAATCATCTCTAGTTCGAGCACAGACAGGTTAGGTACCAAACCAGGAATTGGTATTAAACCTGTTACTGCTCTTAAAAGAGATGCTTCTCACAGTGTCTCGCCGCCCAAACCTAAACGGCATGAAAATTTCAATAAAGATCATGTGCCGTCAAGGTTTATGACTCCGAGAAGGAACCAAAGTCACTTTGAGATTGGATCTACATCTCGTTCACAAGGAGTTAACCAAGGGTCCTATAATAATCGTAACCAAGGGCAGAAATTCCAGGGTTATGTATCGGGGAGGGTTGGAAGTCAGTCAACTCATAGACCCAGGACCACTAATCATCAGCAAACTGATGCTCCATCAAAAGTGACCAAAGCTCCTAATGGGAAGGATGGTTACTTTAAAGAGCTACAGTTTGTCGATGATAAGGGACAAACCAAGACCGTAATGGCTTGGGTCCCTCTTGATAATTGATTGTGTACAACTTGTATGTGCAGGAGCAGACTGGGAACAATGATAATTGGTGGTATGTTGACAGTGGATGCTCTAGGCACATGACAGGAACCAGAAGTCTACTGACAAACTTCAGAGGTGGACTGAGACAAGGAGTGCACTTCGCTGGTGATAAAGGAGGAGTAATTACTGGGAAAGGAACAGTTTCAAATGGAACTTTGACTCTAGAGGATGTGAATTATGTTGAAGAACTAACGCACAACCTAGTGAGTGTTTCCCAAGTTTGTGATAAAGGTCATCCTGTTCTCTTCACTGAGAAAGAGGCCTTGATCCTGAAGCCGGGTTTTATCATTCCCGAAAAATGGATACTGATGAAAGCTCCAAGGAAGAAGGACATTTATGCTATCAACATGAATGCTCCTATTACTTCAATTGTGTCTACTTGTTTGTTATCCAAGGCTTCAGAATCAGACTCTCTCCTATGGCATAGGAAAATGGCACACCTAAATTTTCGTAAAATGAACTACATAACAAAACATGAGTTAATTCTGGGTGTACCACCGAAGAGCTTTGCATTTGAAGACAACTGTATCTCTTGCTTGAAAGGGAAACAGCATAAGAAACCACACAAGTCTAAGACTGTGAACTCTATTTCCTCGCCTTTTGAGCTGTTACATATGGATCTCTTTGGCCCAATAAGCAAGAGAAGCATAGGTGGCAAATGGTACAGTCTGGTTGTCACAGACGATTTCTCTAGATTCTCTTGGGTATTCTTTTTGGGATCTAAGGATGAAACTCCGGGCATTCTTATGGAGTTTCTAGATCTAATAGAGAACATCTATAGAAAAAGAGTTAAGAGAATTCGTAGTGACAATGGGACTGAGTTCAAGAATTCTGCATTGAATGTATATTGCTTAAGCAAAGGCATTCAACATCAATTTAGTGCACCATATGAACCTCAACAAAATGGTGTTGCTGAAAGGAAGAATAGAACTCTAATTGAAGCAGTGAGAACAATGCTTGCAGATTCAAGGCTTCCGGTCATATTTTGGGCAGAAGCAGTGAATACAGCATGTCACGTTCTCAATCGGGTTCTTACGGTTAAAAAGCAAAAGAAGACATGTTATGAGCTTTTGAACAAAAAGAAACCGAACTTAAAAGGGTTTGAACCCTTTGGAGTTTCATGTACGTTGTTGAAAACAAGTCATCAACCTAAATTTGGTGAGAAGGCTGACGAAGGATACTTCCTAGGTTACATGCCTAACTCACCAAACAAACGGGTCTTCAATAAAAATTCGGGACGTGTTGAAATAGTTTATAACATCGAAGTTACGAGCTATACACATGACTCGCATAAGGGATTGGATTGGCAATTTGATTATTCAGATCTTTTCAAGTCATTTAAAGTCCCTATCAGTGACTATGTCAGTAACTCAGATATTCCTGAGCATTTATTATTGGGAGATGAGGATCCCACTCCAACATCGAGTGCTCAAACGTCTGATGCTAGGAATATTGTCGATACTGATATGGTCCCCCCTATCGAGTCACAACAACCTCAAGATGATATACCTCAAGAGAGTGAAGATCCTGAAATTGCTTCTCAAAGGATTATGGATGATGTTCTTACTCCTCTGAGACAATTAAGGATATCAACTACTAATGAAGGTATACCACCTCTGGAGGAAATTGGTGCCAACTTACAGGATGATATTCCAGTTGAACCTGTTACTTCAACAAGAATTAATAGGATTCAATGCAGGAAGAACTGTCTCAGTTCACAAAATTGCAAGTTTGGGAGTTGGTTGACTTACCTGTTGGAGAATATCCAATTGGAACTAGATGGGTATTTAAGTGCAAAAAAGATGATCGAGGAATCGTGATTCGCAATAAAGCTCGTCTAGTTGTCCAAGGTTTCAATCAACAAGAGGGGATTGATTACAATGAAGTGTTTGCGCCTGTGGCTAGGCTTGAAGCAATTAGGTTATTCTTAGCATTTGCAGCCTCAAAGAAAATAAAAGTATTTCAGCTGGATGTTAAAAGTGCCTTCTTGTATGGCAAAGTCAAAGAAACGGTGTATGTTTCTCAACCACCGGGATTTACTGATCCAAAGTTTCCAGATAGAGTATATCGTCTCGATAAGGCTCTATATGGATTACATCAAGCTCCGAGAGCGTGGTATGAAACACTGTCCACTTATCTTCTTGAGAATGGATTCACAAGAGGAAGAATTGACAGTACACTCTTTGTGAAATGGAAAAGGAGAGACTTTCTACTTGTTCAAGTAAAGACCAAAGACAAAGTTGAAGATAACGACGCTAGAGCTATTGTCAAGGGGGAGTCTGTTGGGACATGTTATTGTGACAACAGATCTAGCTTGTAATAGGATTAGTGTATTTATTGTCAAACTTGTATAATTGGTTTAGACTTGTAAATATATGATATTAACTTGTTATTATTATTTGTTAAATATTATTGTACAAGTATCGATTTCAAGTTAAAGTCAAAATCGCGAATTGAGAAGTCAACTCGCAGGTCAACAAGACTTGCGAGCTGAGATCTCAGTTCGCAGACCATCTGGACTCGCAGGTCTCACCTGCGAGTTGAGAACTGGGCTCTCAATGCCATCTGGACTCGCAGGCCCATGGGCTGCGAGTTGAAACAGATATAAATATTTATTGCTGCTCATTTATTAGGTGCGGTCTAGAAATCCGTGCCATTATTACACACAGCAAATATTTAATTATTCTCCTCGTTTTTCGTGCGATATATTTATTATAGTACTAAAGGCTCGGTTTTGAGTGATTAACTTAGTTAATAATCAAAACGAAGCGCTTTAATTGATAGTAAAGTTATATAAGCTCAAACCTAACGTATTGAGGGATTCCGCACCTCAATACTTAAAGATAATCCATTATCGAACCAAGATCTAGCGACCTTACATTAATATAGATTAAGTACTTGAAAACCATTATGCCTAATGCCTACCAATAAATCGAGTAGTGAAGCTATTAAATACTTTACATTTTCGGTATAGTTACTGTGTAAGTTCTACATCTAAAAGCCACACATATAAAATGTTCTAGGCATGGGTAATGTTTTCATCATTTCTTTGCAATTAGTACAGTGACCCTCAATTTTGTTGCTATTTTTACAAGGATAAAAGAAAATAAAATAAACTAAGAGGTAGAAATAAACTACTAATATACAAAGTTCTTTGTGGGAAAAATTTACTCAGGATTACTCATCCCATTTAATTGGATTAAAAGCTCAAAACGAGACCTATCAAAAGCCTTCGTATAAAGGTCGGCTAGATTGTCATCAGTAGGCACCTTAACTAATTTAATCAAGTGTTTTTCAGCACAGTCACAAATATAATGATGTCTAATATCAATATGTTTCGTCTTACTATGCTTAACCGGATTATTAGTTATAGACATGGTCGATTGTTTATCAATCATAATAGGAGTATTTGAAAAGTTTAAACCATAGTTGCGCAGCTGTTGTTGTATCCACAGAACTTGTGAACAACAACTACCGGCTGCCACATACTCAGCCTCACAGGTTGAGATGGCGACAGAGGGATACCAAAGACCTAACTTCGGTTTTCCCTTAAGATATCACAATATTCTCTTTGTTGCCTTCATGTGTGACTCTTTAGGATTCGCTTGAAAACGAGCACACAGGGAGACCGCAAACATTATGTCAGGTCTAGAAGCTGTTAAATACATGAGAGAACCGATAATGGCCCGATATTGAGTCGGATCCACATCTTCAGTACTCTCTGTATCTTGTCCAAGATTATGATTATGTTGAATCGGAGTGCCATAAGACGAACTATCTTTCATATTGAAACGAGTGAGCATTTCATGCACATACATCGTTTGATGAATAAAGAATCCGTCCTTCTTTTGATCAACTTGTAATCCTAAGAAAAAGTTTAATTCTCCCATGGCACTCATCTCAAACCGTCGCTTCATCACTTGTTCAAAGTCTCTGCACATATTCTCGTCAGATGATCCAAAGATGATGCCATCGACGTAGACTTGTACAAGTAGGAAATCATCCTTTTTCCAATTGATGAATAAGGTACTATCTATTTGTCCTCTCTTGAACCCATTTTCCAAGAGGTAGGTAGATAGCGTCTCATACCAAGCTCTGGGTGCTTGATGCAGTCCATACAAAGCCTTGTCCAATTTTTAGACTCGGTCTGGATGTTCTAGATCACTGAACCTCGGAGCTTGTTGGACAAAAACCAGTTCTTGAACTTTACCGTGAAGGAAGGGACTCTTAACCTCGAGTTGATAGACTTTTATTCTTTTATGTGCAGCAAATGCCAGAAACAATCGAATTGCTGCTAGCCTTGTTACTGGTGCGAACACCTCTGTATAGTCAATCCCTTCCTGTTGGTTAAATCCTTTAACCACTAACCTCGCCTTGTTTCGAGTAACAATTCCCTTATCATCACGTTTGCACTTTAACACCCATTTGGTGCCTATTGCAAATTCTCCCTTTGGTAGATCAACTAGCTCCAACACTTTGAGCTTCTTGAATTGTGCAAGTTCCTCTTGCATAGCTTCTACCAAGGAGTTTTCCTTGAGAGCCATTTGGACATTTTTCGGTTCTATTTGAGATATTAAACATCTGTACAGGCACTTATGCATGATCCCAGTGTCTTGGATCGATACATATAGACTAGTGCTGTCAGATATCTCTGTACGAGTCTTTACTCTAGAACTTGGATCACCAATGATATTATCAATTGGATGATACTTGTCCACACGAGTCGAAATCGTAGTATCAACCGATAGGTTAGATCCTAGATTTGATCCAATTTCCCCCTCAGGTAATACTTCTTCTTCAGCAATTTCTTGCACAGAATCTATAACCTCAGATGAAGACGGGATATATTGAAATGGGATCTAAGTCTACAATTTGTTCAGCAATCACTTCTTTGCCTTTACCATTTGAATCTTCTAAACTGGGAACACTAGATCTTGGTGCAAAACCGTTGTTCTCACCATCATCTAGTATAATATGTTCTAGTCCTAAAGTGTCAACTTCACTTAGGACAGGAAGATTAAATGATTTGAAAACAGCGTCACAATCGAATAACCACTATGATCCTGTGTGTACAGCTGGAGTATAAGATGTGACTTGTATGTTGTACACAATCTCAACTCTACCAGCAGTCTTATTAAAGACCCTTTTGCTTGAAGATCCGGCTTCATAACCTAGAAAAAATCCTTCATCCGCCTTGTCACCAAATTTTGGTTGATTTTTGGTCTTTAATAAAGTACAATAAACACCGAAGGGTTCAAGACCAGTAAGGTTTGGTTTTCGACAGTTTAGAAGCTCATAACACGTGTTGTTATGCTTTTTGACGGTTAAAACCCAGTTAAGCACATGACAGGCTGTATTCACTGCTTCTCCCCAAAAAATGACAGAAAGCTTTGAATCAGCCAACATTGTTCTCGCTGCTTCAATTAAAGTTATATTATTTCTTTCAGCGACTCCATTTTGTTGTGGCTCATAGGGTGCACTAAAATGATGTTGAATTCCTTTGCTTAAGCAAAAGACATTCATCACCGAGTTTTTGAACTCTAGGCCATTGTCACTTCTAATTTTCTTGACTCCTCGACCATGTTGATGTTCAATTTGGGTAAAGAATGTCATCAGCATTTCAGCTGTCTCATCCTTTGATCCCAAGAAGAATACCCATGTGAATCGCGAGTAGTCATCAGTTACCACCAAGCAGTAATGTTTACCACATATACTCCTTGCGTTCATAGGACCGAACAGATCCATATGAAGGAGTTACAAAGTTGAGGATATTGAATTTTGAACCTTGGATTTATGATGTTTCTTGTGTTGTTTTCCTTTCTGACACGGCACAAATCTATCCTCTAGCCCAAATCTCTGCAATGGTACACCTAGAACTACTCCATTTTTTACTATGAAATTCATCTTTCTAAAGTGCAAGTGTGCCATTTTCCTGTGCCACAACTGTGAGTCAGTTTCAGATGCTTTGGATATAAGACATGTCGACTCCTGAAAAGATTCAGTAACACTCATGTCCATCAAAAAAGTGTCATTCTTCCAAGGAGCCCTCATGACTATCCACTCCTTTGGTATGACAAATCCTGGTTTTAATATAAGTGCTTCTCTATCTGTGAAATGGACAGGATGTCCTTTGTCACAAATCTGAGATACACTCATAAGATTGTGCTTTAGCTCCTCAATATAGTTGACTTGCTCTAGCGTTATCTTCCCATTTGTTACATTGCCTAATCCCGTGATTTGGCCACCTTTCGCTTCGGCGAAGTTTACGTATCCTCCTTTCTTGTGTATGAAATCCACAAGAAGTTGATTTTCCCCCGTCATGTGTCTGGAGCAACCGCTATCTACATACCACCAGCTTGTAGCACGTTTGATTAACTCCTGCACATTAATTGAAAACAATTAGTCGTCAAGAGGGACCCAAGCCACGATGGTCTTGGGTCGACCATTCTCATCAACAAATATAAATTCCTTCAAGTATCCATTACTCTTATCAGTAGAGTTAGATGCTTTGGGAATCGCACTCGTTTGAGCATGGGTGGAACCACCACTAGGCTTTCGCTCGGGAGACCTTTGAAAAAGTCTCGGATTGACAGGCCTAGGGTTGGAAGTAGATCTAGCCCTAGAAGTATAGTTATAATTAGAATTCTGATAATTCTGATTACTACTGTTTTGGTTAGAAAAACTATGATTTGGTGTTTGGAAACGTTGTGGAGTCTTCGACCGAGACGATTGTCCAAAGGAGTTTCCTCTTGCAGGAGTAGCACTTCATGAACTCTCACTAGTAGTGAACTTCACAGTTTTAGAAATCAGTTGAGATCTCTGAGAGCTCGATGTTCTCTTAAATCCTAACCCGTTTCTTCCAGAATTAGCACCATGTTCTTTTGAATCAATGAAAACATTTGTAATTCTTTGATGTACACTAGTTGTCTCAGGCATCAGAATTTTCTTGTCCTGAGACGAGCTAGTTTTAATAGGTGATTGGTCTTTACTCACCTAAGTTGATTTTCCACCTTTCCCTTTGGTTGGACATATACTTGCTACATGTCCCTTTTGGTGACACACGAAGCATGAACGTCTCACCGAGGCCTTTTTAGGAGCCTTGTGATCCGTTAGATTGTCCAGCACAAGTAAAGGTTGAGATGAGACCTTTTCTACTTGTTAAACATATTCAAACAATCCTTATGAAGATTCAATGATAATTGAGAGAGTTTCCTTTGGAAGTGTTTTTCTATTAAACTTGGAAACTTGGAAAACTTACAAATGAGTACCACTAACTAGCTATTTATACTAATAGAGTAGTCACATGGTTAATTTCAATAATAAAGGTTACAATCTATATTTTAATATCTAACAATCTCCCCCTGATTGTAAACTTTGCTTGGATAGTCTTCAATTCAGATATATATCTTTTATGCTTGAACTTCGAGAATCTTTTGTAAGCTGAAAACCACGTTGAAGCACACTTTTTGCTAATCTTGTCTCAGCTTTTATCTTTGAAGTTAATTCTCGAAGATAAATTGAAGACAAATCATTTTCTTGATCTTCAACGGCAACTTCTAATCTTGAATGTGTTGTTGGAATATTTCTCTTAAAAGCTCGCATTTTGAACGTACCTTTTACTAGTCTTGATCCTGAAAGTATATTCCAAATGGTAGTTGCCAATGAATCTTCTTTGGGCTATTTGATTCCAATATATGAAATATTTATGTTTTTGTCTTTGCAATCTTGATCTTTCATTAATACTTTTGAAGCTTCTCTTCTATTGCTCCCTCTCAATTGAATATTGATCTTCTTGAATTTCGCTTTCTACTTGAACCATTTTCGAATCTTATGTTGCTCCCCCTCAAATCAATAATCTACTTGCTCCCCCTCAAATCAATAATCTTTTCATCTTCTGAAGCCTTTTTAACTTTTAATTCAAACCTTTTCATAGTCTGACTTTCTCCCCCTCAAACAAATTATCTTTTCCCAAACTTGTAGAAAGATGATATTAGTTCTTCATTGAAGCTTTATCTTTCATTAAACATATCATATTCAAAACACAAACTCTTTTCATCACTTATTCACAAACACTAACTCTTTTATTTACTATCTTCAAACACTAATTCTGTTCTCCCCCTTCACGATGATTATGATACATCGTGAGGATCATGAATATGGTGTAGCACAACTTGTTTCAAGTGTTAACCCTTTCACACGCTCCTCACTCAACCTCTCACATTTTTCAACTCCTCCCTCATTTTCATTTGGCATTATTGAAAGTATGCTGATCTGCACTTTAATCTCCACCAACCCTCTCACTTAGACCTAAGATACCCTTGCATCCTAAATTATGGAAGGTGGCTCCTGTGGTAGATCCATCCGGCTCTAGTGGATCTTAGGAGTAATTTTATTCTATAACACTCAGTGCAAATGTCAGCATATGCCAAAACGTTGATCATTAATTGATCATCACATCATGAGTTTGTGATTTTGGAATTACATCGATTTAGATATCTTCGGTATGATTTCCCTCCAAGAGTATAAGAACCAAAATCATTTGAAAAGCTTTAAAAGTGTTCGATAATGACAAAGATTTTAACACTTGAAAGTTTTTGATTTTGAAACATACTCCCCCCTTAACATATGCAACATATGAAGGTGAGTTGTCTTTTGATAGTGTGCGAGCTCCCCCTCAAATATATCAAACATTTATCAAAAAGTAAGTAGGACGGGAGCTCGAAAGAATCAATGTTACTTTTGAGCTCTTTCAATTATAACGGGTTTGAACTGAAATGTTCAGAAACCATTTTCATTTGAAGAACGAGTTATGAACCGATTTGTTCATAAGTCAATGATTGGAAATTTAGACAACAACTTTTGGAACCCATTTAAGCACAGTACCAATGGGTTTTGAAAATATACCATTTATAAGTTGTGTCTATTTGATTGGAAATACATTTATCACCTTGCTCTTGTTAAAACCCAGACCCTTCTCTTCCGAATCAGTGACATTCTTCCTTCCAGTTTTCTTCAAGAAGTTCTTCACTCTTCTTGTGAGCATAGCCATGCTCCACTTCAAGTCCATACGCTCAAGTTCTTCTTGATCAATTTGACTGAAATCTTCTTCAGTCAGATCCACAGTGCTGTTCTTGTTGGATAGGAAGTCATCATAAGCCGACATGAAGGCTGTAAAAACAACTGCATGTTATTCAGCAACTGCAGGAGATGCACCTTTGAAGTTTGAATAAGCACCACCCCCACTTGAAGAGTTAATGGTGGTATACCCAAATCCACCAGATGTACTTGGGGCACCAGAACCTCCAGAGAAAAAAGCAGACCCAACAGCTTGAGTCACTGCAGCAGGAACATCCACACCATATAGCTTTGGGTTCTGAATATGTGCAGTAGCCTTGGTCTCTTTCTTCTGCATGTCTACGAGATCAGTAGCAATCTGTCCAACCAAATCATCTAGCTCCATGTCCAAAATGTCATCATCTTTTTCCATCAGCAGCACTCGTGTATTCCACTTTTTGGGTAAGGAACCCAGAAGCTTCTTGTTAACATCAGTTTTGTCGAGATTTACACCTCCCTCAATTAATTCACTCACAAGCTGTGAATATCTACTACACATATCTTCGAGAGATTCAGTAGGCAGCATGTCAAAGACTTCAAATTGTTTCTTGACTAGATCCAGTTTGTTCCGTTTGTACTGATCACTGCCACCACATTTCTTTTCAAAAGCGATCCATAAATCATACGCAGTTTTGTGGTGGCGTAGTTGTCGGAGAATCTGTTGAGGTAAAGCCATGGTAATAGCAGAGTAAGTCTTCTTTTCAGTGTCAAAAGCCTTACGTTCCTCAGGAGTCATAGACTTAATGGACTTTTCAGGAATAGGTCCATCAAAGATACCGGTCCTCCCGGGACGTTCATACCTTTCTTCCATATAAATCAGCATCTCAGGATCGTTGAAAGATATAAATGCTTCAAATCTTTGACGCCAATCCGAGTAATTCATTCCATTTGTGTACATAGGTGGTTTATTTGTTGAACCCACCTCACTATTATACTTTAACATAGCCCCAACTTGTTGAATAGATGCTGATGCAAAAGACGTCATCGTAACGGGCTCGAAAGACTTTTCAAAAAGTTTCTAAAACTGGAGTTAGCGACACAACTGTTGTGTCGCAGATGACCTTACGGCGACACTAATATTGTGTCGCAGACCTTATGTCGCGAAACAAGTATGTCGTAACTGTTATGTCGCAAAGATTAATGTCCCTAAAACCCTATTAGCGACACAAATTAATGTCGTAGACTTGTGTCGCAACTTGTGTCGCAAAATGGCGCTGTCAGATCCCTAATACCTCAAAAACGAAAAATTTCGAAACCTAATAATTTTTAACGAAAAACTTCGCAAAACCTTCGAATTTTAGGCTTAAAAACTCCAATTTTTCAACTCCAAAACTCCTAGAATGAGAATCAAACACCAAAATATACGTTAAATGATCAAAATATGAATCAAAACGTACCCAAAACGATTTAATACCACAAAATCCTTTGATTAATGGCTCTGATACCAATTGTAGATCCCGATAATGATCCTTAATCAAATCGCTCAATGGAGATAATTACACGAATAGAATATAAAGCTTAAAACAATGAAGAACTAAACAATAATAATACTTTATATTTCTTTTCTCTAAAAGATTTCAGCAGCCAAAAAAACAGAGAATAAGTGTGTGAAATGTCTATGAAAAGTCTTACCCTAAAATATTACAACTTGGGTATTTATACTAAACAAACTGGCCGACTTATGCGACACAAGCCTTGTGTCGCAGAGATCACTATTGCGACATAAGCGCTGTGTCGCAACTACAACTAATGCGACACAGGCCTTGTGTCGCATAACACATAAAATGTAAATTCAACTAAGTCAATTACATTTACACACACATTACAGACTTGACCAACTGACAGACACACTAAGATGTATCAACAAACTCCCCCGTGTCTTCAGCTTGGTCTTCAAAATCTTCAATCAAACCCAGCCTGCTGGAAATACACCGCCAGTGTGTATTCCATGTGTTACACATACGTTGACAATCCTTTGAAATTGAAATGCGATCTTCTTAGTCACAGCATTTCTCTCATTAAAGCGAATTGGATTGTCGAACAGCTTTCTCAAATCTTTCTCTGAGAAATTTATGAAGCTCATTGGATCAAAATCTCGAAATTTAGTTTTCTTCAAATTATACAATGAGCTCTTCTCTGGTTGCTCTATCTCAGGCACAAATATCAAAACTGCCTCACCGGTATGAGCATCCAGTTCCCAGTAATGAAATCTTCTTAGAAAGTCCAAGGGAACTGTATCCAGAGGAATCTTCTTCAAGCAATCAGCCGGAGGGTAACACATTTTGATCAATGGCTGATTGGTGACTGGATCCAACCTTTTCTTATAGATGATTCTGGTTCCCAACGTCGGTTTGATAAAATTGTACCTCTTAGTACGGATTTCTCTTTGCAGAGTAGTCTGAATGAATTTCGCACGATCGTCTTTTGAAGGATTAATCAAAGTGAGCTGAGCAAGACGATTAATTTCTCCTTTCAGCAAGGTGCTCAGCTTGGTGAATGATCTTTTAAAATATTGAACACCGTCTAATCTCTTGATCATGAATACACCATTTGATATCTTCCAACTCTTAATCAAACCGGTATACGCTCCACTAACTTTGTATGATTTGCAAGTTACAGGTACTTGCTTTCCTTCTTTTCCATGAGGCCACCATTTAGCCTGTTTTTCAGCTCGAGTCTCAGAAGTTTCAGTATCTGGAATAGGAGCCTCAGATGTTCCTTCATCTTGAGTCTCAGATATATCCTCAGCTTCATCTTCAGAAGAATCTGATTCAATTATGGGAGCATCGTCATAGAACTCGTCATCATTTAGACCTTCCTCCTCAACCTCAACATCATCGTTTTCTTCAAAATCTTCATTCTCAGAATCAGAATTGACTTCGTTTATAATACGTTGAATAAATGAAAGATCTGCACATGAGTAATCAACAGCCAAAGGTCTCGGCTGGCCTGGTGTGTGATGCACAGGAAAATACTCTAAAGTTGGCGTTTCATTATTATGTTCAATATGTACATCTTCATTTACAGACTCAGACCCCGGTCCACTTGGTTCTATTGATGGACCAGCGGGAACAAACTCCCCCGGACCAAGTGACCGGGTCTCAAACTCCCTAAACTTAACCTCTAAATCAGTAATCCGGGAGGTTTGACTCTCAATCAGTGCAGCTTGAGACTGAATTATAGAAGCTTGATTATCCACAGTCTTCTGCATTGCCTCGATCCGTTCCAAAAGTTGCTTGAGAATATCCGGATGAGGTTGCACTGGAGTCTGCAACTCTGAAGGCCCTGCTGTTGAAGAAGTACGAGGACGACTTGTAGTGGGCATGTCCTCAGAAACAAAATAGGTCACATCCTCACGAGGCCTTTTGCCCGTCGACCGAGGAGGAGAGGGGCATAATTCGTCAATATCCCTAAAAATATCATCAAATTGGGATTGACAGCCTGTTGTTGTTGTTGTTGAGGAGGTATTTGCTAGAGAGGAGCTTGAAGAGGCGGTTCTTGAACCGGTGCCTGTGGCGGAGGTGACAGTGGCCTATGAATAGGAGCTGGATCATCAAATTCGTCACCCTCCGGAGGCACATAGGCCTCATTAACAATATGCCCAAACAATGGCACATCAGGCGGGACCAGTGCGCCCCGAGCATACTGACCGGAAACCACGAAGATTCGGGTATTCATCGGTGTAGGGCGAAATTGGTGATGCGGGTCCACCGGTAGTCCCGAGAGCAAATGATTTATCAATAATTGGACAAAACGTGGGTACAAAGCCCACTGTCCCTCCCCAGCCTGCGCATTGTCTACCAAAATCCGAAAGATATACCCCGAGAAGTTATAGGGCTTGTTATAGACCAAAGCAAGCATGGCAGATGTGGTAGATAAACTCATTCCATCAAAGCCAGCTTTCCTGCCAGAGAGGCAGACAATCATAATGTGCATCAAGTACCGCCAGACCTTAGTGAGATAGGCCTTTCGGTATTGATCACGTGGAATAGTTGGATAGCCGAGTCGAGCCATACCCCCGGCAATGAAAACATGAGCAAAAGCCACTGGCATCTCAGAGTCATCCGGAAACTGAAAGAAATCCCGAATGATCTGCTCAGAAAGAATAATCTCGCGATCTTGAACACGAGAGATGATCCGGGTGAACTCGAGATCTGAATTGACACTGGCATTAGCCCAGAATTCGGAGACATGATCCCGATAGATGGTGGTGGTGGCTGTGATTGCAGTATATATTCTGGATCGTCTAAGGAATGCAATCATCGGGCGATACGGCGCCGCCGATTCTTTCTCGTCATCTAAGAAAGCCGTGACATTATGTCTCGGTTCCCAGAAGAAAGCATTTACATGAGCCATATCTGTAAAAATACAATGAACTTGGAAGCCATTAGATATAAACATCTTTTTAAAGAATAACATTTTTCAATTAAAAATGTACTGCGACACAACCCTTGTGTCGCAGGATAACTCAGCGACATAACGAGTTATGTCGCAGTTTTGCAATTAAATCAATTTAATGATTTTAAGCGACATAGGGATTGTGTCGCAGACATGTAGCGACATAAGAGGGTTGTGTCACAGACAGGTAGCGACATAAAAAGAGTGTGTCGCAGACAGGTAGCGACATAAAACCAAAGACATCCAGCGACACAACTTTTGTGTTGCAGGTTGTGTCGCAATCAAGAACACGATGAAACCCAGATTTTTCAAACTTAAAAATTTTGGGGGTTTCGTGTTTAAACGGTTTCCAAAGATACACACACATGTCGGGAGCAGTATTCAACAAATATTACACGCATTAGCAAGGCTTCTCCCCCTGAGCTGCCACGCTCTTCAACAAGGGATTGATCTCCGCCTAAGCTATGGTGAATAGTTGTAACATGTGCGGTTGGAATTGTTGTTGTAATTGTAGGTGTGATGATGGTTGTGGGTTGTGCAGTCTGCTCATGAATGATTGATATCGCCTAAATTAGACATATTTATAAAGGCGATATCAGTCCAATTTGTATATTATTTTAGTCATTTTATAAACATTTAATACTTAATTAGTCTAGTTTAGTTTCAGGTTAATAATCGAGAAGAGATCGAGAAGAGATGAAGAATAGATCAAGAAAAGAGTGATTTGTGCAGCTTCTGCGAGGCTCCACGGTTTTGGTCATAACTCCCTCATACGAACTCCAATTGAGGTGATTCAAGTGCCCAAATTTTTGGAACTCGGAAGGCTACAACTTTCAAAAAGGAACTTAAGGCTGAAAATGAAAAGTACCCGCCGGGTAGGACTAGTACCCGCCGGGTACTCATGTTTTTCCAATTTGAAGTCCCAGCCGGGAAAAAGGCACTCATCCGGGTGGGGAGGCACTTGTACCCGCCGGGTACTCCTATTAACCGTCGGGTAGAAAGGTCGGTTACAGCTTTTTGGCCTTAATTATACCCTAAACCCTAATGATCATTAACCTATTGATTAACCACGAATTAAAGTCGATTTTGGGAGCTTTTGGGGACACCTAAGCAATTCATTCCTCTTGTAATCATCATAGAAGTTAGTGTTTATTTATTTTCATTCGAATCTTGTTTATTTATGTTTGATTTACATTTGTAATTACATTATGAATCATTCCTTGATTATAAGTATTTGTTTGATTGAACCCATGAGAATGGGCTAACATCTTATTGTTCATCTAGACTAATAACCCTAGATGTTGGATTTATAATATTCAGATTATGTGTTGCGTATGATATGATGTTTGATTGAGAACCATTTGTATTTAGTTATTTAGTTTATTCAATTGGTGTGATAATCGTGCTAATGAGTGAGAACTCTTAGATGTCATATTACATTTACTTTTTAACTAGACACAATAAAAAAATTGAATTAGGTTAATTGAATTATAATATGGGTGAATTATACTAAGAGACATCTTGTGTAATTTAGTAATCTCTAGGACACTAGTTATAAATTTGAATCATCATGTTAGTTGATTTGATTAATTGTAATTGGAATTATTAAATAGTCAAGGACACTTGCACTTTATGGTTTCAGTTAAACGATTGCATTGTGAAAACAAGTAGTCTAAATTATTAACTCCTATACGTTAAATAGATATCTACATATTGTCCAACTCTAGGGGGAACAAGTGTAGATGAAAATACTTCTATCCCTTGATTTAATTATCAATTTAGTTGTTTTTGTTTAATTATCTTTTGACTGCTTGTCGTTAAGAGGCACAATCTCTATACTTTAACAATAGATTATACAAATAACCCTCAAAATACATATAAACTGTTCATATGAGAGACTACTCGGGAGACTTATGATGATTACAAGAGGAACGAATTGCTTAGGGTGTCGCCAAAAGCTCTCCAAAAGCTCTCAAAATGGGCCTTAATTCGTGGGTAATCAACAAGTTAACGATCACTAGGTTTTAGGGGATAATTTAGGCTAAAAACCCTTAACCGACCCTTCTATCCTGGCGGGTAATAGGAGTACTCGGCGGGTACAAGGGCCTCCCTACCCGGATGAGTGTCTAATTCTCGGCTAGGGCTAGAAACTGGAAAAACATGAGTACCCGACGGGTACTAGTCCTACCCGGTGGGTACTTTTTATTTTTAGCCTTAAGTTCCTCTTTGAAAGTTGCCGCCCTCTGAGTTCCAAGAATTTGGACACTTGAATCACCTCAATCGGAGTCCGTATGAGGGAGTTATGGCCAAACCGTGGAGTCTCGCAAAAGCTACAAAAATCAACCGTTTCTTGATCTTTTATGCATCTCTTCTCGATTATTAACCTGAAACTAAACTATACTAATTAAGTATTGAAACTTCATAAATAAACTAAAATAATATACAATTTGGACCGATATCGCGCCTATAAATATGTCTATTTTAGGCGATGTCAAAATCCCCCACACTTGACTTTGCTTGTCCTCAAGCAAACTGTGATTTAAACAATTAAGAACCACTCCTCTTGCAATTAACAATATAAATGATTTCAAGAATTAAGAACTAACAATAACCGCCAAAGTAACTATCTTAGCATGCAATTCATATATATGAAACCTAAGATGATTGCACACGTCACTATAGAGTTGCAAAAAGATTCAAATCTCTTTACCAAGTGAAGCATCAAAGTAGGGTAGAAGGACATGTAAGTTTCATGATTCGATGAGTTAGAGTCTATAAACTTAGTACCTAGATAAATTGAGCATCATGTTACAAAGCTCGTTTACAATTGTGACACAAAGTTAAAATTTCGGAGTTTTAGGATTAATCTACTATAAGTTTTTAACTAATTAAGCATTTTTTCTATTTTTTTTCTTTTGGCATTATTAAACCCATGACTTTCTGTGAGATCCATGTAGCGAACGTTAGACCAACTTGTCCAGACCGGAAAAAGGTCTTAGAAAGCTAGATGATGAACATCCCAAAAGTTTAATAGTCCGAATCTAAAAGGCCACATATATGGTTTACAATTTCCGTTTAACTTAAATGTAATCAATGACTTTCTATGGAACCCATGTAATGAACTTTTAACTCAACCAATCCCAAACCGGGGAAGGACCTTAGGTGGTTAAATGTCTAGCATTCCAAGGAGTCTACTAATCCGAGTTCCAAATGCCATATATATGATCACAATTAACCAAACTTTAACAATATGGGTACCATATGTTTAATATTTTTCTTTTCTATTTTATTTCTTAATTTAGCATCAACTATAGTTTCAAAATACTAAAACTCCTTCCAATTAACTAAATGTCACAAAATTTCAGAATTTAAGCTTATTGTCACTAAGCAACAATCGACACAATGAATCTAGACTAAGATTATAGACTATGGGTTAGCATATAGATGGGTGCAATTAGTATCCAAACTACCTCCTTATCATCTACAACACTTAAATCACAATTGTGATTACAAGGGTATCAACATGCATCCTAAAGCAAGTAACAGAACAATTTATAGTAAAAAAAAAAAAATTATGCAACAGGAGGGAGATTAAGTTACTCAGTATTAACAATATCTAACAATTTATAAGAGCAAGTAATCTCATGAGTACAATTAAAGTACAAGAAGTATACACCCCCCACCCCCCACTTAAGCCTTGCATTGCCCTCAATGCAAGAACATCGAAGATAAGCAAAATACAAAAGGTGAAAGTAAAAGATAACAAGTACTTCACCGGGGGTATGTGTAGTTATCTACGAAATGCTGAGAGAAGTGAGGATGTGAGAGCATGTCCTTAATTCCATCTGCATCTTGATCGCATCCAAGAATATAACAATGTAGATGGGTCCACTCCAAGCGAAATTCTCGGGCAAAAATTTAAATATTTCTAAACCAAATTTATAAGCTTTTATGCTCGAAAACAAAATTTGGTGAAAGAAAATATTTTTTGAAAAATAACTCTTTTTTTTTCCTTTTCGAAACATGTACCCGGATGGATCATGGGTACCCGGCGGGTACTGGACCTTGAACCGGGAACTCATCTCTACCCGGAGGGTACTAGACCTTCCCGACGGGTATAAATAGGTGAAAAAATTTATGTTCAAAAGTACCCATTTGGGGTACAAGTACCCGGCGGGTACTCCATCTGGGATGCCTACAGGTGAATTATTATTATTATTTATTAATTTTTTTACATTTTATAAGTTACAATTGTTTATTGATTACCGAGTCTTAAGGTTGACTCAACCCCAAATGTTATTTCTTTGTGGATGAGTGTCTAATTCCCGGCTAAGGCTTGAAACTGGAAAAACATGAGTACATGGCGGGTACTTTTCATTTTTAGCCTTAAGTTCCTTTTTGAAAGTTGTAGTCCTATGAGTTCCAAGAATTTGGGCACTTGAATCACCTCAATCGGAGTCCGTATGAGGGAGTTATGTCCAAACCGTGGAGCCTCGCAAAAGCTGCAAAAATCAACCGTTTCTTGATCTTTTCTTCATCTCTTCTCGATCTCTTCTCTATTATTAACTTGAAACTAAACTATACTAATTAAGTATTGAAACTTCATAAATTAACTAAAATAATATACAATTTGGACCGATATCGCCCCTATAAATATGTCTAATTTAGGCGATATCACCCACTTTGGGGGTAACGCTTCCAGAAGCTTGTTGTTTTTCACTGTATCACTAAATATTAATCCATTGTTGTCCATCTCAGTCATTAAATTATAATATCTGGTGATAATATCTTCCAATGATTCACCCGTCATATGCTTAAAAATATAGAATTGTTTTGTAAGCAAGTCAGCCCTACTCTCTTTGATCTGCTCATTGCCTTCACACCTCTTCTCCAAAGCTAACCAAAGCTCTCTAGAAGAGTTGTATTTCTTGAAGGTGTGCTTTATTTCCTGCGGAAAACACATAGTGAGATCAGATAACGCTTTGTTTTCTGCCTCATACATTTTCTGGTCATCTTTCTTCATAGTGGAATACGAATAAACTTTTAATTTCCCTTCGAATTCGTATGTTGGAGGATCATATTGTCGTTGATACAGATCCATATCTTAACGTCATTATACTTAGCAAATGACTTAAACCGATATTTCCACCAAAAATAGTCCTCGACCTTCAACAAATTTAGTGGTGAAGCAGATTTCCCCACTTCATGATCCATTTCTATCATCTTGCTCAAATTTGACATTGTAATTAGAGAGTACACGAACTTGAGATATTTTCGTATAAGAAAGTCAACTACAGTCAAGTTCACTCAGATTTTCCCTCCAAAATTCGCGAAAATTTTTCCGAGTAAAATTTATATTTTTCTCAAACCAAAATTAGTCAATGGTAAACCTAAATTCAAATTTTGGTAATGGACAAATTTTCCCTCCAAGTTCACTTAGAACTTTTTTTTTGTTAGGTCGAGTTACTGGTAAGTTCGAACTTAGACAAGTTTGAATACAATTAAGTTCGTATGAACTTAAGTTTGTTCGAACACAAGTCAAACGAACTTGAGGTAAGTTCGAAGAGATGGTCAACGAACTTGGTCAAACGAACTTGAGGTAAGTTCGTAGAAGTCAAGTTTGTACGAACTTACAAATTGCAAATTCGTAGGATACTGTATAAGTTCGTACGATACTGGAGAAGTTCGTATGACGATCTGATCAACCCTAATTCGTAAAATTTCGAATATGGGCTCTTCTAATCTTGATATCAGTGAACTTTAACACCTTGAACGTAAAAATCCATGTTTAAACGTCAAAGTCTTTCGTATTCTCTTGTTCTTTATCGAGTAATACCCTGAACCTTCAACGAATGAATCGTTTATACGCTCTGATACCACTTGTAGGTTCCTATGATCTGGATCTACAAGGTAATCACGTTTATAGAGTGCGGAATCCTCAAACAAACGTAACAATAATAACAAGTAACACGAATATGGTAAAGAACACTTTTATTGAATGTAAGTATCAATTACATTCAACGTAGGACAAAACACTAACTAGATATTTGAACTAGCTTCTGTAATGCCTAAAGAAAAACTTAAACAACTGATCAACTTCGAACAAGTGAAGTTAATATATATATATATATATATATAGAACCCAAGTTCGTACAGGCTTGGACCCTACGAACTTGTCTGTTCACAGGCCCATACGAACTTAGCCAAGCCAAGTTCGTATAATCCTAAGTTCGTACCTACCTAAGTTCGTACGAATTTACAATTATTACATACAAAAGTAAACTTATTACAAAAGACTTATAAAACTAACTATTACAAACTAGAAAGTTGTTGTCACAAAATATATGTATCAACAAATTTATCTACATCAACTATAATAAATATGAAGTCTCATTGCATGACGTATATATTCTAATATTACATTAGTGTGTCAACTTTTAGAAGTTACTTTATGTTTTAAACTTTATTTTACTCCATCGATCAACATATTTGAATTAGATGAAGTCGTTCTCTAGATATACAATCATAAATGACATAATGTCATTCTCTTTAATGAATACCAACAAACCAACTTGTCAATTGAAATCACTAATATCGACAAAACACTTTCATGAGATAAAGCTCTTTCCATGTAAGTGGTAAATCCATGTTAATAACTTGTTACCCATTATTGAAACACAAAATTCAAACTAAAAACTTTCAAACACATCATTGGTTTGATTGACATAATCATGAACTAATAAGTTTCATTAGGGGTATTCACGGTTCGGTTTGATTCGGTTTTTGACAAAAATCGAATCGAATTGAATATTTCGGATTTTTAATAATCAAAATCGTTCGGTTTTGGTTTTTCGGTTTCGATTCGGTTTTTATCGGTTATTTTTGGTTAATAACCGACGTCTAAACTTTGATCAAAATAAAACTTTTAAGGTGATTTAAATTTTTCTAATTCCGTTGTGTAGTTTGTTTGTTTGTTTGTTTGTTTTAGGATGTTTATAGGATCCACAAACATTATCTTATTCATCTTATTTGAAACAAATAATAAATTATAACTCGCGAATTTGGAAGATTACACATAGATTTTTTAAATACTTGAGATAATTTATTGTCACACTATAATTCAATTTAATTTATATGGTTCAAGTAATATAACTGAAGGTGATAATTTGTTGTGGGCGTTTTTATAAATTCTCATGTACAATTGACTCATTAAAACAATATTAATATATATCTTAAATATAGATCGATGATGTATAATTTAGCTATCGTTGATATTAACAATTACAACCTTCAAAATACAATCATTGAATTATTTTTTGAATTAGTTGCTATGATGTAGACCATTGCTAAATAAGTGTAATATTTAAACTACTGTTTATTATAAATATAGTAGTGACATTTCAACGTTGATAGTCAAAGTAAATATAATTTGTTATATAAAATAAATTATAAGTATGTTATCCTACAATTCTACTTGTTTGGTTGAAAGAATTTATGACTTTATATATTTAGCTAATTATTTTATAAATAAAAATTACATTATCTTATTATCTTCTAGAGTCCCACTATTAAATCTATCACACCACTAATTACTATGTAGATGGACTAATAGTTATGGTTTAGTTGGTTAAGAAGGAACTACAAATTGGATTGGACTAACGATTATGGTTTTGTTGGTTAAGAAGGAACTATGAATTAATTGGGTTACTAGAACATCATCGATTGATGGTTGAAGAGTTGATGAGAGGTATCAAGTATTATAATATAATACTTATCTATTTTACATATAATAAAACAAAACATATAATTAGTATTTAATTATATTATAGACTGAGAGTCTTAGACTAATATTAAATATAATATATATCAAATTGTAAATAAATATTTTAAATAATAGAAAAATATTGGTTCGGTTATTATCGGTTCGATTTTTATGTATAAATCGAATCGAATCAAAATATTTCGGTTATTACATTATTGAAAATCAAATCGTCAGTTTTAACTTCAATTCGATTTTTTTCGATCGATTATTTCGATTACGATTCAGTTTTTCGGTTTTCTCTCTCACCCCTTAGTTCCATCACAATATTTGACCATTTTGTAAAGTAGAAGGGGTTAGTTTGCAAAATAAGCAAGCTAGAAAGAAAGAATGGCTTTTTCCTTTTGGCTTTCTTTTGTTGTTCCGTACCCCAATTCTGTGATGGTGACGGTAGCATTTTCTCTCTCTACAATAATAATAAAGTTAAAGTTTATAAATATTAATTGGGTTATGTATATTATTCTCTTTCTTTGCTTTATATATTATTTGCCTATCTCTTTGCTTGTTTCCTTTTTCTTGACTTTGTTTACAAACAATACCCAAGGGAGGTTCCACCCACCACCGCCGTCCACCGCCAACCGCCGGGCGCACCGAATCATCGTCAACTCATTACATACCATCGAATAAAAAAGATCCGTATATTATTCTACCATCACCACCGCACCACTTTATTTTTAATAAAAATCAAAACTTTTTATGTGGGTTCCTTTTGTTTTCCTCTATTATTACTTTCACATTTGAATATCACCCACGAAAAAATCTTGAATTTTTGGCCTTTTTTTTGTTTTCTTTGTTTTCTTTCTCTCTTTTATCTCCCACCTTGAAATAGATTCTTTCTTGGTGAGGGAATAAAAAAGGGTAGATATGGGTTTTTATTTGATTAAATAACCCAGAAAAAATTGGATATTTTTTCGTTTTTTAGGTCATAGATTCTCTGGAAGACATCGAATTAAATACCCTTTTGGTAAGGTTTTGATTTGATAGTTTGTGTTTGTAGTTTTTTAATATTTTGTGTGCAAATAATTGTCTCTATATTTATCAATCATGACTGTTTCTAGATATAATTCTTTAATTAGATGACACCATAAGCTTTATTTTATTTAGTTACTTGTATTGTTTTATTTATTTGTTTATATTTCATATATATTTGTGGGTTCTTCCAGGCTTTGAAGGCAGGTGGAGTTTGACTTTTGATGTTCAGAAGTGTTTATCTTTGATGGCTTGATTTTTATTCAATAAGATCTGTTTGTGTAGCTTTAAGTTCTTACCTACTTAATCAAAGGTATAATCCATTCTGAAGCTTTCAATTGATGTGGCTATAGTTTGATTTTGGGATTATCTGAATATATATGGAATTATATTGTTCATAAAGCTTGTTTTTGTAGTAGGATAGTTGTTTTTAGGGAAGGTAAAAATGGATGATGAGGCTAATTCTTGGATCAGAAGAACAAAATTTTGCCATACAGTTTGTCATAGGTTAGATTCTGCAAGATTAGCCTCATTCCTAACCGATGTTGAACCGATTCGCCTCTCGGGTGTGAAAACTAGACCACCCCCAAAAGCTCTTGTAGACCCTAATGCTGTTCAAATCCATAAAAATCCCGTTACAAATAAGTATAGAACGGTAACCCCGCCGCCCAAAACCTCGGTTCCTGACACCTTTAAGGAAGCAAGGTCTAATACAAAACGCTTCTCGACTCCACATTTACAAAGGGTAGTAACGGAAAAAGGGGATAAAGGGAAAAAGATGTTTCAAAGAAACATGACGGCAGTTGATTTGAGGTCTCCTCCGAATGGTACTAGTCCTCTTAAACATTTTAATTCTGTGAAGATTAGTGACAAAAAGAAGATGAAAAGGGATTATTCATGGTCAAAGTTGTTTGATCATGGTGGAGGGAAAGTTATTTCGGTTGAAACCGTGGATGATGATCATATGGTTGATCTTTCAAAGCTTTTTCTCGGCCATAGATTTGCTCATGGTGCAAATAGTCAACTTTACCATGGAATCTATAAGGATGAAGCTGTTGCTGTTAAGATAATTAGGGTTCCAGATGATGACGAAAATGAAGAACTAGGAGTTCGACTTGAGAATCAATTTGTAAGAGAAGTTAACCTTTTGTCCCGCCTCCATCATAAAAATGTCATTAAGGTATGTTAATTTCTCTTGTTATTTCTTTTATCTTTTCTTTTTTCTTTTTAATTCTCAAAATTGATATGCATTTTAGTGTTATATACCAAAATGTATACACTTATTATGGGGTGCTTTGATATGCGTTTAGATGGATTATTGTGATCGTGGAGTTAAAGTAATCATTTTTGAGTTTTTTTCTAAGTTGATTAGGATCAAAGTTTTAGTGATTATTTAGGGGGTGTTTGGATGTTCATTTGCTGTTTGAAAGTGATTGTGTGATTTTGAGTGATAAGAATCAGTAAAAAGGGTTAGTTATAAATAATTTTATTCTATCTTCTGATAATATTTTCATCCTAAATTATCATATAAATCTGAAGCTTGAATCCTTTTATGCAAACTTAAAAACCTGATTCAATAGTCAGATAATCAATTTTCAAAACACAAATTTAAACAACCCCTTACTCTTCTTAACAATTTCAATAATCAGTTTGCCAACTTCGTTTTTATCTTAAAAGGCATACATTACTTCAAAATATCATTATTATTGGTTTATCAACAAATAGTTGAATGGTTTTCTTTTATTTTTTATGTGGTGGCAGTTTGCGGCGGCATGTAGACAACCACCGGTTTTCTGTATTATTACAGAGTATCTTTCAGAAGGTTCATTAAGGGCATACTTGCATAAGCTCGAGGATAATACCGGAAAAGAAAAGGAATATCTTCCATTAGAAACGCTTATTAAAATGTCTTTAGACATTGCTCGTGGAATGGAATACATTCATTCACAGGGTGTTATTCACAGGGATCTCAAGCCCGAAAATATTCTAATAAATCAAGATTTTCAACTCAAGATTGCTGATTTTGGGATTGGTTGTGAGGAGGTGTATTGTGACTTTTTAGCAGATGATCCTGGAACATACCGTTGGATGGCACCTGAGATGATTAAACGGAAATCGTATGGACGGAAAGTTGATGTATATGGGTTTGGGCTCATTTTATGGGAGATGGTTGCAGGAACTATTCCCTATAAAGACATGACTCCGATCCAAGCTGCATTTGCCGTAGTTCATAAGGTATATTTCTCTCATTTGTTATTTTGGGTTTCTGTCAGAGATAAAACATTGCATGGATTGGGTAGGTGGGTAATGGGTCAAAACGGGCTCTAGTTAAAATAAGTTTTGTGTGTGTGTATGTGTGTGTGTGTGGGTTGAAAGTGGTCTAGTTCACAAACATTTTTTGGTCCATCTTATCATAAATAGTTAAAAGGGATGATTATGATAACTAAAACTATATGATCACTATAGTAATCTAGTTTTTATACATTTAAACAAGTTACGATAGCTGTAAGCAAGTAAGCATTAACAAGTGCAATTTGGGCACCAGTTTTACCAATTCCCATTTGGCCTATTTGACCATTTGACGTGTTAAATTGAACCATAACCCAAATCCAGATTCACTCATTCTGTAATGGTCACCTCTAGTTTTCTGGCTCTGTTTATGTTACTAATATGTGTTTCTACCATTATCCGGGTTGCAAATTGGTTGGTCAAGCGGGTTAGATAATGAGTAAAAGTAAGTAGGCTGTTAGTGTGGGTTGAAATGGGTCTTGAATTTAATAAACTTTCAATGTCAGATCTAATTATAGGAACTATATTCTTATAATAGTCTAAACCTTTCCTTTTTTCTTTTCCTAATAAAAGCGACTTCTAAAAGTTTGTGTATAGGAGGATGACTTCTGACCATGTTTGACATGCTTTACCCATTTGACTTGTTTCCTTTATAATTTTAATCTTTTAATCTAAATCCATTTATCCATTAGAAAAATAGCAAATCCAAATCCACCCACATGTACGTGTATGGGTCAAAATTGTCACCTCTCCAGACCGTACTTTTTTCTCTTGTTAGGGTCAAAATCTCATTGTTCATGAATCCACCTTTCTAAATTTTCTTTTGGCATTTTCAGAATCTCCGACCTTCAATTCCGGCTGACTGTCCACCAGCAATGAGAGCGTTAATTGAGCAATGTTGGTCTTCACATCCTGAAAAGCGGCCCGAATTCTGGCAAGTCGTGAAGGTATTAGAGGAATTTGAAAGTTTAATTGCTTGTGATGGGAACTTGAATCTGTTACAACACCCAACTTGTTTAGATCATAAAAAGGGGCTTCGCCATTGGATACAGAAACTCGGGCCTCATCATCAACATCAACATCAACATCAACATCAACGTCAACACAACTCGCCCACGCCTAAACCAAGGTTTTCATAAACTACCCGAGCTTTGTTGTAATTAAAGAAACCTTTGTTCTTTACTTTCTGCCTTCCCTTGTGTGAATGATTAGTTTTAAGTATAACATTGTTGTTCCAGATTGCTTTTTATAGTACATCAGAAAAAACCCAACACATATTGTTTGTAATTTACCCTTGAATATGATTTTGATGAGTTCAGGCCTGGAAACCTGATTGTGTTGTTTAGAATGTTGATAGTATTTTCTGCTGTATTGCTGCTTGTGAGTTATGTGAATCTGCTTCTTCTTTCTCCATGAATGGTTTTGATTGTGGTGCATGTAAATAAATATGTAATGCATATGACATTGAGAATGTATAGATTTAGGGGTAACAAATAAACAGTTAAATTCACAAAAAGGTAATATATCTTAAACCACCCAACATAAAAAAAGATTATATATTTTAAACAATCCAAGATAAAACTTTATTATTAGAATTGGGAGATGTTGTAACAAGTAGGGTTCGATGCATTATTAATCAATGGGTTCAATGTATTGATTAAAGTGATTGTTCTTTTTAATACATGTGATATTTGTTAAGTCTTCTTTTCCCTTTCATGTCAATATCATAAATCCTTATCAAAAGTTGTTTGCTTTTGATAGAATAGGTTTTCTTGTTAACCTTTTAATTTTATTAGTGTTATGATAATTATGATGACAGTAGACCATTCCCAACCCTAACCATGTCACTTACGTGTCAGTTGAGACACGTCAGCGCCACATCAACACCTTCAAAACTGACACACAATAGACACACCCCTGTCAACCCTGACGTGTCACTTTGATTTCTTGGCCCTACAAACATTTAAATAAAACAATTTAATTCAATTAAAAAATATTACATTAATTAATTAAAACTAAACATTACATTAGTTAAACATTAAATATTATATTAATTAATTAAAATTAAATATTAAAAATCAAACCCAAATATATATGAAATTTTTTGACCCAAATACAAGCCCAATACAAAAAATACAGGCCCATTTCTTTGTTTAAATGGTTACCCTACCTACCTTTTTCCACATACAGCATCCTCCATTCCCTTTTTTTCACATACAGCAACCTCCATTCCCTTTTTTATTTGAATTGAAGAAGAAAACAGGGAAAAAACGATCTATCTAAGTAGAAGAAAACAAAAAAGAATTGCTTGCGGTCCCACCTCTCTCGTCGCCAAACTAAAGCCACAAACCGATGCACCACGCCGACGCGGCGGTGCCATCGGCGTCCCCGAAGCGACGCGCGTCGGTTTCCCTGCCGACGCTAGCGTTGTTTATGGTCTTAGGGATGTTTATCAAGTCGGGTTTTGATTTTATCGAAGAACTTGAATTGGGTTGTTTGAGTTTGAAATTTTTTACCCAATTTGGAAACCAAATGTAATTCGTATTTGTAGTATTAATTGATTCCAACTGAAATTAAAATAATTTTTGCGCAATTTTGAAACTAATTCCAATTGAAATTCGATGTAATTTGTATTCCTAGTATTAATCGATTATGATTTGAAGTAGATTAAAGTATTAACCAATTTCAACTGACTTAGATCATTTTGTCTGAAGTTTAAATTAAATTCAACAAGCTAGGAATATGACGTTCCGACTATCGTGTGTAAACTATGGCTAAATCTGAGTTTTGAGTCGGGTCGTCTTAAAAGTAATAACTCAAGAACTGATTAGGATAACTCGATTCGGATTGAACCTCAATTCACAACACTCATTCGAATTTAAATCCATCTCAATTTTGGTTTTATCAAGCTAATTTTGAATCATGTATACCCATATTTGTTGGTAGAAGGATAATTAGTTGAAATGATGGGAAAAAATACGAGAAAGTTTATTAAAGATTTTTCATAACGAATTAAGTTCAAATGAGAATGAAATTTATTGTGAGAATGAAGGAATCAATCTCAACTATCTATTTCATCAGGATAATAATACCCCTAACATTTTTAAAAATTTAATATCTCATACACAACAATTCAAAAAAATATAAAAATTGCACCATAAAAATCAGCATTTTTTTTTCTTCGATTAGACATGTCACAAGGTATACTTTCGACGAACATTTTTTCTTTTCCATTTTTTGGTGGGTTTTGAAAACTGATAACACATTTGTTAGCAGCTAGTAACACATGTGTTAGTCGCAAATGTTACCAACAACTAGGTGACACATGTGCTAGTCGTTGGTAACACATGTGTTACCAACCACTAACACATGTGTTTTTTCAACAAAAAATAGATAAATAAATAAAATTCGTCGAAAGTAAATCATGAGGGATGTCTAATCCTAGAGAAAAGAACGATGATGATTTTTATGGTGGAATTTTTATAATTTTTGATTAGTCGTTTGTGAGATATTTAACTTTGGGGGAAAATTAGGTTTTGTAAAATGGATGGCTAGAATTCATTCCTTCATTCTCACTAAAATTTTCATTCTCATTTGAACTCAACCCTATATAAGAACTGAATGATCAATATCCATCTAACAATAAAGACCGTCTATATCAACTATTCAACTCAAGTAACATGTGATTTCTCATTCCATTTCAAACAAGATGTGATTACATAATTAGTAGGTAGTTTTATAGGTTTTGCAAAGCTTTACCCATGCAAGCATGTGTACTTTATGCATTAAGAAAAATACATTATAACCAAGAAACGAAATTTGTGTTGTAAAATCCTCACATAGTCGTGCGTTACAAGCTTATAATGACTTTCTTTGATTCTATGAATTCTCAAATATCATAATATGAAAGCAGACACTTGTAGTCATCTTTCTTTTATCGAATCTACTTCAATAATTTCTTCTCAAATATAACTCGCAAAAAGCACATCGAAATTGCAAGATATATGACAAAAAAGATTCACTAATGGATCATCTAAAAATTCAATCAATTTGTAACTGTAAAAACCAAAGATTACACAAAACATGTTAAATCCACAACGATCCAGAATTGCATAATACCATTTTCTTTCATTTCTAAGAAGAATACACCAACTTTTTTTTCGGGTACAGAAATAGGATATATCAATTCCTTTGATTGAACAAGCTAGTACATAGCTTTCTACTAATCAAGAGATACCAATATTAACGGCCATGGAGTAATTGTAGTCAAGAGAATTGAAGGGGAAGCAATCGAATCAAATGAAAATTCTTTATGAAAAGCCATAAACCATAACATGGATATTCCCCATCTACACGCATAGTAAATTTCTTTATTACGTACCGGTAATTCTCAATAGTGAATTTCCACAAGCAGGGAACTAAACTATAAAATCGGAGAAATAATAGTATGAATATATATTTACCTTGAAGATCATATTCATTGATAACAGGCTGTTGAAAGTCACCACCGCGATCCAACTTCCTCAATATTTATGACGACAGCCTGAAAGTGGTCCCTTAGCCAAGATAAAGAAAAGTTTATCTATTATCATTCAAAGCTTACGAATATGTTCAAGGGAAATTAAAAAATTTATGAAAAAGACAGTTTAAAAAAGTTTGCCCTGAAAAAAAAAAAAAAGAAACTATATTAATTTGTCCCATTCGGTAGCAAACTGACAGGGATTTGCGACCAAACTTCCTTGCGACCAGGCAATGCGATTTGTGACCGGCTTTACGACCCTACGACTTGCGACCGACACTTTGCGACCGGGTTGTTGTTACTTGCGACTTGGGACCTTGTTTTGCCTAATTATTCGATACGTTTTTCATAAGATTTTCCGTTGCATACGAAATTTTGAAACGTGATATATATATATATATATAATATGACTCTCACACAAAATTATAAGCATTTTATGTCGCAAATTTACTCAAATGTACTCTCTTTTTTTGTTGCCTAAAAATTAAGAAACATCTTATCACATTTGTTGGATTTTCAAAAATATTGTATACGTGTAGCATGATATCTTGACAATCTTTCTTTGCCAACATCTCTAAGAACACCAACTGAGGTTGGTAAACGTCTAGAAATGACATCAAAATGGTGATCAAAATCAGACTCATGGTAAGAGTTACACATTTTCCTGTAATGCCATTCAAAGCAATTGACTTTGGAAGATTTGTTGGATCGAATTTAGTGATCTGGACGTGAATTGAGTGTAAACCGAATGTATGTATATGTGTATATGAATGAATAATAGTCGAATGCTTATATTGAATGATAACTGAATGAATACAAGCTCTCTATACTCTCTGTTAATCTCACATACAAATCGCTCAGGTTCTGGATGTTTTCAAGCACTTACAAATGAGATAGAAATAGCGTATTTATAGTCATTTTAACAGCCTCTGCGACACTACCTGCGACTTTATTATTAAAGTCTCAGATAAAGTCTCATGAACAGTACCTGTGACTTTATTATTAAAGTCTCAGATAGTGTCTCAGCTAGTTCATGAGACTTTATTATTAAAGTCTCAGATCGTGTCTCACTAATAGTGTCTCAGATGTACGAGTGCAAATTCTATTTTATTTCTAACAATCTCCCCCCTAGGATTTAGCATCTTGTATCTTTGAGTATGCTCTTTGATCTTGAATTCTTTTGCAGTCTTGAGAATCTTGTAATCTCTGCCTTTTTATTTGAGAAGTCTTTTGTCTTCTAACTCTTGTACTTATATGTCTTTGACATGGAGAATTTAGAACTTTCTTTTGAGTTCTATCTTTCTCTTTCCGCTTTAATCTTTTATTCACATACGATTTGTTGACTTTGAACTTCTTCTCTTGTGTACTCTTTCCTTTTAAACTTCTTTGAGATAAATTGTCAGCAATCTTCTCTCTATTTTGAACTTTCTTTTGACTTTATTTCTTGACTCTTAACTCTAGCTCTAGCTCCCCCTTAATTGTATATCTGAACTTCTGGAGCTTTTGACCTTTATCTTTTGACATAATTTCTAACTTTATTTATTTTCTTTTTAGTGCACCTGAGCTTGTAACTTCAATCATTTTCTTTTCTTTTTAGTGCACCTGAGCTTGTAACTTCAATCATTCTTCTCTCCCCCTTCATGATGATTATGATACATCGTGAACATCATGAATTCCGTTGAATGTTGTATCTTCAAATAAGCGTCATATGTTACAAACCTGATACTTGCTGAAAATACTATCAAATCAATTATCTCGGGATAGTGATGCGGAAAATGATAGTAAACTTCAAATAAACATCAATTTCATAACCATTTGGGTAAGAAAACTAATATACTTGAATAAATCAAGAAAAAGTTCTTTGTATTTTCAGAAAAATAATTTCTGAAAACACTATAACTCCTAGATCACATAGATTACCAGTTAACACACCAATTGAAACATAAAATGAATCAATTTAAGTGACCTACTTTCAATGTTGGCTTTGATGTTAGCATTGGTAGGATTTCCATTCAATCATTGTGGAATACCATTTTAGTTATCACTATGAATGTTCCGGCAATATCACATAGATATGCATAATATCACCTAGACATGGTGTGTAAAAATACACTTTGTGTCCTAAAAATATTTTTATATCTTTTGGCTCTAGACTCGATTTGTGCATTAAGTGAAGTTAAGGACTGGAGCAAATTGTCCTCTTGTTTCAATATTAACAATCTCCAAACGAGATGTCAATAGATTATGTGCTAAATCTCCGTGAGAAAGTGAAACAAAGACTTTTTAAGAAGTACTTGAGTGGCTAGGAGGGTAATGTGCATGGCGTCACTGGGTCCATGATGTCTTCTTCAATACCAGAAATCAATGAATGAAATCCGATAGCAGATGTGGCAACCCGGTGATTTCTTGTTTAGTGAGGGTTTTCTTTTTCTGTTAACCCTTTCACACGCTCCTCACTCAACCTCTCACATTTTTCAACTCCTCCCTCATTTTCATTTGGCATTATTGAAAGTATACTGATCTGCACTTTAATCTCCACCAACCCTCTCACTTAGACCTAAGATACCCTTGCATCCTAAATTATGGAAGGTGGCTCCTGTGGTAGATCCATCCGGCTCTAGTGGATCTTAGGAGTAATTTTATTCTATAACACTCAGTGCAAATATCAGCATATGCCAAAACGTTGATCATTAATTGATCATCACATCATGAGTTTGTGATTTTGGAATTACACCGATTTAGATGTCTTCGGTATGATTTCCCTCCAAGAGTATAAGAACCAAAATCATTTGAAAAGCTTTCAAAGTGTTCGATAATGACAAAGATTTTAACACTTGAAAGTTTTTGATTTTGAAACATACTCCCCCTTAACATATGCATAATGGTTGTGAAAAAAACAACATATGAATGTGAGTTATCTTTTGATATTGTGTGAGCTCTTCCTCAAATATAGTATAAATTTCTTAAAAAGAAGTATGACGTGAGCTCGATTTGAAACAATGAAAACCTTTTCCAAAATAATTTATACTTTGTCTCAAAGAAAAAGAATGTCACTTTTGAGCTCTTTCAGGTAAAACGGATTTGAACAGAAATGTTCAGAAACCATTTTTATTTGAAGAACGAGTTATGCACTTGTGACAACCGTCAAAAAAAAAAAATCTCAGGTCATTAACGCACTTAAATTCCTTGTCTATCTAATTTCGTTTACAGCACTTTAAAATCCTAGTGAAAAGTCTAGGTTATGACTCCTTAAGTACCGAAACCGTAAGTTACCGAAATCGCGTAACGTTTTAGGAGATTGCTTAGCGGACTTTAAGACCTTAAACGACATTAAATTAGGTTACAAAGTGCCAAAGAAAACAAATGAAATTAAATTTCATATGTCATCACAAAATATTTATCATATCACAAAAATCGGAATTTAATTGGAAATTCCGTAACTCGATAACACGACTAGAAATCAGTTTATTAACTCGCGAATGTCAATCGTGATCGAATCAAATACATTTTGATGAATGTTATAAACTTATAAAATAAAGTTTGATGACTCACACTTTAACCGCAACAACATCACAAAAATCGGAAATTAACCGAAATTTCGTAACGAGGCAAACGCGACCCGAATCGAATAAACGAAACTCGAATCCAACAAACTAATACTTGAATATCCATTATAAACAATCTGGAATACAATTTGAAGTATTTTAGAAATTTAGAACATTAATTTTGATAACCCAAATATTAAGCATTAAAACAACACAAATTAAAGTCTTGAAATGTACAAGACTTGTGCAATTTTATTACAAATAAATACTATAACTAAAGTACATTTTATTTTGACAAAAAAAAAGTTAAAAACCTCATTTTATTGTTCAAAAACTGGACCTCTACCTCCCCCACTCATATCTCTTCCTTTTCTTACAAAACTCCACTCACTCTACATGCAAAAAGCCTTCTACACTTACACACTCTTTCATTTTCATCATTTCTCTCATTCTCTCTCAAGAAAACACACACAAACACTTTCTAAACACACACTAATCTCCAGAAAATCTTCATCCTAAAAACATCATTCTAAAGGTGTTCATACACCTAAATCAACTTTCTAAGGTATGAACACCATTTCTAGCTTCCATTTCTTCATTTTCTTATTTTGATTCTTGTAGAAACTTGGATTTTATGTCTTTCTCATGGCTTAAATCCTCATACAAGGTTTGATGGTTTGTAGGTTACACCTTACACATACTCATGTGTTAAAAGAAGGGTAACCTATGATCAAACCGAAAATCAAATCGAAAAGTCGACTTTTTGATGTTATAGAGTTTATTTACATGTTCTTGCTAGAATAAATGGTTTAAAATGTTAAAATATGTTTATATTTATATAAAACACATGTACATGCATAAAAGACAAGGCTTCAATCATTGGATGAGGTCTAAAAATCGTTGGTAGTGAAAAACACACCAAAATGATCACCATTGTCTTATATGTAATCTGTCCAGATTTTGACCTCACTTGAAACAACCATAACTCAGTGAATAATGGTCTAAAAATCTTGATTTTTCTTTTAGAATTTAGCTTAATGTCTTACCTTTAAAACCCCACTGGTCTCACTCAAATCCATTGAGTTTACGATCTCCGAAAGTATCACACGAATCTGATGCGCAAACAGTAACTTTTCTGTTAACACCTTGATGTGATACTTGTTCATGAGTCTTAAAGTGTTCAATAAATCTAAGAAAAATTATTTTAGACTCCTAACATGTATATCTCAGTAGAATAAAAAGATAGGAATTTATCTTGATGATGAAGTATTTTTAGAAAATGCATGAACATCATGCATTATTCTAGCCTTGTAGAATGTAAATGATTGTGTTGTGATTAATCAAAAATATAAAAGTAATAGATAAAACGTGTTAAAAATTTGGGGATAATTTTTCTCAGTAACTATATCATGAAAAGAACCTTGAAAATAAAAATGGGAATTTTTGGAAAAGCATAAGTATTTTTCCTAGTTTAATAAAAATAAAGTCTATAAAGAGGCAAAATGTTCATGAAAAATACTTTTGGACATCAAACAAATATGGGAAAATTCCTGTGTCATTTTCCACAGAAAATGACACTATCCTCAAAATTTGACACACATTGGAAGTGATTTGATACGTTTTCTGATTTATGTCTTGTTTAAACACAAAAAGTTAGGAACCTAAGTTCCAGTGCTCAAAACGACATGAAACTTTTTCACAAAGCTAGAAATGAGTTAAAACTGATTCAGTAAAAATTTCAGAATTTTTCATGAACAATTACTATTTTTCCCATATTTATCTCAGTTTATAGACATTAATTGATTAAAAATAATCTGTATGTCTAAAAATCCCCAAATTTTCACAGAAAATTTGTGAATCATATCTTATGTTGTATACCGAATTTGATAATATTTGGACTCTGTTTTCATGTGTTTCCATTATTTTAATCACAACCCGAGTAATTACCGACAACGACAATTAAACGACAAATCAAACTCTAATGGCACTTTGTAACACAAGCAACTAGCTAAGAAATCTTAACAAACCATATTATTCAAGAATCTAATTAGGAACCTTGTATTCGTAGGTTTTGGATAGGAGTCACTCTTGGTCGAAACGCGCATTACATCCTTTCAGTACCCTCACTAACAATTGTGAGTACACAGCCCCTCTTTTAACGCTTTACTTAAATGTTTTGGGGTGAAAAGCATGCTTATATGATTTGAATACTATGTTTATGCTATAATTGATTTACGAATGCTATGCTTATACTATGCTTGTTTTACAAATGCTATCATTGATTTACAAATGCTATGCTCATGATATGCTTATTTTCGAATACTTGACATGGTTAAAATGTCGTATTGATTACAAATAACTTCTTGAATGTTTACCGTTTATATGAACGTGATTATATGCTTGTTTTTCTATCGTATCTAAAGTCCCCGGTATATCTACACGACCATTAACTCTATATGAGCCAAATGATGCATATGAATAGTACTATTTGGGAGCGAGACCACCTCCCCACTCACGCGGCCACGTGAGTGCATCCCATCATCCTAAATGCCAACGATAGGGCATCTCTCTTTGGGGCAAAGGTTTATCGGTTGTAGGTTTGGTTGTGGACTCAAGCATAATAATTCATTGTGACTATAGACAAAAATGCAATAGCATAGAAATTCATAAGCGACTATAAACGTATGACGTTTTGTCATTTTGAAACGATATCTCTTTAAAACTATAAACTTTACGACCCGAGCTTTACAATGACTTTGTCATTTGAAACGATATCTCTTTAAAACTATAAACTTTACGACCAGAGCTTTACAATGACCTTGTCATTTGAAACGATATTTCTTTGAAACCATAAACGTATGACGTTTTGTCATTTGAAACGATATTTCTTTGAAACTATAAACCTTACGACCCGAACTTTACAAAAACGTTATCATTTGAAACAATACTTCTTTAAAACCGTAAATTTAAAACCTGGGTTTTATACTACAAATCATTGTAGTTGTGGACAATGATAGACGTGGTTTCATAGTAACGCTTCGCATTCTTATGAACTTCGACATAATAAACCGTTGAGATTATAAACGTTTTGATATTGATTTGATGATCCATTGACTTTATAAACGTAACCTGAATCTATTAAATACTACAAAATGAGTTTTATAAACATAACTTGAACTTATTAAACACTATATATTGAGTTTTATAAAAGTGAATTGAACATTTCTTTGAAAATATGAGCGTGGCATTATGAATGAATTACGACTTTTAATTGAGTTCCAAAGGGGATCACTCCTAAATGAATCTCGTACTTAAATAAACCTTTTTGCAAACAAAACATCGATTCACAAATGAATCTAACTATCAAATGGGTATCGCTCTTAAATGAGCCTTGTTTTAATGAATTACTTTTATAATTATCCGCGCAATAGCGATTGACTATCCTAAAAATTTATCTTATGAAATTATCGGATGATTTTCATCATTGTATGAGCCTGGGTACTAAACAGACTACTTTTGCGAACTAATCACGTAGTAACGTGGAACTTCTATACTAAACTTTGTAAACTCTTGAAAAGGGTCTTTCATTACACAAAACCTGTGTACTCACCAACTATGTTTCATAGTTGACCTGTTTACTTTTACATGCTTTTCAGGAATTAGTCACAACTTGTCTATTGAAGCTAAACCCATTATATGATCTATGCTGCTGTAGCGTTACGGGACTTTCTCTTTTGGATGTAATTGCATGTTTAGACTATTTACTTTTGTGCTGTAAACGCTTATAAGACTTTATGTAATGTATTAATTGTAGACCGTTGAACGGTGATCTTTTGTAATTTTCGATTATGAAATCATTGTCCTGTTATATCTCGTGTTTCCGCTTTAGCGGGGTGTGACAGAAATAATTTGCTCATAAGTCAAATTTTGAAATTTAGACAACTTTTTTTGGAACCCATTTAAGCATAGTACCAATGGGTTTTGAAAAGGGTTAATAGACAATTGGATGAACGTACTTTGCGTGAATGTGCAATTTCATGAACATACTTTTTTTCGTTACAATTGGATGAACGAACTATTGAAACCGGTCAAAAAATGTTTGAGTTCCGGTTGCACCGGTTAAATGTCCTACGTGGCAGTATTTTATGACGTGGCATTTTTTTTTTCTTTTATCCCTTTAAGAAATATAATAAGTAAATGATCCCAAGTTTGGAGCCCACACCCGTAAAAAAACCCGACACTAAACCCTACTCCCTTGTCTTCATCTGCTTCAATATTCGTACTTTAAACCCCCTGAATCTACTTCGATTTCAGTTTCTTCGTTTGTCTTCATGCTATAAAGGTATTGTCTTGCTTTGATCTTTTCAATAATCACGCTATCAATATATATAATTAGGGTTTCTGTTACTGAATTTTTTTTTTATTTCTTGATTCATATGGCAGAATCTTCACGTTCTTCGCAATTTCGCATCAATTTTCATCACGGTGGTACGTTTGAAAGAACCCCAAGTATTGGTTATGAGTTTGATATGGTTGGTAAGATTGATAATGTTGATTTATGTAGTATGGATTTTAGGGAATTTTCTAGCTTTCTTTCTACCGAATGTACTGGGATTATAATAAATTTGTTTTATTTGGTGCATGGTAAGGATCTGGATCGTGGGTTAAGGGATTTAACATGTGATAAAGAGTTGCATGAATGTGTCCAGTTAGCCCAACATAATGCATATGAAATAGATATATATGCCTCTCATACGGAGTTTAAGTTAAATGAAAATTATTCTAGTGAAGATGATGATGAATTATATGACTCTGAGAGTTCAGATGATGATGAAACTGCTAGCCTCGATCACTTGTCTGATGGTGATGATGAGGTACAGGAAATTAGGGTCCAGAAGGTTATACCAAAACCTAAAAAGAAAGGTACAAGAATGTTTGATGAAATTTTTTTGAGTAGGGTTTTTGGTAGATTGCCTAGTGGTGATAGTTATGAAAAAAATGATATGGAAATAGAAAATGTAGATGACCAAGATAAGTTGGGTGGTGATTGGCCTATACATGATCCCACTGTTAAATGGAATTTTATGCAACCTGTTTTAGGTGAAAGGTATGAGGACTGTGATCAACTTAAAAGGTGTTTGACTTTTTATGCTTTAGCAAATGGTTATCAGATTTATTTTGAAATTAATAGCCATAAGAAACTGCTTGCTAGATGTGGCAAAGATAACATGAAAAGGAAGTGCCCATTCAGACTGTGGGCATCATGGATGCAACATGAAAAATCTTTTCAGATTAAATCCTTACAAGAAGAGCATGCTTGTTCATTGACTTTTGAGCATACTAATTTGATTAGTAGTAACTGGATTGCAAGGAACTATGCACACAAGTTAATGGTGAATCCTTGCATGAAGAATAAGGAAATCCAAGATCATATTTTAAAGAAATACAAGTGTAAAGTGAGTATCCGTTTGGTTAGGAGAGGGAAAGCTAAGGCATTGAAGCAGTATGAGAATTTTTAGAGGATCACTATGCAATGCTTAGGCCTTATGCACTTGAGATACTTCAATCAAGCCCTGGATCTAGTTTTATGATTAGTGTTGAGACACTTCATGATGAAAAGAGTTACTTTAAAAGTTTTTATGTTTGTTTCAAAGGTTTAAAGGATGCATGGTTAGTAGGATGTAGGAGAGTGATAGGACTAGATGGTTGTTTTCTGAAAACAGTTTGCAAAGGGGAGCTATTGTCAACAGTAGGAAGAGATGGGAATAATCAAATATTTCCAATAGCATGGGCAGTTGTGAATGTGGAGAACAAGGAAAACTGGACCTGGTTCATGAGGGTGTTTGATTTCTGATTTGGGATTTGTTGGTGGTGAACATTTGACTATCATTTCTGATCAACATAAGGTAATAATTTTATGTATAGTAATTGTTCACATTTATTATAAATATTTTTGATTTGGTACTTGTTTTGTAGGGAATTGTTGAAGCTGCAAAAGAAGTTATGCCTCTAGCTGAACACAGGCAATGTGCAAGGCACATATATGCCAATTTCAGAAAAAGATTCAATGGAGTCATCAATAGAAACTTCTTCTGGAAAGCTGCTAAAGCTACCTTCCCTGCAAAGTTTGAGTCAGTGATGAAAGAATTAGAGAATGTTAACAAGGATGCCTACAAACACTTGATGGAAAGGAATCCTCAAAGCTGGAGTAGGGCATATTTCACAACTGACAAAGCCTGTGATGCTGTTGAGAATGGGATCAGTGAATGCTTCAATGCTATGATCGTTGATGCAAGAAGGAAACCCATCATAAATATGTTAGAGGATATAAGGATTATGATGATGGAAAGACTAAACAAGATGAGGATGAAGCACATGGATTGGACTGATGGAATATGTCCAAGCATTAGAAAGAAGTTGGAGTTGGCAATGGACAAGCACAGGTACTACATGACCTTTTTATTTATTGTTCTTTAATACTTGCAGTCCTTTCTGATGTACACTTTAATAATTGTAGACAATGGAGAGTGATACCTGCTGGTGAAACTAGATTTGAGGTAATGAAAGGTAAAGAATCATTTAGAGTTGATGAAAGGGCAAGGCATGTGCATGTTAGTGGTGTTTGAGGCTATATAAGCCTTTTTGTGTAGCTGCCAGTCAGTGGCTTGAACAATTATTAATTTGATGTATATGTCATGTTAGATATAGGCCATATAGTTAGGCCTTTTTGTGTAAATGCCATTAATTGGGTTGAACAATTAACTACCCTATGATGCTACTACCTCTCCTTTTTTATTTATATAGAGAGCAGTTTGGTTATAAATTAATCATTTTGACAAAGCTTGGAGAATGTTGTATTGTAGTCATTTTGGTAAATACCATGCAGAATGTTTGATCTGGGATACTTGCACATACAAACATAACGATGCCATTTTTTTTCAAATTCTGTTTTGGACATTTGAATCTTGTATTGTAGTCATTTTGGTCATTTTATAACCATGTTTGTTTGATCTGGGATAGGTGTGAACATACAAACATCACCATGCCTTTTTTTTTTTTTTTTTTTTTTTTTTTTTCAGTTTATGCAGTTTCTTTGATCTTGGAAACTTGAACATACAAACACCACCATGCAAATTTTTTCCAAATTCTGATACATTGCCAAAATACATAACAAATTCATAAGTTAACCCATAACAAGGATGCCAAAATACATAACAGATTCACTTATCAATTCAAACACTAAGGTACAAGCTTACAAATATAGACCAACACATATGACACAAACCAAACACAATAAAACCTTGTTCCAGAACTTCAGTCTTCCATTCTCATTGTGCAATCCATTGATTTGCTCTTTAATGTTTCTCGAATTCACATACATCTCATACATTCGTTCTTGATAATGTCGGTTGGGTAATTCAACATCAACCCACCTAAAGAAATTGCAATTACTTGTTGGATCCTACAAGAAAGGTTGATTACATAACTAAAAAAAAATGAAATCACTTCAATTGAACTATATCAATTATTAATTTCGTAACATACCATGAAATTGGGGCAACCAAGAAACCTTCTACCCGGATTATTGAAGGTCCATGAAGTTCTTAAGCGTGCTAATTCACCACACCTACATGGAATTCTTGTGTATCCAACCATTAATGGGGGAAAATAGTGAAATTTTAGGTGAGCTTGAAAATGGGGAATGTAAACCCTAAATATGGAGCAGCAAGGAATGGGTGGGGATGGTGGCTTTAAACCCTAATTAAAATGACGTGGCACTAATTAAAGGACGTGGGTCTGTTGGCTTACGTGGTGTTTGAGTTGGCACACACATGTACACAGGAACTTGTTGATTTCGGTATTCAGTCACCGAATTCATGTAATTGACAAACTTTTATTAGAATATTTACCTGAATGCACAACCCGTATAGTACGTTCATCTATTTGTAACGAAAAAAAGTATGTTCATGAAATTGCACATTCACGCAAAGTACGTTCATCCAATTGTCTATTAACCCTTTTGAAAACTTAGAAAACCATTTATAAGTTGTGTCTATTTGGTTTAAAGACGTTGAATTCTATTTGGAATTGAAACTCGGTGTTTCACTTCGAAATAAGTTTCGTGGAATCAACGGTGAGTGAAATCTTTTGGGAATGGGGGTTACAAAATCATTCATTCTTTGCACCGGATAAGAAACATTTTGTGGTGCAAGAGCAAACATCTTCGATCTTGAGTAGTTGAATGACTTTGGTTGGGAAGATTGTTCAGAAAATCTTTGTTTCGGTTTCCAAACTTTGGTTTTCTTTGGAAATTGAGAAACCGATTTACGTGAAGTGTTGAAAGCATAAGAATTTGAATGATGAAAATTCTTCTGAGTAAATGTTCCAGTTGAGTGTGATTTCTTAGAATATCTCTTATTCTTTTGCAAAGAATAATTGGTAAACTGATAAATCCTTTTTGAAATTGGTTTGGAAGACTTATCTGTATAAGTCTTCTCTGGAACATTCACTTGTGGTTTCAAAACGTGTTTGACATTTGAGGCTTTCTTTTTGTCAAACTCTTTTCCTAAGTTCTTCTCAAATTCAAGTTCATGGTTAGGTTTTGATAATGATGCTGAACTAGATGAAGATGAATTACTTTTAATGTGTTCAATAGTTTGCAAAAGAGTTGTTCGTTCTTGATCAAAAGTTAGTTGTAGAGTGGTTATTTGTTTTTCAAGATCAAAATTTTTATTTTCCAAAATTAAATTTGGAATATAAAGTTTTGTTTTAACCACTTGTTCCATAACCTCATCCTTGATCAATAACAGGTGTTGAACAACTTGGAAAATAATCCTCAGAAAGTGGTATTTTCCTTGTCCCATAACTTTCATTTAATTTTCATAATTAAATGAAAATTGTGCAATATCAGTTTTTGCTCTATTGAAATTCTCAATAACTTCTTCTTCATTAGTTGTTTTTACAAAAAACATTTTTAAAATACTTCCCATGTCACCGTAGTTATAAAAGGTAGGTACTTTAGAAATAGCTTTTTGTAAATAGCAGGGATTTTCAAAACCTAATCCTTCTCTTGGATTGTAAAATTTGATATCATTAGGTTTATTGAGAAAAATGGTTTGATCTGTTTGACCACGTTTAAACAATTTATCTTGAAGTTCTTTGATTTTGCTTAAAATTGCATTCTTGTCACTTATTGCACACTCATATTGTTCTTTATATTTGTATGCATGTTTTCTCAATAATGTGCATTGTTTATAAAAATCATTAACTTCTTGATTCAAAGAAATATTTTCTTTTTCAAGTTTTTCAGAACTGGTTTTATAACCTTCCATGTGATTTCGTAAAACCAATTTATCTCGAGTCAAAGTTTTTATCACATCAAGGTTATTTGCTAGATCATTTTGCAGTTTATTAGCCTTTTCCTTTTCTGAGTTTAATTGTTGTTGACACTCAGTTAGAACTTTAGAATGTACCTCAGAGTGTGCCTCAATTTGAGTTTCAAGAAGTTTGACTTGTTGAAAGGCATTGGACTTTTCAGCTGTCAGCTTAACTACTTGAGCATGTTCTTCCCAATACTTCATTTCCCAATCCTGATTCACACTTTTTAACTCTACACTACCCAATCTTGATTTAAGTCTCTCATTTTCAGTCTGGAGTGTGTCAAGTTGTTCTTGAAGCTTCATAACTTCAGTTGACTTCTCAGTTCTCAATATTTGAACACTTGTTATGTTAGAATAACATCCTTGAAGTTCCTCTTCCAACATTTTAATAAACTCTATTAATTTGTACTCTGTCATTTTATCTGGTCGTGGATATTCATAAAAGATTTTGTAATATTTTTGCGTAGCATTAATAATCGACATCATAAAATCGTTGCTTGAATGGATCTTTTAAAGATTAAAGATTAAATATTTTGAAGTGTTTAAAGAATCCTTTTCTTTAAGAAGATGTTGATCGAAAATTTCAAATTTTGATCCTGAGTGCGACACTATTGATAAGTTCGCAAAAGTATATGAATGCGACACTATTGATAAAATCGCAGAGATAAAGTCTCAGCTAAAGTCTCAACATAAAGTCTCAGCTAAAGTCTCATAATTAAAGTCTTAAGATAAAGTCGCAGGATAAAGTCTCAGAGATAAAGTCTCAGAAATAAAGTCTCATCTTCTTCACTAAGAACACCAAATATGAGATTTATCAAAACTTGAAAGAGAAACCTGTAGTTAATTCCAGTATGATCCTTAACACTAGTAGAACACTTTGATCGGTTGAATTGATCAGATTCAATCTCAAACACCTCCTATTTGAATTTAACCGCCATTTTCAACTTTTGAATCAAATTTAAAAAATTGAATGATTTCACCGTGAATTCTTGTTCCTCTTTGTTTAGATCACTATTAGAAGCTTCGTTGATGCTTTAATTGTACAGAAACACAAAATTTTGATGACTTTGATCACAAAACCGAAAATTCTTCTTCAAATACCCATTTTGCAATTTTCTTCGAATTTGAGCTTGATTCCGCAATTGAACCGTGTAATCACTTCCAAATCATTCAACCAATGCTCTGATACCAATTGTTGGATTGAATTTAGTGATTTGGATGTGAATTTAGTGTAAACCGAATGTATGGATATGTGTATATGAACGGATAATAGTCGTATGCTTATATTGAATGATAACTGAATGAATACAAGCTCTCTATACTCTCTGTTAATCTCACATACAAATCGCTCAGGTTCTGGATGTTTTCAAGCACTTACAAATGAGATAGAAATAGCGTATTTATAGTCACTTTAACAGCCTCTACGACACTACCTGCGACTTTATTATTAAAGTCTCAGATAAAGTCTCATGAACAGTACCTGCGACTTTATTATTAAAGTCTCAGATAGTGTCTCAGCTAGTTCATGAGACTATATTATTAAAGTCTTAGATAGTGTCTCAGCTAGTGTCTCACTAATAGTGTCTCAGATGTACAAGTGCAAATCCTATTTTATTTCTAACAAGATTTGAGTTTTAAGTTCATCAACAAATGATGACAGCACATGACATGAAATGCCTCTAGAAAGACTTCTGAAATAGCGGCTGCAATTGAATTGGCCTTATCGGAAATGATAGTCAGGTTTTCAATCCCACCAACGGATTCAAGGGTGTCACGTAATTTTGTCAAGAACCACATCTAGTGGTCGGCCGTCTCCCCTGCCCTGATTCATAGCTACAACAACTAAGTTAGTACCTAGGTAACCACCTTTCAAATGTGCGTCAACTATCTAATTACTAAGCGCGTATAGTTAACAAATGTACGTATCTGCAAAAAGAGAGCAAATGTTAAAATATTATCAATTATGAAAAATATAGGTATTTTAAAACAAATTATAGTTACTTACAACTGCACCAACGGACATGTAACACATTAAAAATCTATCTTTCTCATCTATGATAACATTCGTTGTGCTCCCTTCGTTTTTCAGCTTTAGGTTGTGTAGGTAAAGGGGTAGCACCCGACTCTTCAACAGTACCTCACAATAACTCTATTGCATAACATTTTACCCTCCAAGCTTGAGTGTATGAATGACCGATTTTAAAACGGGCAGATATATCAAGTTTAATCTCTCTGCCTCTATAAAAACGTCATTCCAAAGTCATCAACTCCTTCAAGATGTGATCGAGCACTTTAATGCTTGCATGTTTGTTATTTTTCAGACTTTGAGTGTGAGAACATGTGTGAACGTCAACAAATTTCCTGACTTGGAAGTTGTTACTATCTTTGATACGTGTTGCACTTATCTTCCAACTGCAATTAGGCAACAAACAATACGATATGTACCGAGTCTTGTCTGATTTCTTTGGCTTAATCTGGAAACCATCTTCGACACACTTGGTATGCAATTGTACGAGTAACTCTTTATTTTCAAATGTTTGTCCAGGTTGAACTCGGTAAGAGGGTTCATACGTTAACGTTTTTATTAAATCAACTATGTATATAACAAATTAGTACTTGAACAAATATTATGAACAATTAAATCACAATTAGGATTATTATTTGAAATTAAAAGACTTTGATTTATATCTCAAATATTAATCACAAAACATCTCAAAAGGAAGTCTATACAATGTACAACATTTATACAAGTTTTTTTTGGGTAAAGGGTTTATACCGGGTGAATTTTATAAAGTAAAATATAAAACGTTAATTACAAGAACGAAATGGACATAACCACTCCTAAAACCAAAGCTAAGAAGTATAAAAAACAGGCTCGATACAAGCAAGCAACAAACCAAAACACCAAAACAATGCGTACCAGAAAGGCAGCAACTACCCGGACGGGATGTGGATCACCCGGTCGGGTGAATTAAGATGCTGGATCTACTGTGACAAGTCTCCTGGCTGAGTTGCATCTACCCGATAGAGTAGCATTCCACTAGGACATGTGATTAGATAACTGGGATGGGTGATCAGAACTTTCAGTAGTGCTCATCAAAGACCATGGCAACTTCCAAATTTTCAAGAAACGCTCCACATTAGTATTACGCTTGAACCGAATAATTTTAAGCTTCAATAGAACAACTTCAATTATGACATCCCGAAATATGTTCCTCTTTCCTGGGATCCTTGTGATGGAGACGATTATTCCACTCTTGCCTAATGAAATATGAAGTTGCAGCAAACAGTAATTGACTAATGATACTCATAATGGAATTCCGAAACAAGAGAATCTGTAACCAATCAACTATATCATCCAAGGTAGAAGGGGTATTGTTTATATTTGACATTTGGGTCACCAACCTCTGGACCTTCAATGAGAAAGGGCATTCAAAGACCAAGTGTTCATTCGGCCATGACCAGTTACCATTTACTAGCATACCAACAATTCTCTCGCACATATCATAACCTTCCCTCATAATGTTGCAAGGTGTAAGATGATCACGAAGAGGGCACTCTTCACACCATGAATCAAACCAAACAGAAGCGTCTCTTCCATTATAGTGTACCAAATATGCGGTCTAATAAGATCACGGATTTGCATAATTTTCCTCCAACCACAACTCATATTTGAACCTTTAGGGATCTCCCAAAAACATCGACCTTTCAGTTTATACGTATGGATCCAACGCACCCACATAGATCCCTTATTTGTTAAGATTTTCCAAATATGGTGCATCATGAGAGCAACATTGAACTTACCCAAGTTTCAAACACCAAGACCTCCCTCATGTTTAGGGAGACAAATCTTCTCCCATGACACTTTCGCCTTGCCTTTCTTCATGTCACCATGACACTAGAGAAAACTACACATCAACTGCTCAATATCATGAAATAAGGTCATATGCAAAACATACATTAACGATCTTCTGCTCTAAGCAATATTTATGGTACTTGAATTCATCATCTGCTTGGACACGTCGAGTAATGATCAACATTAGGATTTCCATCACCAAAGTGAACAAATACAAGTTTAATACAAGTTTAATACAAGTTTTAAACATTATATTTGTTGGTCCCAAAGGTTAACAACAATGTTGTAGAGGGGGGGGGGGTGAATACAACTTTTTCGTTTTCTTAATTGAAATTGTGAATCAGACTTAGTTGTATAATAGGAACATATAGAGATTTTTCAAATAATTCTTTTATTTTGATAAATCAAAGAATTACAAGTTAGATGCGGAATCTCTAACTTAATTGAATGCAGAATCCTATTACTAAGATCAGCTGAGAACAGACTCAAAGCTGATTACAAGCAATACAATTATGCTAACACAAATGCTCTATGAACTATTATTGATTCACTAAGAATTCTTGCTGATTTACTCGCGCAATCACCCTTAGGCTTTGTAACCCAAGTCTGATATTTATAGTAGAGCTTGTGTGATGCTTGAAACTTGATCAGCCAATGAATGTTTTCCAAATGTCTTCATCTTCATTGGTTGACTTCAGACATGCTTGCTTGTGTGTTCTGATGAAGTCTGCACGATCAGTCTGGCAGTCTGTCAGAAAGTACACTGCATTCTTGTCTTGTAGGCTGACCATGATAAGGAGACATGCTGTGCATAAGGAGCCAAGAATAGCAGGTATATACATTGAGTACAACCTCAGAAGATGCCATTTTGTTATGCACAAACATTCCCTAAGAGTTAAAAGCATGATCACTTGAGTCTGTTATAACTCAAGTGTTCTTCAGTTTCAGTGCTGGGTGAACTGGGATAATGAACCCTATGCTGGGTCTTCATATCAATGTTCAAACTTGATCTTGACAAACAAAGAAAGTTTCCACAGCTTAACTGAAGGATACTTAAACATGTATGTGATATAAGACTTTGAATATTTCAGAGCTGATTACTCTTCAAAGATTTCTGTCTGCTGGGTGAACTAGCAGTTCTGTCTGCTGGGTGAACTAAACAACTGTAACTCCTTTGCAGCCAGCATACAAAAGACTTGGCTTATTCAAAGCGAATTTCATTTCTTTTAAAAGAAATCCCACCATACTTATATAGTTATTGTCATCATGAAATCATCATAGGAGTAATCATGACTTAACAATATTTTTAACAAAAAAAAGATGAAAATAAAACCCTCCCAGTTGACCCAAAAACCGTCTACTTTAAGCCTTACAGTGCATTTTTCATTTAACACTTCACTCTCCACTCACTTGTTCTCTCATTTCACACTCCACCTCCATTTTCTCTCAACTCTCAAGAATACACACTTAAACACACACTCTCCTTCAACCAAGATCATCCTACATTCATCCAAATTATATCAAAATCAAAGGGTTCTTGAAACCTTTTAAGTAAATAAAAGGCTTCACTATCTGGATTGTGACAACCGTCAAAAATCTCAGGTCATTAACGCACTTAAATTCTTAGTATCTCTAATTACATTTACAGCACTCTTAAATCCTAGTGAAAAGTCTAGGTTACGACTCCTTAAGTACCGAAGTCTTAAGTTACCGAAATCGTGTAACGTCTTAGAAGATTGCTTAGCGGAATTTAAGGCTATGAGAAACATTTAATTAGGTTATAAAGTGCCAAAGAAAACCAATGAAATTTAATTTCATGTGTCATCACAAAATATTTATCGTATCACAAAAATAAGAATTAACCGAAATTCCGTAACTCGGTAAACGCGACCCGAATCGATTAAATGAAACTCAAATCCAACAAACTAATACTTGAACACCTAATTTACAAAACTTGTGCAATTTTAAAGCCTTGAAATGTACAAAACTAGTGCAATTTTAATACAAATAAATAACACAACTAATATACATTATATTTTAACAAAAAAATAAATTAAAAACCCTTATTTTTTACCAAAACAACCGGACCTCCCCTTCCCCCACTCAAATCCCTTCTTTTTCTTACAAAACTCACTTCACACTCTTTCAACCCACTTTCTCTCTCAAGAAACACACACTCTTTTTCTCTTAAAAATCTCTCAAGAATCAGCCTATAATCATCATCATTACCAGAATCTTTAAGTGCTCTTGAGCTATTTCAAGAACATCTAGGTAAGCAATAACAATCTATAACATCATTCTTTCATTTTTAGCTTCAAAATTTATGTTTTTGCTTGCAAAATGTGGATTCTATGCCCATTATGGTTAGATATCCTTTAAGAACATTTTTGATGTTTGTAGATCATCCTTTTCACATATTCATGTGTTTAAGAAAAAGGATGATCCATGATCAAACCGAAATCAAGAGCAAAATGCAATATTTGTTCATAATCTTGCAAAAATCGTCTTTTTCCTAACTTTTGATGTGGATAAAAGAATGTTATTGTTAAAAATGAGTTCATCTCTGGAAAAATGATGTGCATGCATGTGAATCTAGGCTTAAATCATTGGATGAGGTCTAGAAATTATTTAGTAGTCTAAAAACTCCAAAAAGTTAACTTTTGTCATGCATGTAATCTGTCCAATTTTTGACCCAACTTTGATCGACCATAACTCAGTGAATAATTGTCCAAAAATATTGATTTTTCTTCTGAGATTTAGCCCAATATCTTATCTTTCATACCCCACTGGTCTCACTCAAAGCCATTGAGTATTCAACCTTCAAATGTGTCACATAAATCTGGTGCACAAACAGGAAACTTTTTGTGAGCATTATGTTGTGATGCATGTTCATGGGATCTAAAGTGTTCAATAATCTAAAGAATTTTTTTTTAGACTCCTAATACATGTATCTCAGTAGGAAAAAAAGATGGTATTTTATCTTGGTGATCTTATATTTTTAGAAAATGCATGAACACAACACTTTGATTTAGCTTTGAAATGTGAAAGCTTGTGTTTGTAATATTACAAAAATCCAAAATGCTTGATAAATCGTGCTAAAAATATAGAGATTAATTTTCTCGGTAACATACACATGAGAAGAGTCTTGAAATTTAAATTTGGAATTTTTGGGAAAATATAAGTATTTTCCTCATAATATGACACTACACTCAAAATTTCACACATTTTGGAGGTGTTTTGATACGTCTTTCGGTCCCCGATTTGTTAAATCGTAAAATATTAGGAACCAATGTTCGAGTGCTCAAAATGATTTGAAAATTGTATACAAGCCTAATAATTGGTAGAAACTAACTTGGTAAAAGTTCCAGACTTTCTCATGAATAATTTCTATTTTCCCCAAATTTCCTTCACTTTTTAGACATAAAATGATTATAAATAATCTATAAGTCTAAAAAACCCCAAATTTTCACAGAAAATTTGTAAACTATATTTTATGATGTATACCAAGTTTGGTAATTTTTGGAGTTGCCTTCTTATACTTCCATTATTTTGTTCACGACGTGAACATTAAGTGATAACGAAGAATGGAAATTCAAACTATAACGACACTTTGTAATTTAATTAGCTAGCTAAGAAATTCTAACAAACCGAATTAGACGAGAATCTAATTAGAAACCTTCGTATTCGTAGGACTTGGATAGGAGTCGCACCCGATTCACAAGCAGAATACATCCAAACACAAACGCTCACACTCGATCGTGAGTATCACTTCCCCTCTTTTTTAATGCTTTTACTTAAATGTTTTGGGGTGAAAAGCATGTGGTTCTTATTGCAAATGTTGTTTTTGTTACAAGTACTTACTTTGATATGCATTTATTTATACGCAACTATTGTATGTTTGAGACTCTATCGTGTTAAGTCCCCGGTTTACTACACAACCTATTAACTCAATTTGAACCGATGATTATTATGGATAATGCTATTTGGGATTGACACTCCCCCATTTCGCACTGAGCGCGGGGCATATAACCACTACTTAATCGTGTATGCAATAGGCATGATCACTTTCGGGCGGACTGTCGAAAGTTTGGTTGTGAACTCAAGTATAAACACCGACTAATGAGCAGTCACGTTTTAGCGTATAAATAACTTTGACCACGAAATCCGGTCTTACAATCATTACTACATAGCGACACAAAACTTTTAAATCACTTCTCACGTAGCGATGTGAATCTTTAAAACATGGTTTCAGATGCTTATAAACGGCTTTGAAACTTAAAACCTGTGAACGCACCAACTATATTCTATAGTTGACCCTCTCGTTTTACATGCTTTTCAGGAATCGGTCAGTAAATGTGATTGAAGCCACGTTGATGCTGTTTTTGTTACTGTTAACATGTGCTCTATTTTGTTCTATTTTTATGGATGTATTCGTATTGTGTAATTCTGTACTTGCACTGTAAACATATGTAAACACTATGTAAACCCTAGCAGTAGCATGTTGTGAACGGTGATTTTTTTGTACCTTGAGTAATGAAATCATTGTGCTGTTACACCTCGTGTTTCTGCTTTAGTGGGGTGTGACATGGATCCTCATCTTTGAACTCGTTCTGGACGGACCTTTCTTCTGGTTGATTCGAACCAATCATAAAACAACCTCCTTCACTACTTTTCATCAATCTTTCTTGTTTTTGTTTCAAATTTTGGATTCTATACCCAATAAAGGTTAGAATCTTCTTGTTAAACTTGATGTATGTAGATTATCACTTTCACATGTTTATGTGTTAAAAATGAGTGATAATCCAGAATCAAACCTAAGTCAAGGCTCAAAAGAAAGATCAAATCTTGAATCTTACATAAAAATCAACTTTAGCACTTTAATCTTCATCAAAAATTATGCTAGATGAAAAGGTACTTCAAAAACTATATGGTCTCTAAAAAATGATGGTATGATGCATGAGAATCTTGACTTAAATCAATGATTTACGTCTATGAGTTTGAGTGGTAGTCTTAGACTCAAAACTTGAACTCAACTCATGCTTATAATCTGTCAGATTCTTACACCCAACTTTCAAGGACCATAACTCAGTGAATACTTAACCAAAATTAGCATTTTTCTTCTAGAATTTAACCCCTATGTGTTAGCTTTCAAACCCAAGTGGTTTCACTAAAAAATATTGTAAGTCCGTATGTATAGGATCGATAACGAGGTTATCTTAAGGTATTAAGGTGCGAAATCCCTCAATACTAAGTTATAGGATCTATAATGATTTGTTTCACAATTTTAGTGAATCGGAATTCTAATTGCTTTGTATTGATTATTAACCAATGTTAAACTATCAATACCTGCGAACTGACTCGGTTCGCAGTCCAATCTTGACCTGCGAATAGACTCGGTTCGCGGTCAACCGTGGTCAACATTTTTCAGCATTTGAATATTTTACTCTAAAATGTTTACCAACCAATATTTTTCATTTACAATTCAAAACCAATGTACAAACTTGATTACAACTAATACAAGTCCTATTACAAGCTAGAGAGTCCTATTACAAGCTAGATCTGTTGTCACAAAACATGTCTCAACAGACTCCCCCTTGACAATAGCTCTAGCTTCCTTAGTGTCTTTGTCTTCAAGTTTGTCTTTGGTAATTACTTGTAAATATTACTGAAAGTCCCTTTGAACGGATCCAAATGGGATTACAATGTGTATTAGTTTGTGGAATGGTATAATACACAAGAAACAACAATAAAACAAGTAATTGCAAGTGTTTATAATGTAGGTTCGTATAGATTCGAAAATAGCACAGTATATTTGAATATATCATTTTCCAAAAGTATACAAATGAAATATTACAACTTTGTTTATATAGTCAGCAAGTTCGTACGAACTTAGCTGATCCTAGGTTCGTACGAACTTACATGTTCGTACGAACATCCTAGGTTCGTACGAACTTACAAATAAAACACAAAAAGGCTAATTTAATAAACTAACTACAATATTAACTATAAAACTAACTACAAGACTAACTATTACAAAATAAGAGTTATTGTCACAAAATGTGCACCAACAGACTCCCCCTTGACAATAGCTCTATCTGTCTTCAATCTTCTGGCTCTGTCGAATCCTGATTCTCGATCAACTTTGTCGACTCTCAGCCCATAAGCCTTTTTCTACGCACACCTTGAGGACCCTCTGATATTTTCGGCCCTCATGCCTCCAACTGTCTCGGTATAAGATTTTGTTTGCATGAAGCTTTATCAGGTCATCTTTCGACAAGTTTACCAGATGTAAACTGTCATATACTCTCAGCAACACATTTTCTTCAGCATCTTCCATAACTGCTTCAGCTGTCTTGCTGTCCACGTACCACCACTTCAAGTTTTCAAGAATGTTCTGTGGCATTCTCTTCAATGGAACCCTATTCAAGCATTTGACTGGTCTGTAGACCATCTTCATCCACGGCTTGTTAGAGATAGGATCAATCTTGGTCAGATCAGGAACTCTTTTTCCCGGCTTTGGCTTTAAACTTTCAAACTTATTTGATCTTCCTTCACGCTTTAATATTCTTTCTAAAGCATAAGCGTAAGGATCATCTCCAATATTTACCAAGTCTAGCCAGGCTAGCTCCTTCAATTCAATCTTCGGCAACGTGTTAAAGGTCTTCAGTTTATTCTTCAAGTACTGAATCCCATCATATCTTTTTAGTATGAACAGCTTCAGATCACTGTCATAAAACCAACTTATGATTCCTCGCTTCAACTCGCCTGATCCTCTGACCCTAATATCACCTTTATATTTGATTTCCGGTTCCTTTTCTACCTTCTTGAACCATAACTTCTTTAACTCTTCTCGATTTGGTTCAACTTCTTCAGAATCTGATACAACTTCAGGAGCTACGTCCTGCTCCAAGTTGATCACTTTCCCCACAACTTCATCCTCAACAACTACTGGTTGCTTTAACACTATGAATTCATCAATATCAGCATCGTCATCTGGAATAATTTCATCATCAGATTTCCAGTCTGCAACCTCCTTATCCAAAATTTCTCCTTCCTCTAACTCAGATCCCTCACTATCATAATCATCCAAACCAAGCAACGCTTCAATGGTTTTAGTCTCAGCTAGATTCACTGGAGTCTGCTCAGATCCGCTGCCAGCCTTCTCAGCTTCGTTTTCATTCTTCTTTGCACCCCATTCTGATTTTTGGCTGCCACCATCATCTGCCGCTGCACCAACACCAGACCCTGATTCTGCACCCCAACCACCTTTCTAATCCGTTTTTTCTTCTATTTTCTTGCGGAAGTCTGACCCTTCTGCTGGTGCCTCACTGGACTCTTTGTTCCACCCTCCAGATGGTTCAATCTCTTCTTGAGGCTTTGTTGCACCTTGTCCAGATCCGCTCACACTAGAACCTTGACCACACTCCCCCTGAGCTATTACTGCACCTTGCACTCTAGATGAAGAGCCAGGCAGCTCACCTTCTTTGGGTGCACTTGGATCATCATCACGGTCATTATCAGCTTTAAGTCTCAGCTCATCTTCCTTGCATCCTGTTGTCTTATCCCCTCTGAGCGACTGGCGCTTCATTTGGAAGATAGTGACCTCATTTAGCCGCCCTTGATCTTCTACCTTTTCAAGGTTCTTCTCTAAGCGCTCATTAATAGCCATCAGATTTGTGACTCGAACTTCCTGGCTTGTAACAACAACAGTCAAAGCAGTCACCATATCCATCAAGCTAGTGATCCGGCCCTCAAGATAGGTAAACTGTCCGGATCGGAGAGAAGAGCAGCCGGGTTGGGAACAGATTGGGTGGGTTGAGTCGTAGGAGGGGCAGTAGTAGGTGTAACCGATGGAGGTGTGGGTGGTGTGGTTGTGGATGTAACCGGTGGTGATTGAACAGGCGGTGGAGCGACGGGTGATGGTGAATGAGATATGATTTGAGGAGCTTGATCACCCTCTTCAATAACAATACCAGAGGAACGCGGGCGCTTAAGAGCTTGCACTCGGAACCGGTCTGGTTCAGATTCGACATCAGAATCCACGGGAATATAGTCATCGTCCTCCTGGACCTTTCTCTTTCCCTTCTCCTTTTCCCTGGCAGCTTTGGGGTCACACAACACCCCCTTAGATCCCTAGAAAATGTTCATAGGGTGATCCGAATCACCATCATCATCCCCATCATCATTATCATTATCATCATCTTCAACATCAGTCTCAGTGGCCTCAGAATCATGAGCTGCATCCTCATCAGCTTTACTTGGTTCGGCAGCATCAACACCTTCAGAGAAATACTTGTCAACATCCCTCAGTTCCTCCTGAACAGATTGGTGTTGAGAGCTCGTGGCCGCAGCACTTGGGCCAGCACTGCGTTGAAACGCACCAGCGCGCATCTCAAGAGGAAAAGTAGTTGGGCCGTTTTCCTGTTCTTCAGTCCCCAACTGCAAAACCTGCCTTAAAAACTCAGTAGTAAACTCGATATCGACACCATTCACGGTAGCCCTTATAACTGGTGGCTGAGGCTCACAGTTATGAACCGCCGTCGCCCAGAATTGACTGAGGTAAGGAAACCTCAACGTCGGCGAATGAGTGAGTGCAAAGAACACTCGCGAGCGCATGAGAAATTCCAGCATGCCTCGAAACGGTTCGGTCGCCGGATTTGCAAGATCAAATGAAACAGCCACATTGTGCTTGTTGAAGAACTCACGCACTTGATCAGCCATTTCTGCAAAAGCAAACACAAACACACCAAAAATAAAGAATAATAATGTTAGTGATTAGACATGAGTAATTTAGAGCCCTGCAAGCAAGATTCTACGATTAAAACGAGTCTAAAGTCATTATTATATAAAATTTCAAAAAATTCGAACCAAAGTAGGTTCGTACAAACTTACTGCCCTTGTAGGTTCGTACGAACTTACTGTTTGACCAAGTCAAACTTAAGTTCGTACGAACTTACATTGGCTAGGTTCGTACGAACCTATAGGTTCGTACAAAGCATTTTCAAAATTTTTGTCTCTAAAATGCAATCAGGAACTTGTAACAGGTGCGCCTATATGCGTATAGCATATTGCAACTATAAACACATCATTTTAATCATTAACACATTCCAGATTTTGAATTTTAGTTAGTTTTGTAAAAACCAAAATAAAAATTCAATTTTGGTATGAATAATGGTCTAAATCTTGTCTAGGTTACTTACAAAGATTCAGTATATGATAGTGATGAAGTCTAACGGAGTGAAAATGTTAAACACAGTCCAGATTATGAGTTTAATTTGAAAATGAGTAAACCGAGGCTAGGTTCGTACATAGGTTCGAATGTTCTGGGTATGTTCGTACGAATATGAGGTTCGAATGGTTGAGAATGAGAAGTTTGACTCAGCTTGACCCTTTTATACCCTAAGTCTAAGTTCGTACGAACTTAGACTTCGAACATACCCTCTAAGTTCGTACGAACTTAGAATTTTGAAACAAAAAAGTTTAACATTTTCAACTTTAAATCATTTAGCAATTACCTAAATACTTAGTCACTTAATTGAGCAAAGTTTGAGCAATTAAACGAACAAAATGTAAATAATTCCCAAAAACGAAGGACTTTTATTCATTTATTTATTTAAACAATGTAAAATAACATAAAATGTAAAATGCGAATATGAAATTGTTCATATTTTGAAACGTACAATCTTTTTTAGAGTGTCACTGATACAAAGATCGAATTAGCCATGATGAGAACAATACACAATTAGGAATTTTCAATTATTCCTTTGATTATTATTGCTGTAAATTATAGATCACAACGATTATCGGTATTGTTGTCCACTTAAACATTCAGCAGTCAGAATTCTCAAGTACATATTTGATTATTGTTCACGATTTCCTGTGTATCTTATATTTGATATACCCTTATGATCTAGACAGTCAAGAATAACATGTATTGAATATTTTTCATTTTTATTTCATCTTAAAAGTCAAGTCATTTTGCTTTAATAGCAGTGTACATAAGTACATGTTTCAACTTTCAGACAAGACTAAGGTTAGAATCAAACAAATCTAAAATCAAACTAGAGGTGACAGGTCTGTACTTTCGTACAACAGAGCGACATAGTTTGACTAGAGACCTTGAAAACGTTATTCTTGTTTCGTGGTCAAGTTTGTTCCAGTGTAAGGAAACACTGACTGAATCTAGGTCAGCATGTTTCTAGATGTAGCAAAAGAAACAGTCAGTGAACCCCCCAGATGATTTATTTTTATTTTATATTCATTATCAAGCATTCATGTACGATCTATCTCCTAAGAATTAAGACTTAAGTCGTACATCAAATTAAAGAGTTCACATAAAAGATCGCATTATTTATTATTGATTTAGTTCTTGAAAACCATTATGCCTAATGCCTACCAATACATCATAAAGTGAAGCTATCAAATACGTTGTATATTAGGTACATTTACAGTGTATGTTCTACATCTAAAAGCCTCACATATAAAATGTTCTAGACATGGGTAAGGATTTCATCATTTCTTTGCAATTAATACAGTGACCCTCAATTTTTATCATTTTTGCAAAGATAAAAAGTAAAATGAACTAAGAAATAAAAAATAAAAATATACTAAGTTCTTTTGAGGGAAAAATTTACTCAGGATTTCTCATCCCATTTAGTTGGATTAAAAGCTCAAACCGAGACCTATCAAAATGCCTTGGTATAAAGGTCGGCAAGATTGTCATCAGTTATCACCTTAAGTAATTTAATCAGATGTTTTTCAGCACAGTCACGAATAAAATGATGTCTAATGTCAATGTGTTTCGTTTTACTATGCTTAACCGGATTATTAGTTATGGACATTGTAGATTGGTTATCAATCATAATAGGGGTACTTGTAAAGTTTAAACCATAGTCACGCAGCTGTTGTTGTATCCACAATACTTGTGAACAACAACTACCGGCTGCTACGTACTCAGCCTCACAGGTTGAGATTGCGACCACCTAGCAACTGACAACCACCCGAGGTGGATTTCCTATTCAAGTTACACCCTCCATAGTCTGAGTCAGTATAGGCAACAAAGTCAAAATTACCACCCGAGGGATACCAAACACCTAACTTAGGTTTGCCCTTAAGGTAATGCAAGATTCTCTTTGCTGCTTTCATGTGTAATTCCTTTGGATTAGCTTGAAAGCGAGCACACAAACAGACTGCAAATGTAATGTCTGGTCTAGAAGCAGTTAGATACATGAGAGAACCGATAATGGCCCGATATTGAGTCGGATCCACATTGTAAGGTTGCTAGATCTTGGTTCGATAACGGATTATCTTTAAGGTATTGAGGTGCGGAATCCCTCAATACTTTAGGTTTATAGCTTATATAACTTTGCTATTAATTAATAAGCTTCGTTTTGATATTAACTTGTGTTAAACAATCAAAACCGAGCCTATATATAATAATAGCCTTTATATCTGCACGAAAAACGAGGAGAATATTATAATATTTGCTGTGTGTAATAATAGCACGGATTTCTAGGAAAATTATATAACATTTGAGCAGCATTTAAATATATATATATCTGGTTCAACTCGCAGGCCATGGGCTTTGCGAGTTGACTCAACTCGCAGCCCATGGGCCTGCGAGTCCAGATGGGCTGCGAACCCAATTCTCAACTCGCCAAGCAAAGTTACGAGTCCAGATGGTCTGCGAGCCCAGATGGCTGCGAGCCCAGATCTCAATTCGCAAGGCTGCGAATCCAGATCATCTGCGAGGTGAGATCTCAACTCGCAGGTCAAACCTGCGAGTTGACTTCTCATTTCGCGAATTTGACTTTAACTTGAATTCGATATTTGTCTAATAACATTTAACAAATAATAATAACAAGTTAATATCATATATTTACGAGTCTAAACCAATTATACAAATTTGACTATAAATACACTAGTCCTATTACAAGTTAGATCTGTTGTCACAATAACATGTCCCAACAGACTCCCCCTTGACAATAGCTCTAGCGTCGTTATCTTCAACTTTGTCCTTGGTCTTTACTTGTAAATTCTACTGCCCATATGAATCTTCATTCTGACGCAAGTCTTCACCATCATTTGATAATCTCTTGCAAGATCACCCCATGCTTCAGTCGTCAAGATCCTGTTTTCGTTTAACTTCAATAGGTCCTTCTTCGACAGATTCATCATGTGTCGATGGTCATAGACTGTCAGAATCACTCTTTCTCCTCCTTCAACTTCATCATCAGCTTCAACTATGACAGCTTCACCAGTCTCTGAATCCACGTGCCAATTCAGAAGATTTCCCAATATATTCTTTGGCATTGTCTTCAGCGGTATCTGCTGTACACACTTGACAGCTGGATAAGTTTTCTTCCTTAATCTTCTTCCAGTTCTTTGACTGCATTCCTGTAATTTGATTGTCTTTCCGACTCTTGGCTTTATCTTTTCAAACTTCATTGAACGACCTTCAGTCTTGATTATTCTTTCAACATATCTTGCATATGGATCATTACTAGGGTTCTTCAATTCTAAGCGTGCCAAGTCTAGAATCTCAAATCGAGGAAGCGAACTAAAAACTTTAAGCTTCTTATCAAAATATTGAACTCCGTCAAACCTTTTGATAGCAAACAGTTTTAGCTCAGAGTCATAGTACCATCCGATTATTCCCTCTCTAGGTACTTTCTTTCTAGTGATATCTACCTCAGACATTCCAATCTTCTTGTTTCTCCTTTTCAGGGGTCTGAACATAGGATTGTTTCTGAGTTTTTCAGGAAGCACATCTTCTGATTCAGAACTGGTTGATTCATCTAGATTTTCATCTACATCAACAACCCTTTCTCCATCTTCTTCCTGGATGATCACTTTAGTTGTAGATGGGCTTACGATGTGTTCATCAATATCAGCATCGAGATCTACACACTCGTCTGCCCCAATGTAAGTCTCTAGATCTTGGTTAGCGATAACGGATTATCTTTTAGGTATTGAGGTGCGGAATCCCTCAATACTTAAGGTTTATTGCTTATATAACTTTGCAATTAATTAACAAGCTTCGTTTTGATATTAACTAGTGTTAAACAGTCAAAATCGAGCTTATTCAATAAATGCTTTTATATCTGCACAGATTTCGAGGAGAGAAAAACTTAAAATATTTGGTGTGTGTAATAATGGCACGGATTTCTAGGTCTCACATAATAATGAGCAGCATTAAAATATTTATATCTGGTTCAACTCGCAGGCCATGGGCTTTGCGAGTTGACTCAACTCGCAGCCCATGGGCCTGCGAGTCCAGATGATTGCGAGCCCAGATCTCAACTCGCAGGTAAGACCTGCGAGTCCAGATATCAGCGAGCCCAGATCTCAACTCGCAGCTGAGAGCTGCGAGTCCAGATGGTTGCGAGATGAGATCTCAACTCGCAGGTCAAACCTGCGAGTTGACTTCTCAATTCGCGAATTTTGACTTTAACTTGAAATCGATACTTGTTCAATAACATTTAACAAATAATAATAACAAGTTAATATCATATATTTACGAGTCTAAACCAACTTATACAAGTTTGACAATAAATACACTAGTCCTATTACAAGCTAGATCTGTTGTCACAATAATATGTCCCAACAGACTCCCCCTTGACAATAGCTCTAGCGTCGTTATCTTCAACTTTGTCCTTGGTCTTCACTTGTAAATTCTACTGCCCATATGAATCTTCATTCTAACACAAGTCTTCACCATTAATTGATAATCTCTTGCCAGATCACCCCATGCTTCAGTCGTCAGGATCCTATTTTCGTTTAACTTCAATAGGTCCTTCTTCGACAGATTCATCAGGTGTCGATGGTCATAGACTGTCAGAATTACTCTTTCTCCTCCTTCAACTTCATCATCAGCTTCAACCATGACAGCTTCACCAGTCTCAGAATCCACGTGCCAATTCAGAAGATTTCCCAGAATATTCTGTGGCATAGGTTTTAGTGGTATCTGCTGTATGCACTTGACAGCTGGATAAGTTTTCTTCCTTAATCTTCGGCCAGTTCTCTGACTTCGTTCCTTTAATTTGATCGTCTTTCCGACTCTTGGCTTAATCTTCTCAAACTTCATTGATCTACCCTCAGTCCGAATGATTCTCTCAACATACGTTGCGTAGGGATCATTACTGGGATTTATCAGTTCTAAGCGTGCCAAGTCTCGAACTTCAAATCGAGGAAGCGAACTGAATACTTTAAGCTTCTTATCGAAATATTGAACTCCGTCAAATCTTTTGATAGCGAAAAGTTTCAAGTCAGAATCAAAATACCAGCCGATGATCCCCTTCCTTGGAGCTTTCTTTCCAGTTATATCTACTTCAGACATCCCAACCTTTTGCTTTCTCCTTTTCAGAAGTCTAAACATGGGATTATTTCTGAGTTTCTCTGGAAGGTCATCTTCTGATTCAGAACTGGTTGAGTCATCTAGACTTTCATCTAACTCAACAACCCTTTCTCCATCTTCTTCCTTGATGACCACTTTAGTTTTAGATGGGCTTACAATGTGTTCAACAACATCAGCGTCAAGATCTACACATTCGTCTGCCCCATCATTAACAATGAAAGTCCAATCTTCAGGAGGTACAAACTCTCCTTCTTCAAGGTCAAAGTCAATGTCCTCATCTAATTCATCTGGCATGTCGCCTTCAGAATCTGATAAGTTCAACATTTCATGACCTATAGAAATACATACACAAATAGATTAATATCATAAGTTCTTTCATTGATTTCCCTGAATCAATCTAAGATTTTTCTTATTAATCCCTTTGTGTATTTGAAATATATTATATATACTTATTCAAATCTTTCATCGATTATGATAATCGATCTAAAATTTGAATAAGTCTTATAATATGCGAACATCATATATTATATGATCCTATAACTCTTTTATCGATCATAGTCAATCTAGAATTACAAAAGACGTATATTAGACTTATAATATACGAACATTCATAATTATAACATTTTAAACATTCAAGTTCAAACATCTTAATTACAAAATGATTCAAAGTTACAATGTATTAAAAATTACACTCAATCTATATTAATACAAGTGTCACCTTCTTCAGCTCCACCCTTTGCAGTACCAGCACCAGCTCCACTACCACTTGCTTCAGCAGACTCCCCCTGAAATGTAGTCTGCTGACCAGTCGTTGAAGGACCAGCCAGCTCACTTTCTTTTCCAGCTGCGGGATCATCGTCTTCATCATTCTTATTCTTCTTCGCCAGCTCATCTTCCTTGCAGGACTCTTGATATATCAATACCTCCCCTTGAGATGGCTTGTCCTTCAGAAGGCTGATGACCAGGCGATCAAGTCGATCAATTTGCCTCTGCTTGTCAGCTACATCATCTATCAGATTGTTATTCGTCTTGATGAGCAGTGAATAGGCATCATTCTGATTAGTCATGTTATCAGACATAGACAGCATTTGAGAAATCAAGAATTTGACGGTTTCTTCCAACTCTCGAACTCTGGACTCTAAGCTATTAATATGATCAGAATCAGTCGCAGAGGAGGTGGATGGAGCAGCAGTAGTGGTGGTTGGTGGCGTGGGAGCGGGGGGTTGCATTTTCTTCGCTATCTCGGTAGCAACATCGGTTAATAGACGCGCTGCGACCCTGCTAGATTTGGTGGTTGGGTGCGAAGACGGGCGAACCAAAGCAGCAATCATTTCAGCCTCTAAGGGCGTAGAACTGGACTGTAGATGAGCTGCAGAGGTTGAAGCTGTTTGTCTGAGCAGTTTGCGAGGTCGAGTAATGAGCACCTCCTCCTCTTCTTCTTCATCCTCATCTTCATCAACCAAAACAAAATCGGGATCTTGGTCCACGGCTTTCCTCTTTAACTTCAATGCCGGATCCATAATCAATTTTGATCCTTGACGAATCATCCCTTCAGGGATACCGGAGACAAACCCTGGTGGTCCAGTCTCATCACCATCATCATCAGCATCAGACCCAGATTCAGAAGCAGAAGCAGCTTCTCCATCTCTGCCCGATGGCCCAGCAGCCTCTGGTGCCTCAGTGGTGGGTTCTGCAACCCTTGGTGCTTCAGCAACATACTGATCCACATCTTGCATGATGGGATCATTGGCATCATCAGTATCAGCCAGTACTTGTTGCACCACTTCGGCTGCAACATCAGCATTAATCTCTTGCCCGATAGTGTCAACCTTTAAGTCAGCTTGAAAGTCCGGCAAGTCTGAAATCGAGGCTCGAATAATCAGCATACAGAATCTCGGGTAGATCATGAACTGTGATCTAACAGCTCCCGAGATCTGTCGAGCAATCTCGCCAAAAATATAATCTGAGAAACTGTATGGTTTATTGTAAACTAGGGACAGTACTCCTGATAGAAGCGAAGGGCTCAGCTCATCATATCCTCCCTTCTTGGCACCAAAAACAGTCACTAGGACGTGCCATAAGAATCTCCACTGACCGAAGACAAGAGCCTTCAAGAACTGGCGTCCTCGCATGGGTCCCACGTACCCCATACGGCCTAGAGCACCCTCAAGAAAATCTGAAGAGAACTCGGTTGGGCCATCTTCCTGATCAGCCGTGCCCAGATGTAAAATATGCCTGATGTCAGTAGAAGAAAACACAATCGGATGATTATTCACTCTAGTCCTAATCACGGGTGGGTTGACGACTGTGTCGAACTCGATATTAGCCCAGAATTGATCTAAAAGATCCTTTGATAAGGCTGGGGATTCTGTAACTGCAAACTGAATCCTCGATCGACCTAAGAATGTGAGAATCTGAGCTAGTCTGGCGGCACCACGTGCATTGATATCCAGATCGACGAGCACGTTGTACTGAGCGGCGAATTGTCGAGCCATTTCTGTAAAATCACAAATTACACAAATGTTAGACAATGAGATTAACAAATATTGATAAACTTATATGATCTACAACTTCTAATTGAACTATTAAGTCGTGAAACTTAATTAACAATTTTAGTTGTTCATCATATATAGAATCAATGAGTCTAATTTATTACACAAGTCATAAGTCTTATATATAAAGTATACGATTTTATGTGTTTACATTTAAGTCGACACATCTAACCGTATATTAATTTTAACTTATAAACGCTTAATTAGTTAATTAATCGAGAATTCGTAAATTAAAATTAGAAATCAAAAGTTTCAAAAAAAAATCAACTCGCAAAGTCAACAAAAGTCAAATCGCAAGTTCAACTCGCAGAGTTCAAGTCAACTCGCAAGTTCAACTCGCAGGTTCAACTCGCAAGTTCAACTCGCAAGTTCAACTCGCAGAGTTCAACTCGCAAGTCAACTCGCAGGTTGGACTCGCAAGTCAACTCGCAGGTTGGACTCGCAAGTCAACTCGCAAGTGGACTCGCAGGAGCGGGCTGCGAGTTGAGTCTGGATCTCAACTCGCAGCAAGAACTGCAAAGATGACGTCATTTTAAAATTAATTTTGGCGAGTTATACCATGATCAGGCTATGTCATTTTGTTCAATAGACTCAGATTTACATAAACCCTAAGGTTTCTTGTCCATATGAGCTACAATTTTGATGATTTTAGTAATTTTAAAATCAAAACCCTCATTTTATTTAAAATGCCGATTTTGGTCAAATTATACGGTGGAATTACTTGGTTTTTACCTTAAAATGATCACGAAGTAAAGGTGTATAAAAATCAGAAGATCAAAATCTCTTGACTTCGAAATTAAAGTCAAAATAATTGCGAGTTCAAATCTGGGTTCGCTGTGAGTTTGGGTTCGCAAGATCAAGTGAATTCGCAGTGTGGGACAAGTGAACTCGCAGCACCCTTTTTATACCCTTTTAATCTCGGCTCGCAGAACTCAACTCGCAAAGTTGAGTTCAACTCGCAGCCTTGTCAACTCGCAGCACTGTTCTCGGCTCGCAATTTTTGTCCAAAAATTACATTTTAATTACAAAACGTCAATTTTTAAGTCCAAATCGCGTACAAGTCTAAAATCTGAGGATCTTTCACTTGTTTTTCTTATGGAATAGCGAACAAGTCTAAAATAAAATATTTTTCACTTGTCGTTCTTAGAAAAATGCGCACAAGTCTAAAATCACAGGATCTTTCACTTGTGATGCAATTATACGAATAGCAGAAACATAAGAAAAATAAAATAAAGAGAAATAAGATAAAATGAAATAAGTAAAAGTTCAATGATTCATAATAAACATTGGTATCAAGTACCCTTGTATTAATGAAACACTTTGACTAAAATAAAATTACAATAAAATAAAATAAAGTAAAATAAAACCTAATCGAGGGCATTAAGAAATTTATCGACAGTGGGATCATATCAGAAGGAAACAGCTGAACCAAAAGATGAGTACAAAGTCTAAGAAGATTGTTAGTATGCATACCTTATGAAATTCACAATAAGTTACATAAGAACTCACAACTTAACCATTTATCAACTTTACATTTATAAGAGTATAACTTGGTTACCTATATCCACAAAATATAATATTCACATCAAAATGAACTGATTTAAATATCATAGACAGTTCAAGATGATTACCGGTATTATAATCCATATAAACAAAGTCTATACTGATTTCCGAGCAAACCTTTTATTGTTTGAATGTGTATTACCTAATGTGATTCAAAAATGACATACTGAGAAATTTAGTAAAACACATAACACTGTTTCTTTCACTTTGCAAGATAGAGGTCACTAAATGATGTTCTTTTCGAAACATATGACATACCCTTGAGTGAATTTATAAAATGTGACAAACATCAAACCCGTTTTGTAGATACTAGTGGTTCTAGATCTGTACTTAGTACAACATAAGATCCCTTAGTATAGACAAACCAAGCTTGAAACCATTGGCAAAACTAAAGGGGTCAGGTCTGTACTTAGTACAATAGAGACACCAGAATTTCACTAACAGCCATAATTCTTATTATTTGTCTTGACATATTTTCATAGATTCTAGATAACAGTGTATGGTCAGACTATCGTTCATCAATTAAGACTTATGTCATATGTCATATAGTAAATCACACGAGATAACACACAGAAGATTTATAGCTTATTATATGCTCAGAAATCAAAGCAGACATTGCCTACCAGTACATCATATAATGAAGCTATCTAGATCTAAAGTTTTTCAAGTAGATTATATCGTGTGGAGAGAGGAGTATACTAAAATAAAGATAAGTGAAGCCCTGGTTTTAAAGATGTAAAGTTCATGTAACAAATTTGAATCTACTAACACATCTAACTTAAGACTTTTACCTATATTTATTAAGCCAATTCCTCTAATTTACTATCATTTCCCAGTTGATAAAGACTTAACCTTTATCGGAGGCGATTCCCCAACGGTAACAAGCAAATGAATGCCATACGCCATACCCCTTTTTTTTTATTTTAAAAATGGCATAAACTAATAAATAAGACCAGCTAATTATTACAAAATAACTCTATGGAAGACTAATCCTCTGGATTTCTCATTCCATTTAGTTGCACCAATTTCTCGAATCGAGCTCTGTCGAACGCTTTGGTGTATAAGTCTGCTAAATTATCCACAGATGGAACCTTAGCTAACTTGATCAGGTTTTTCTCAGCACAGTCTCTAATAAAGTGATGTCGAATATCAATATGTTTAGTTTTGCTGTGCTTGACCGGATTATTGGTTATTGAGATCGTTGATTCATTATCAATCATCATAGGAGTATTTGTTATACTCAACCCATAATCAAGCAATTGTTGTTGTATCCACAGAACTTGGGAACAACAGCTGCCAGCTGCAACATACTCAGCTTCACATGTAGAAATGGCTACTGAGGTTTGCTTCTTGCATTGCCAAGAGACCAGTCTACCTCCTAGGAATTGACATCCACCGGTTGTAGACTTTCTATTCTGATTGCATCCTCCGTAATCAGAATCAGTGTAAGCCACAAAATCTAAGTCTCCATCAGTCGGATACCAAAGTCCCAGCTTCGGTTTCCCTTTGAGGTAACGAAGAATCCGTTTTACTGCTTGCATGTGAGATTCTTTAGGAGTAGCTTGATATCTTGCGCAGACACATACTGCAAACATTATATCAGGCCTTGATGCTGTAAGATACATTAGTGATCCAATCATGGCCCTGTAAAGAGTAGGATCCACGTCTCTATCACTCGATGTATCTGGACCAATACCATGGGCTTCCGGAATAGGAGTATGAAAAATTCTTGATTCTTCCATCTTGAATCGTTCTAGAAGCTCATTAGTATACTTAGTCTGATGAATGAAATATCCATCTTTCTTTTGATCGACTTGCAATCCTAAGAAAAATGTCAATTCACCCATTGCTGACATCTCAAACTTGTTCTTCATAACCTTTTCAAATTCACTACACATCCTTTCGTCAGATGACCCAAAGATGATATTGTCAACATATACTTGAACAAGTAGAAAGTCTCTTCTTTTCCATTTCACAAAGAGTGTACTGTCAATTCTTCCTCTTGTGAATCCATTCTCAAGAAGATAAGTGGACAGTGTCTCATACCACGCTCTCGGAGCTTGATGTAATCCATATAGAGCCTTATCGAGACGATATACTCTATCTGGATACTTTGGATCAGTAAATCCCGGTGGTTGAGAAACATACACCGTTTCTTTGACTTTGCCATACAAGAAGACACTTTTAACATCCAGCTGAAATACTTTTATTTTCTTTGAGGCTGCAAATGCTAAAAATAACCTAATTGCTTCAAGCCTAGCCACAGGCGCAAACACTTCATTGTAATCAATCCCCTCTTGTTGATTAAAACCTTGGACAACTAGACGAGCTTTATTGCGAATTACGATTCCTCGATCGTCTTTCTTGCACTTAAATACCCATCTAGTTCCAATTGGATATTCCCCAACAGGTAGGTCAACCAACTCCCAAACTTGCAATTTTGTGAACTGAGACAGTTCTTCCTGCATTGCCTCGACCCACGAATTTTCCTTCAAAGCTATCTGAACATTCTTAGGTTCAATTTGTGAGATAAAGCATGAATATAGACATAGATTTGAAATCCCTGTCTCGTTCATTTCAGCATACAAGCTTGAATGAGTGGATGTACTAGCTTTAGATTGATTTCGAGTCAGAACAGGAGAATTTGGATCACCGATGATATTATCAATTGGATGAATCCTATTAATTCTTGTTGAAGTAACAGGTTCAACTGGAATATCATCCTGTAAGTTGGCACCAATTTCCTCCAAAGGTGGTATACCTTCATTAGTAGTTGATATCCTTAATTGTCTTAGAGGAGTAAGAACATCATCCATAATCCTTTGAGAAGCAATTTCAGGATCTTCACTCTCTTGAGGTATATCATCTTGAGGTAGTTGTGACTCGATAGGGGGACAACATCAGTATCGACAATATTCCTAGCATCAGACGTTTGAGCACTCGATGTTGGAGAAGGAGTGGGATCCTCATCTCCCGACAATAAATGCTCAGGAATGTCTGAGTTACTGACATAGTCACTGATAGGGACTTTAAATGACTTGAAAAGATCTGAATAGTCAAACTGCCAATCCAATCCCTTATGTGAGTCATGTGTATAGCTCGTAACTTCGATGTTATAAACTATTTCAACACGTCCCGAATTTTTATTGAAGGCCCTTTTGTTTGGTGAGTTAGGCATGTAACCTAGGAAGTATCCTTCGTCAGCCTTCTCACCAAATTTAGGTTGGTGACTTGTTTTCAACAACGTACATGAAACTCCAAAGGGTTCAAACCCTTTTAAGTTCGGTTTCTTTTTGTTCAAAAGCTCATAACATGTCTTGTTCTGCTTTTTAACCGTAAGAACCCGATTGAGAACATGACATGCTGTATTCACTGCTTCTGCCCAAAATATGACCGGAAGACTTGAATCTGCAAGCATTGTTCTCGCTGCTTCAATTAGAGTTCTATTCTTCCTTTCAGCAACACCATTTTGTTGAGGTTCATATGGTGCACTGAATTGATGTTGAATGCCTTTGCTTAACCAATATACATTCAATGTAGAATTCTTGAACTCGTTCCCATTGTCACTACGAATTCTCTTAACTCTTTTTCTATAGATGTTCTCTATTAGATCTAGAAACTCCATAAGAATGCCCGGAGTTTCATCCTTAGATCCCAAAAAGAATACCCAAGAGAATCTAGAGAAATCGTCTGTGACAACCAGACAGTACCATTTGCCACCTATGCTTCTCTTGCTTATTGGGCCAAAGAGATCCATATGTAGCAACTCAAAAGGCGAGGAAATAGAGTTCACATTTTTAGACTTGTGTGGTTTCTTATGCTGTTTTCCTTTCAAGCAGGATATACACTTGTCTTTAAATGCAAAACTCTTCGGTGGTACACCCAGAACTAACCCATGTTTGGTTATATAGTTCATTTTTCGAAAGTTTAAGTGTGCCATTTTCCTATGCCATAGGAGAGAGTCTGATTCTGAAGCCTTGGATAACAGACAAGTAGACACCATTGAAGTAATAGGAGCATTCATGTTGATAGCATAAATGTCCTTCTTCCTTGGAGCTTTCATCAGTATCCATTTATCGGGAATGATAAAACCCGGCTTCAGGATCAAGGCCTCTTTCTCAGTGAAGAGAACAGGATGACCTTTATCATAGACTTGGGAAACACTCACTAGGTTGTGCGTTAGTTCTTCAACATAATTCACATCCTCTAGAGTCAAAGTTCCATTAGAAACAGTTCCTTTCCCAGTAATTACTCCTCCTTTATCACCGGCGAAGTGCACTCCTTGTCTCAGTCCACCTCTGAAGTCTGTCAGTAGACTTCTTGTTCCTGTCATGTGCCTAGAGCATCCACTGTCAACATACCACCAATTATCATTGTTCCCAGTCTGCTCCTGCACATACAAGTTGTAAACAATCAGTTATCAAGAGGGACCCAAGCCATTACGGTCTTGGTTTGTCCCTTATCATCGACAAACTGTAGCTCTTTAAAGTAACCATTTTTCCCATTGGGAGCTTTGGTCACTTTTGAAGACGCATCAGCTTGCTGATGATTAGTGGTCCTGGGTCTATAAGTTGATTGATTTCCAACCCACCCCGAAATATAACCCTGGGATTTTTGCCCTTGGTTACGATTATTATAGGACCCTTGGTTAACTCCTTGTGAACGAGATGTAGATCCAATCTCAAAGTGACTTTGGTTCCTTCTCGGAGTCATAAACCTCGACGGCACCTGATCGTTAGCAGAGTTTTCATGCCGTTTAGGTTTTGGTGGCGAGACACTGTGAGACGCATCTCTTTTCAGAGCAGTCACAGGTTTAATACCAATACCAGGTCTGGTACCTAACCTGTCTGTGCTAGAGATATTTTTAGACTTATCACTGGCCTCGCGCTTAGGAGCAGCTTCATTCTTCTTATTGGGACAACAAGAAGAGACATGTCCTCGTTGATGACATTTGAAGCATGACATTTGCTTTCGTGACTTAGCGGTCTTAGCAGACTCCTTCTTTATCTGATCAAAAGACACTGAAGGTAACTCCTTATGTTTCTTAATGACTTCATTATTTCCATCAGTACTTCCAATCATCCCACTTGATACGAATTGTACTTTAGTGAGAGATTTGACTGTACTCTTGGTTAAAGATGAATCATTGACAGTCTCCTTTTGGATCTCAGATGCAATAGACTGTTGATTTTCCAAATCCTCAGTCTCAGGATTAACATCTGTCATTTCTAAGTCAACAGAAGTGGAAGCAGTGTAATTGGCATTAAAAGGCGGAGGGACATCTGAGTATCCTAGGCCAGTAACATCCTTTACACTACGTTGAGAGCCAATGATTCTATTTAAGGTCAAAGAAGAAGTTCTATAACCTTCAAATTTTCTATTCAGCTCTACCAGTTTCATATTTGACTCTGATAATTCCTTATCCCTAATAGCTATATTTCTATTAAGCTCATTAAGGTTTAGATATAACCCGTCTATTTTAATACATTGTTCATTTATAATGTCAGTCAGACTGGTCTTATCTAGAGTATCACTCTTAATCTTCTCGTTCAGTGCTAATTTATCTTCACCTAACCGACGAACATCAGACTTAGCTAAGTCTAATTCTGAGGTCAAGATTTTGTTAGATTCTGCAAAGACACTAACCTGTGTTTGAAGATCAGTAACTAAATAGCATACATCGGTGAGAGTAAGGAGATCTAAACATACCTTTTTCTTTTCGGATTGAATATCAGCCATATATGCCACAAAATCATTGGGACTCATTTCTTCTGTCGAGTTGATGTAGAGAACATCTTCCTCAATCCCCTTAACTTCTGTGTGTGGCACATTAGCTTGAAGTTCTTCAGTAGTCGGCATGTAGGAAGTGGATTCAATTTGTTTCTCTTGATCGTCAATCTCAGCCATGAGAGCTTGCTCTGATGGTGTAGACCAATCATAAGATCCGTCTATTTGCTGAACCACTAAGACTTTGGAAGTTAGATTACTTCCCGAATCTTGTTTTGAAGTTCCAGCATCAACCTTTGGTCTTTGGCATTCCCTGGCAAAGTGTCCGTAACCTTGACAATTATAACACTTGACCTTGGACTTGTCAAAACCTGGTCGATTTCCAACCACTCTCTTACCCGTACGCTTTAGGAAATTCTTTACTCTCCTTGACACCATAGCCAGTTGCCACTGGAGGTCCATTTCCTCTAAGTCGTCAGGATCAACCTGATCATAATCTTCATCAAATTGTGCTGGATCGTTTATCTTCCCTTGAATATAGTTTTCATAAGAAGCAACGAACGATGCCAACACAGAAAGTTGTTGTTCGGCTGATTTCACACTCATCGGCATCTTATGATGCCCTTGAGTGGATTTATCTGAGGTGGTGTTCCTGTTTCGTTTATCACCGTTATCCGAAGCAATGAAACAGAGATCCTCAGTCAATTTTTCTCCAATCTCATCAATTTCACCTGCAAACAAAGCCGTGGTCAAATTGGATGAGGAGTTAGAGATACTAGTCTTTCCATGGTACAGACCAGGATTCTGTAGATGATCAGAATCCGTATCTCTCGTTTTCTTAGAGAAGTCATAACCCCTTAGTTTATCAATCGCTTTCTCTAGGGTCATGGTTGCATATCTTTCATCATTATCTTTCAGCATGATACCGTACATCTCCCATTTACAAGGTAAACCCTCAATAAACTTGTCGGTTTTCTCCTTGTCATTATAAAAGATAGCATGGTCGTCAAGCTCACTTAATAGATGATAGAAACGGGTGGTGTAAGCCTCAAGATCTTCTTCTCTAAAAGCCTTAAATACCATAAACTGCTTTTTTAGAAGATTACATTTACCAGCTTTCACCTGAGGGCTCCCCTCACATCTCTTTTCTAGAGCGTCCCACAGCTCTTTAGCTGTGTGAAAGGACTTCAACTGATGGTTGATCTCCTTAGGAAGGCTCATCTTAATTGAAGAATGTGCTTTATTATCGATGGTGAATTCTTTCTTCTGATGGTCATTCATTCGATCATAAGTCACAATCACTGTTGCGTTCCCTACCTCAGCTGTAGGTGCAACATATCCGTTTTTAATACACAACCAAATAGTGATGTCGTGGAATCTACAGTAACTTTCAAATCTGTCTTTCCACCCATAATAGTCCTCAAGTCTAAGTAGCTTCGGTGGAACATTAGATTTTCCAACCTCGTGTTCCATCTCGATCATTCGGCTTAAATCAGACATTTTAAAGTGAAAAATTAGGTTATATTGCGAATTTAATAATCTCAACTCGCAACTAAAAAAAAATGTCAACTCGCAGAAAATCTCAGCTCGCAGAAACTCAGTTCGCAATGGAACTCGGTTCGCAGCTGATTCTCAACTCGCAGAAAACTCAGTTCGCAATGGAACTCGGTTCGCAGGAATCTCAACTCGCAGAAAACTCAGTTCGCAATGGAACTCGGTTCGCAGGAATCTCAACTCGCAGAAAACTCAGTTCGCAATGGAACTCGGTTCGCAGGAATCTCAACTCGCAGAAACCCTAATCTCAACTCGCAGATAACAGTAACCCTAATCTCAACTCGCAGAACGGCGCCTCGAAATCTGGGAACTGAAACTTTTTGGTATTTTACGAATAAATCCGTAGATTTCGTTCGAAAAACGACCCTAAAGATGTTATATAACCAAAAACCTTGTAACCACAACGTTTCTAAGCCCGAAAGCTCTGATACCAATTGTAAGTCTCTAGATCTTGGTTAGCGATAACGGATTATCTTTTAGGTATTGAGGTGCGGAATCCCTCAATACTTAAGGTTTATTGCTTATATAACTTTGCAATTAATTAACAAGCTTCGTTTTGATATTAACTAGTGTTAAACAGTCAAAACCGAGCTTATTCAATAAATGCTTTTATATCTGCACAGATTTCGAGGAGAGAAAAACTTAAAATATTTGGTGTGTGTAATAATGGCACGGATTTCTAGGTCTCACATAATAATGAGCAGCATTAAAATATTTATATCTGGTTCAACTCGCAGGCCATGGGCTTTGCGAGTTGACTCAACTCGCAGCCCATGGGCCTGCGAGTCCAGATGATTGCGAGCCCAGATCTCAACTCGCAGGTAAGACCTGCGAGTCCAGATATCAGCGAGCCTAGATCTCAACTCGCAGCTGAGAGCTGCGAGTCCAGATGGTTGCGAGATGAGATCTCAACTCGCAGGTCAAACCTGCGAGTTGACTTCTCAATTCGCGAATTTTGACTTTAACTTGAAATCGATACTTGTTCAATAACATTTAACAAATAATAATAACAAGTTAATATCATATATTTACGAGTCTAAACCAACTTATACAAGTTTGACAATAAATACACTAGTCCTATTACAAGCTAGATCTGTTGTCACAATAATATGTCCCAACACCCAACTTCAAAACTGGAAGTCCAATCCTCAGGAGGAACAAACTCTCCTTCTTCAAGGTCAAAGTCAATGTCCTCATCTAATTCTTCTGGCATGTCGCCTTCAGAATCTGATAAGTTCAACATTTCAAGACCTATAGAAATACATACACAAATAGATTAATATCATAAGTTCTTTCATTGATTTCCCTGAATCAATCTAAGATTTTTCTTATTAATCCCTTTGTATATTTAAAATATATTATATTTACACTTATTCAAATCTTTCATCGATTTATCATAATCAATCTAAGATTTTGAATAGGTCTTATAATATACGAACATCATATATTATGTATACTTATAAATCTTTCATCGAGCATGGTCAATCTAAGATTACAAAAGTCTTATAATATACAACCATTCATAATTATAACATTTAAACATTAATGTTTTACTCATTCAAGTTCAAACATCTTAATTACAGAATTATATTACAACTACAAAATTACAATGTATTAATAATTACAATCAGTCTATATTAATACAAGTGTCACCTTCTTCAGCTCCACCCTTTTCAGTACCAGCACCAGCTCCACTACCACTTGCTTCAGCAGACTCCCCCTGAATTGTAGTCTGCTGACCAGTCGTTGAAGGACCAGCCAGCTCACTTTCTTTTCCAGCTGCGGGATCATCGTCTTCATCATCTCGGCTCTTCTTAGCCAGCTCATCCTCTTTACAAACTTCTTCAAATGCAGCCTTCTCAATTGCAGCTTTCTCCCCTTGAGATGGCTGGTTCTGTTCTAAGTAGGTAATACGACAAGAGAGACGGTTCTCTGACAGCTGGATAAGTTTTCTTCCTTAATCTTCGGCCAGTTCTCTGACTTCGTTCCTTTAATTTGATCGTCTTTCCGACTCTTGGCTTAATCTTCTCAAACTTCATTGATCTACCCTCAGTCCGAATGATTCTCTCAACATACGTTGCGTAGGGATCATTACTGGGATTTATCAGTTCTAAGCGTGCCAAGTCTCGAATTTCAAATCGAGGAAGCGAACTGAATACTTTAAGCTTCTTATCGAAATATTGAACTCCGTCAAATCTTTTGATAGCGAAAAGTTTCAAGTCAGAATCAAAATACCAGCCGATGATCCCCTTCCTTGGAGCTTTCTTTCCAGTTATATCTACTTCAGACATCCCTACCTTTTGCTTTCTCCTTTTCAGAGGTCTAAACATGGGATTGTTTCTGAGTTTTTCTGGAAGGTCATCTTCTGATTCAGAACTGGTTGATTCATCTAGATTTTCATCTAAATCAACAACCCTTTCTCCATCTTCTTCCTGGATGACCACTTTAGTTGTAGATGGGCTTACGATGTGTTCAACAACATCAGCGTCAAGATCTACACATTCGTCTGCCCCATCATTAACAATGAAAGTCCAATCTTCAGGAGGTACAAACTCTCCTTCTTCAAGGTCAAAGTCAATGTCCTCATCTAATTCATCTGGCATGTCGCCTTCAGAATCTGATAAGTTCAACATTTCATGACCTATAGAAATACATACACAAATAGATTAATATCATAAGTTCTTTCATTGATTTCCCTGAATCAATCTAAGATTTTTCTTATTAATCCCTTTGTGTATTTAAAATATATTATATATATATATATATATACTTATTCAAATCTTTCATCGATTATGATAATCGATCTAAAATTTGAATAAGTCTTATAATATGCGAACATCATATATTATATGATCCAATAACTCTTTTATCGATCATAGTCAATCTAGAATTACAAAAGGCTTATAATATATGAACATTCATAATTATAATATTTTAAACATTCAAGTTTAAACATCTTAATTACAGAATTATATTACAAAATAATTCAAAGTTACAATGTATTAATAATTACAATCAGTCTATATTAATACAAGTGTCACCTTCTTCAGCTCCACCCTTCGCAGCACCAGCACCAGCTCCACTACCACTTGCTTCAGCAGACTCCCCCTGAAATGTAGTCTGCTGACCAGTCGTTGAAGAACCAGCCAGCTCACTTTCTTTTCCAGCTGCGGGATCATCGTCTTCATCATCTCGGCTCTTCTTAGCCAGCTCATCCTCTTTACAAACTTCTTCAAATGCAGCCTTCTCAATTGCAGCTTTCTCCCCTTGAGATGGCTGGTTTTGTTCTAAGTATGTAATACGACGAGAGAGACGATCAAGTTGTCGTTGCTTTTCAGCCACGTCATCTACCAGAGTGCTGTTAGTCTTGAGTAGCAATGAGTAAGCATTGTTATGTGTAGTGACATTGTCGGACAGTTGTAGAAGCTGATTAGCAAAAGTGTTAGCCACTACTTGCAATTGTCTAACCCTAGACTCCAATTGTGTAATGCGTTCAGCATCAGTCATAGGTGAGGTGGATGGAGCATCAGAAGTTGTTGTTGGTGGTGTGGGAGGAGGCGGTTGCATTTTCTTCGCTATCTCGGTAGCAACATCGGTTAATAGACGTGCGGCAACCCTGCAAGATTTGGTGGTTGGGTGCGAAGAAGGGCGAACCAAAGCAGTAATCATTTCAGCCTCTGAGGGCGTAGAACTTGATTGTAGATGAGCTGCAGAGGTTGAAGCTGTTTGTCTGAGCAGCTTGCGAGGTCGAGTAATAAGTACCTCCTCCTCTTCTTCTTCATCCTCATCTTCTTCGACAAGAACAAAATCAGGATCCTGATCAACGGCTTTCCTCTTTAACTTCAATGCCGGATCCATAATCAATTTTGATCCTTGACGAATCATCCCTTCAGGGATACCGGAGACAAACCCTGGTGGTCCAGTCTCATCATCATCATCAGACTCAGATTCAGAAGCCGAAGCAGCTTCTCCATCTCTGCCCGATGGCCCAACAGCATCAGATGCCTCAGTAGGTAGAGGTGTACCAGAGGTACTCGGACCTGCAGCCAAAAATTGATCTATATCTTTAAAGACCTGATCAGTGTCCTCTTCAACTCGTGGTGGCTCAGCAATATATTGATCCACATCCTGCAAGATAGGATCATTTGCATCATCATTTTCAGCCAAAACTTGTTGCACTACTTCAGCAGCAACTTCAGCATTAACTTGTGGCTCTTGCTGATTTGCCTGATTTAGAACCTCTTCTATCAGCTCTTGTGGTGCAGGCACAGCTGCAGCCACATCAACATCAATCCAACCATTGTTTGGTGGCGAAATATACTCAGGATTAACCAAAAATCCAAACAACTCTGTCAGCTGTGGTTGCATCTCGAATCTGCGAGAGGTTTGCATAAACATCGCATTATATGCCCGTAACCCAATGGTATCAACCTTCAGATCCGCTTGAAAAACCGGCAGATCAGGGATAGAGGCCCTAATAATCAGCATGCAAAATCGAGGATAGATCATAAACTGCGATCTAACTCCCCCCAAAATTTGGCGTACAATCTCCCCAAAGATGTAATCTGAAAAGCTGTATGGTTTGTTATAAACCAGTGACAGTAAAGCAGATAGGAGAGAAGAGCTCAACTCATCGTATCCTCCCTTCTTCGGTCCAAAGATAGTTACAAGGACATGCCATAAGAACCTCCACTCACCAAAAACGAGCGCCTTCAAGAACTGACGCCCTCTCTTGGGTCCAACATACCCCATCCGTCCTAGAGCACCTTCAAGAAAATCCGAAGAAAACTCGGTCGGTCCATCTTCCTGCTCTACAGTGCCTAACTGTAATATGTTTCGCAGATCTGAGGCAGAGAAGATAACCGGGTGGTCATTAATCCTCGTCTGGATGACCGGAGGATTCACAGATGTGTCATATACTATATTAGCCCAGAATTGGGTAAGTATATCATGTGAAAGAGCATGTGACTCTGTAATGGCATACTGTATCCTTGATCGACTCAGAAATGTAAGAATCCGAGCGACCCTGGATGCACCTCGTGCATTGATATCTAGATCAACAACCACGTTGTGATGAGCAGCGAATAGTCTAGCCATATCTGTAATATCACAAATTAAACAAATGTTAGACAATTAGATTAACAAATATTGATAAACTTATATGATCTACAACTTCTAATTGAACTATTAAGTCGTGAAACTTAATTATCAATTATAGTTGTTCAACATATACTAAATCAATAAGTCTAACTTTCAAATTAACCTGCTACACAAATATATTACTTATTACGGAAAGTCATAAGTCTTATATATAAAGTATACGATTTTATGTGTTTACATTTAAGTCGACACATCTAACCGTATATTAATTTTAACTTATAAACGCTGAATTAGATAACTAATCGAGAGATCGTAAATTAAAATTAGAAATCAAAAGTTTCAAAAAGTCAACTTGCAAGTTCAGCTCGCAGTCAACAAGTCAACTCGCAAGTTCAACTCGCAGTGTTCAAGTCAGCTCGCAAGAGTCAACAAAAGTCAACTCGCAGAATTCAACTCGCAAGAGTCAACAAAAGTCAACTCGCAGAGTCAACTCGCAGGTCAACTCGCAGGTCAACTCGCAGGTTGGACTCGCAAGTCAACTCGCAAGTTCAACTCGCAAGTTCAACTCGCAAGTCAGACTTGCAAGTCAACTCGCAGGTTGGACTCGCAGGTCAACCTTCAAAGTGGACTCGCAAGAGCGGGCTGCGAGTTGAGTCTGGATCTCAACTCGCAGCATGAACAGATTGAATTCAAAACTCAAGTTTTTATAAAAAGGCCGATTTTGATTAAATTATATGGTGGAATTCATTGATTTTTACCTTAAAATGATCACAATCTAAATGTGAATAAATGTTACGTAGTCAAAAAAACCAATACGCGAACAAGATTTTGAGAATATAAATTCTGTCAGCGGGTTCGCAAGTGAGTGGGTTCGCAAAGGGATGTGGGTTCGCAGGATTGTTATCTTGTGAACTCGCAGCCCTTTATATATCCGTGAACTCGGCTCGCAGAACTCAACTCGCAGAGTTGAGTTCAACTCGCAGCCTTGTCAACTCGCAGCACTGTTCTCGGCTCGCAGTTTTTGTCCAAAAATTACATTTTAATTACAAAACGTCATTTTTAAGTCCAAGTCGCGTACAAGTCTAAAATCTGAGGATCTTTCACTTGTTTTTCTTATGGAATAGCGAACAAGTCTAAAATAAAATATTTTTCACTTATCTTGCTTGGAAAAAGCGCACAAGTCTAAAATCTGAGGATCTTTCACTTGTGTTGCGATCATGCGATAACATGAACGATAAACATAAATAAATAAAATAAAATTAAAGAAGATTTACTAAAATAAGAAAAATGCGAACAAATGCATAAAAAAATGAAAATAAAATAAACGACAGTGATTCATGATAAACATTGGTATCAAGTACCCTTGTATTAATGAAACACTTTGACGAAAAATAAAATACAATAAAATAAAGTAAATTAAATCCTAATCGAGGGCATTAAGAAATTTATCGACAGTGGGATCATATCATAAGGAAACAGCTGAACCAAATGATGAGTAAAAAGTCTAAGAAGATTGTCAGTATGCAAACCTTATGAAATTCACAATAAGTTACATAAGAACTCACAACTTAACCATTTATCAACTTACATTTATAAGAGTATAACTTGGTTACCTATTTCCACAAAATATAATATTCACATCAAAATGAAGTGATTTAAATATCATAGACAGTTCAAGATGATTACCGGTATTATAATCCATATAAACAAAGTCTACACTGATTTCCAAGCAAACCTTTTATTGTTTGAATGTGTATTACCTAATGTGATTCAAAAATGACATACTGAGAGATTTAGTAAAACACATAACACTGTTTCTTTCACTTTGCAAGATAGAGGTCACTAAATGATGTTCTTTTCGAAACATATGACATACCCTTGAGTGAATTTATAAAATGTGACAAACATCAAACCCGTTTTGTAGATACTAGTAGTTCTAGATCTGTACTTAGTACAACATAAGATCCCTTAGTATAGACAAACCAAGCTTGAAACCATTGGCAAAACTAAAGGGCTCAGGTCTGTACTTAGTACAATAGAGACACCAGTAATTTCACTAACAGCCATAATTCTTATTATTTGTCTTGACATATTTTCATAGATTCTTGATAACAGTGTATGGTCAGACTATCTTTCATCAATTAAGACTTATGTCATACGTCATATAGTATATCACACGAGATAACACACAGAAGATTTATAGCTTATTATATGCTCAGAAATCAAAGCAGACATTGCCTACCAGTACATCATATAATGAAGCTGTCTAGATCTAAAGTTTTTCAAGCAAATTATATCGTGTGGAGAGAGGAGTATACTAAAATAAAGATAAGTGAAGGCCTGGTTTTAAAGATGTAAAGTTCATGTAACAAATTTGAATCTACTAACACATCTAACTTAAGATGTAAAGACTTAACCTTTATCGGAGGCGATTCCCCAACGGTAACAAGCAAATGAATGCCATACGCCTTACCCCCTTTTCCCTTATTATTATTATTATTATTATTTTTTTTAAAATAAGCATAAACTAATAAATAAGACCAGCTAATTATTACAAAATAACTCTATGGAAGACTAATCCTCTGGATTTCTCATTCCATTTAGTTGCACCAATTTCTCGAATCGAGCTCTGTCGAACGCTTTGGTGTATAAGTCTGCTAAATTATCCACAGATGGAACCTTAGCTAACTTTATCAGGTTTTTCTCAGCACAGTCTCGAATAAAGTGATGTCGAATATCAATATGTTTAGTTTTGCTGTGCTTGACCGGATTATTGGTTATTGAGATCGTTGATTCATTATCAATCATCATAGGAGTATTTGTTATACTCAACCCATAATCAAGCAATTGTTGTTGTATCCACAGAACTTGGGAACAACAGCTGCCAGCTGCAACATACTCAGCTTCACATGTAGAAATGGCTACTGAGGTTTGCTTCTTGCATTGCCAAGAGACCAGTCTACCTCCTAGGAATTGACATCCACCGGTTGTAGACTTTCTATTCTGATTGCATCCTCCGTAATCAGAATCAGTGTAAGCCACAAAATCTAAGTCTCCATCAGTCGGATACCAAAGTCCCAGCTTCGGTTTCCCTTTGAGGTAACGAAGAATCCGTTTTACAGCTTGCATGTGAGATTCTTTAGGAGTAGCTTGATATCTTGCGCAGACACATACTGCAAACATTATATCAGGCCTTGATGCTGTAAGATACATTAGTGATCCAATCATGGCCCTGTAAAGAGTAAGATCCACGTCTCTATCACTCGATGTATCTGGACCAATACCATGGGCTTCCGGAATAGGAGTATGAAAAATTCTTGATTCTTCCATCTTGAATCGTTCTAGAAGCTCATTAGTATACTTAGTCTGATGAATGAAATATCCATCTTTCTTTTGATCGACTTGCAATCCTAAGAAAAATGTCAATTCACCCATTGCTGACATCTCAAACTTGTTCTTCATAACCTTTTCAAATTCACTACACATCCTTTCGTCAGATGACCCAAAGATGATATTGTCAACATATACTTGAACAAGTAGAAAGTCTCTTCTTTTCCATTTCACAAAGAGTGTACTGTCAATTCTTCCTCTTGTGAATCCATTCTCAAGAAGATAAGTGGACAGTGTCTCATACCACGCTCTCGGAGCTTGATGTAATCCATATAGAGCCTTATCGAGACGATATACTCTATCTGATACTTTGGATCAGTAAATCCCGGTGGTTGAGAAACATACACCGTTTCTTTGACTTTGCCATACAAGAAGGCACTTTTAACATCCAGCTGAAATACTTTTATTTTCTTTGAGGCTGCAAATGCTAAGAATAACCTAATTGCTTCAAGCCTAGCCACAGGCGCAAACACTTCATTGTAATCAATCCCCTCTTGTTGATTAAAACCTTGGACAACTAGACGAGCTTTATTGCGAATTACGATTCCTCGATCGTCTTTCTTGCACTTAAATACCCATCTAGTTCCAATTGGATATTCTCCAACAGGTAGGTCAACCAACTCCCAAACTTGCAATTTTGTGAACTGAGACAGTTCTTCCTGCATTGCCTCGACCCACGAATTTTCCTTCAAAGCTATCTGAACATTTTTAGGTTCAATTTGTGAGATAAAGCATGAATATAGACATAGATTAGAAATCCCTGTCTCGTTCATTTCAGCATACAAGCTTGAATGAGTAGATGTACTAGCTTTAGATTGATTTCGAGTCAGAACAGGAGAATTTGGATCACCGATGATATTATCAATTGGATGAATCCTATTAATTCTTGTTGAAGTAACAGGTTCAACTGGAATATCATCCTGTAAGTTGGCACCAATTTCCTCCAAAGGTGGTATACCTTCATTAGTAGTTGATATCCTTAATTGTCTCAGAGGAGTAATAACATCATCCATAATCCTTTGAGAAGCAATTTCAGGATCTTCACTCTCTAGAGGTATATCATCTTGAGGTAGTTGTGACTCGATAGGGGGGACAACATCAGTATCGACAATATTCCTAGCATCAGACGTTTGAGCACTCGATGTTGGAGAAGGAGTGGGATCCTCATCTCCCGACAATAAATGCTCAGGAATGTCTGAGTTACTGACATAGTCACTGATAGGGACTTTAAATGACTTGAAAAGATCTGAATAGTCAAACTGCCAATCCAATCCCTTATGTGAGTCATGTGTATAGCTCGTAACTTCGATGTTATAAACTATTTCAACACGTCCCGAATTTTTATTGAAGGCCCTTTTGTTTGGTGAGTTAGGCATGTAACCTAGGAAGTATCCTTCGTCAGCCTTCTCACCAAATTTAGGTTGGTGACTTGTTTTCAACAACGTACATGAAACTCCAAAGGGTTCAAACCCTTTTAAGTTCGGTTTCTTTTTGTTCAAAAGCTCATAACATGTCTTGTTCTGCTTTTTAACCGTAAGAACCCGATTGAGAACATGACATGCTGTATTCACTGCTTCTGCCCAAAATATGACCGGAAGCCTTGAATCTGCAAGCATTGTTCTCGCTGCTTCAATTAGAGTTCTATTCTTCCTTTCAGCAACACCATTTTGTTGAGGTTCATATGGTGCACTGAATTGATGTTGAATGCCTTTGCTTAAGCAATATACATTCAATGTAGAATTCTTGAACTCGGTCCCATTGTCACTACGAATTCTCTTAACTCTTTTTCTATAGATGTTCTCTATTAGATCTAGAAACTCCATAAGAATGCCCGGAGTTTCATCCTTAGATCCCAAAAAGAATACCCAAGAGAATCTAGAGAAATCGTCTGTGACAACCAGACAGTACCATTTGCCACCTATGCTTCTCTTGCTTATTGGGCCAAAGAGATCCATATGTAGCAACTCAAAAGGCGAGGAAATAGAGTTCACATTTTTAGACTTGTGTGGTTTCTTATGCTGTTTTCCTTTCAAGCAGGATATACACTTGTCTTCAAATGCAAAACTCTTCGGTGGTACACCCAGAACTAACCCATGTTTGGTTATATAGTTCATTTTTCGAAAGTTTAAGTGTGCCATTTTCCTATGCCATAGGAGAGAGTCTGATTCTGAAGCCTTGGATAACAGACAGGTAGACACCATTGAAGTAATATGAGCATTCATGTTGATAGCATAAATGTCCTTCTTCCTTGGAGCTTTCATCAGTATCCATTTTTCGGGAATGATAAAATCCGGCTTCAGTATCAAGGCCTCTTTCTCAGTGAAGAGAACAGGATGACCTTTATCATAGACTTGGGAAACACTCACTAGGTTGTGCGTTAGTTCTTCAACATAATTCACATCCTCTAGAGTCAAAGTTCCATTAGAAACAGTTCCTTTCCCAGTAATTACTCCTCCTTTATCACCGGCGAAGTGCACTCCTTGTCTCAGTCCACCTCTGAAGTCTGTCAGTAGACTTCTGGTTCCTGTCATGTGCCTAGAGCATCCACTGTCAACATACCACCAATTATCATTGTTCCCAGTCTGCTCCTGCACATACAAGTTGTAAACAATCAGTTATCAAGAGGGACCCAAGCCATTACGGTCTTGGTTTGTCCCTTATCATCGACAAATTGTAGCTCTTTAAAGTAACCATCCTTCCCATTAGGAGCTTTGGTCACTTTTGAAGGAGCATCAGCTTGCTGATGATTAGTGGTCCTGGGTCTATGAGTTGACTGACTTCCAACTCTCCCCGATACATAACCCTGGAATTTCTGCCCTTGGTTACGATTATTATAGGACCCTTGGTTAACTCCTTGTGAACGAGATGTAGATCCAATCTCAAAGTGACTTTGGTTCCTTCTCGGAGTCATAAACCTCGACGGCACTTGATCCTTAGCAAAGTTTTCATGCCGTTTAGGTTTTGGTGGCGAGACACTGTGAGACGCATCTCTTTTCAGAGCAGTCACAGGTTTAATACCAATACCAGGTCTGGTACCTAACCTGTCTGTGCTAGAGATATTTTTAGACTTATCACTGGCCTCGCGCTTAGGAGCAACTTCATTCTTCTTATTGGGACAACAAGAAGAGACATGTCCTCGTTGATGACATTTGAAGCATGACATCTGCTTTCGTGACTTAGCAGTCTTAGCAGACTCCTTCTTTGTCTGATCAAAAGACACTGAAGGTAACTCCTTATGTTTCTTAATGACCTCATTATTTCCATCAGTACTTCCAATCATCCCACTTGATACGAATTGTACTTTAGTGAGAGATTTGACTGTACCTTGGTTAATGATGAATCATTGACAGTCTCTTTTTGGATCTCAGATGCAATAGACTGTTGATTTTCCAAATCCTCAGTCTCAGGATTAACATCTGTCATTTCTAAGTCAACAGAAGTGGAAGCAGTGTAATTGGCATTAAAGGGCGGAGGAACATCTGAGTATCCTAGGCCAGTAACATCCTTTACACTACGTTGAGAGCCAATGATTCTATCTAAGGTCAAAGAAGAAGTTCTGTAACCTTCAAATTTTCTATTCAGCTCTACCAGTTTCATATTTGACTCTGATAACTCCTTATCCCTAATAGCTATATTTCTATTAAGCTCATTAAGGTTTAGATATAACCCGTCTATTTTAATACATTGTTCATTTATAATGTCAGTCAGACTGGTCTTATCTAGAGCATCACTCTTAATCTTCTCGTTCAGTGCTAATTTATCTTCACCTAACCTACGAACATTAGACTTAGCTAAATCTAATTATGAGGTCAAGGTTTTGTTAGATTCTGCAAAGACACTAACCTGTGTTTGAAGATCAGTAACTAAATAGCACACATCAGCGAGAGTAAGGAGATCTAGACATACCTTTTTCTTTTCGGATTGAATATCAGCCATATATGCCACAAAATCATTGGGACTCAATTCTTCTGTCGAGTTGATGTAGAGAACATCTTCCTCAATCCCCTTAACTTCTGTGTGTGCCACATTAGCTTGAAGTTCTTCAGTAGTCGGCATGTAGGAAGTGGATTCAATTTGTTTCTCTTGATCGTCAATCTCAGCCATGAGAGCTTGCTCTGATGGTGTAGACCAATCATAAGATCCGTCTATTTGCTGAACCATTAAGACTTTGGAAGTTAGATTACTTCCCGAATCTTGTTTTGAAGTTCCAGCATCAACCTTTGGTCTTTGGCATTCCCTGGCAAAGTGTCCGTAACCTTGACAATTATAACACTTGACCTTGGACTTGTCAAAACCTGGTCGATTTCCAACCACTCTCTTACCCGTACGCTTTAGGAAATTCTTTACTCTCCTTGACACCATAGCCAGTTGCCACTGGAGGTCCATTTCCTCTAAGTCATCATGGTCAACCTGATCATAATCTTCATCAAATTGTGCCGGATCGTTTATCTTCCCTTGAATATAGTTTTCATAGGAAGCAACGAACGATGCCAACACAGAAAGTTGTTGTTCGGCTGATTTCACACTCATCGACATCTTATGATGCCCTTGAGTGGATTTATCTGAGGTGGTGTTCCTGTTTCGTTTTTCACCGCTATCCGAAGCAATGAAACAGAGATCCTCAGTCAATTTTTCTCCAATCTCATCAATTTCACCCGCAAACAAAGCCGTGGTCGAATTGGATGAGGAATTAGAGATACTGGTCTTTCCATGGTACAGACCAGGATTCTGTAGATGATCAGAATCCGTATCTCTCGTTTTCTTAGAGAAATCATAACCCCTTAGTTTATCAATCGCTTTCTCTAGGGTCATGGTTGCATATCTTTCATCATTATCTTTCAGCATGATACCGTACATCTCCCATTTACAAGGTAAACCCTCAATAAACTTGTCGGTTTTCTCCTTGTCATTATAGAAGATAGCATGGTCGTCAAGCTCACTTAATAGATGATAGAAACGGGTGGTGTAAGCCTCAAGATCTTCTTCTCTAAAAGCTTTAAATACCATAAACTGTTTTTTTAGAAGATTACATTTACCAGCTTTCACCTGAGGGCTCCCCTCACATCTCTTTTCTAGAGCGTCCCACAGCTCTTTAGCTGTGTGAAAGGACTTCAACTGATGGTTGATCTCCTTAGGAAGGCTCATCTTAATTGAAGAATGTGCTTTATTATCGATGGTGAATTCTTTCTTCTGATGGTCATTCATTCGATCATAAGTCACAATCACTGTTGCGTTCCCTACCTCAGCTGTAGGTGCAACATATCGGTTTTTAATACACAACCAAATAGTGATGTCGTGGAATCTACAGTAACTTTCAAATCTGTCTTTCCACCCATAATACTCCTCAAGTCTAAGTAGCTTCGGTGGAACATTAGATTTTCCAACCTCGTGTTCCATCTCGATCATTCAGCTTAAATCAGACATTTTAAAGTGAAAAATTAAGTTATATTGCGAATTCAATAATCTCAACTCGCAACTAAACTCAGTTCGCAGGAAATGTCAGCTCGCAGAGAATCTCAGCTCGCAGAAACTCAACTCGGTTCGCAGCTGATTCTCAACTCGCAAAGGAACTCAGTTCGCAGGGGAACTCGGTTCGCAAAGAATCTCAGTTCGCAATGGAACTCGGTTCGCAGAAATCTCAGTTCGCAATGGAACTCGGTTCGCAGAAATCTCAGTTCGCAATGGAACTCGGTTCGCAGAAATCTCAGTTCGCAATGGAACTCGGTTCGCAGAAATCTCAACTCGCAGAAACCCTAATCTCAACTCGCAGATAACAGTAACCCTAATCTCAACTCGCAGAACGGCGCCTCGAAATCTGGGAACTGAAACTTTTTGGTACTTTACGAATAAATCCGTAGATTTCGTTCGGAAAACGACCCTAAAGATGTTATATAACCAAAAACCTTGTAACCACAACGTTTCTAAGCCCGAAAGCTCTGATACCAATTGTAAGGTCGCTAGATCTTGGTTCGATAACGGATTATCTTTAAGTATTGAGGTGCGGAATCCCTCAATACGTTAGGTTTAAGCTTATATAACTTTACTATCAATTAAAGGACTTCGTTTTGATTATTAACTAAGTTAATCACTCAAAACCGAGCCTTTAATACTATAATAAATATATCTGCACGAAAAACGAGGAGAGTAATTAAATATCTGGTGTGTGTGTAAAGAGCACGAATTTCTAGGTCAGTAATAATGAGCAGCGTTAAAATATTTATATATGGTTCAACTCGCAGGCCATGGGCCTTGCGAGTTGACTCAACTCGCAGCCCATGGGCCTGCGAGTCCAGATGGACTGCGAGCCCACATCTCAACTCGCAGGTAGGTCCTGCGAACTGAGAAAGCTGCGAGCCCAGATCTCAACTCGCAACTGAGAACTGCGAGTCCAGATTGAACTGCGAGTTGAGATCTCAACTCGCAAGTCTGTTGACCTGCGAGTTGACTTCTCAATTCGCGATTCAGACTTTAACTTAAAATCGATATTTGTCTAATAACATTAAACAAATAATAATAACAAGTTAATATCATATATTTACAAGTCTAAACCAATTTATACAAGTTTGATAATAAATACACTAGTCCTATTACAAGCTAGATCTATTGTCACAATAACATGTCCCAACATAGTTGGGTGTGAAGAAGGACGAACTATAGCAGCAATCATTTCAGCCTCTGAGGGCATAGAACTTGATTGTATAGAAGCTGCAGAGGTTGAAGTTTGTCTAATCTGCTTGCGGGGACGAGTAACCAGCACCTCCTCCTCTTCTTCTTCATCTTCATCTTCTTCGACAATAACGAAGTCGGGATCCTGATCAACGGCTTTCCTCTGTAACTTCAGAGCCAGATCCATAATCAATTTTGATCCTTGACGAATCATCCCTTCTGGAATTCCAGAGACAAACCCAGGTGGTCCAGATTCATCATCATCATCAGAATCAGACTCAGAAGCAGAAGCAGCTTCTCCGTCTCGTCCCGATGGTCCAGCAGCATCAGGTGCCTCAGCAAGTGGAGTTGGTCCTGAAGTACTTGGACCCTCAGCTACATATTGATCTACATCTCTGAAGAGCGGGTCAGTGGCGTCATCATGTTGGACCAAAACTTCTTGCACCAGCTGTGCAGCAACCTCAGTATCCACCTGTTGACCTGGCTGATTTGCCTGATCCAGAACTTCCTCAATCAATTCTTATGGCTCAGGTGCACCCTCGGCCACATCAATATCAAGCCAACCATTATTCGGTGGCGTCACATACTCTGGATTAATCAAAAATCCAAACAGCTCTGTCAGTTGGGGCTGCATCTCAAATCTGCGAGAGGTTTCATAAACATCGCATTATAAGCTCGGAGCCCGATAGTATCCACCTGAATATCTGGTTGATCAACCGGCAGATCAGGGATATTGGCTCGAATAAGGAGCATGCAGAATCTCGGGTAGATCATAAATTGAGATCTAACACCCCCCAAGATTTGGCGAACGATTTCCCCAAAGATGTAATCAGAAAAACTGTATGGTTTATTATAAACTAGTGACAGTACAACAGATAGGAGAGAAGAGCTCAGCTCGTCATATCCTCCCTTCTTCGGCCCAAAAATAGTGACAAGAACATGCCACAAGAATCTCCATTCCCCGAAGACTAACGCCTTTAGGAATTGACGTCCACGCATCGGCCCTACGTAGCCCATACGTCCCAGAGCTCCCTCGATAAAGTCGGAAGGAAACTCAGTCGGTCCATCTTCTTGCTCGGTAGAGCCCAGCTGTAGGATAGTCCGAATGTCAGTAGAGGAGAAGGCAACAGGGTGATCATTAACCCTCGTTCGAATTACCGGAGGATTCACCACTGTGTCATACTCAATATTTGCCCAGAATTGAGTTAATAAATCTCGAGACAATGCGGGGGACGCTGTGACAGCATATTGGATCCTTGATCGGCCCAAAAACGCAAGAATCCGAGAGACCCTGGATGCACCATGTGCATTCCGTCCAAATTAATCAGAACATTATGATGTCCAACGAATTGTCGAGCCATTTCTGTAATATCAAAAATCACACCAATGTTAGACAATAAGTTTAACATATATTGATAACCTTATATAATTTACGACCCTTAATTGAACTATTAAGTGGTGAGACTTAATTAACAATTACAGTCGTTAATTATATAAAATCAATAAGTCTAACTTGTTACACATCCTGTTAAAAAATATATATATATATATATAACTTATTACACAAGGTCATAAGTCTTATACAATAAAGATATGGTTTTAAAGTGTTCACATTGTAAGTCGACACGAAAAACCATATAAGATTTTAATTTATAATTCTTAATCAGGTAATTAATCGAGAATTCGTAAATTAAAAGTAAAAATTCAACTCGCAAAACAAGTCAAAAGTCATCTCGCAGAACCAGTCAACTTGCAAGGTCAACAAGTCAACTCGCAATAGTCAATAAGTCAACTCGCAAGTTCAACTCGCAAGTCAACAAGTTAACTCGCTAGTTCAACTCGCAAGTCAACTCGCAAGTTTAACTCGCAAGTCAGCTTGCAAGTCAACTCGCAAAGTGGACTCGCAAGTCAACTCACAGGTTGGACTCGCAGGAGTGGGCTGCGAGTTGAGTCTGGATCTCAACTCGCAGCATGAACTGTCATGATGACATCACTTTTAAATTTAATTTTGTCAAGTTTTAACACAATCTGCCTATGTCATCTTGTTCAATATACTCAGATTTACATAAACCCTAAGGTTTCTTGTCCACTTGAGCTATATATCTAGGTAAATTGTGTAAGTTTTAAAAGAAACCCTCATTTTATAAAAATGATTGATTCTGAGTTAATTACTTGATGAAATCAGTTGATGTATACCTCAAAATGTTCGCAAACTAAAAGGGAATAAATGCTACAGAGTCAAAAGTCCGATATCCAAACCGAAATTTCGAAAAGAAAATAGAAGTGGTCTCAGTTCGCAAATGGTCAACTCGCAAATTTGTTTGAACTCGCAGGACTGTGTGTTTGACAAGTTGACTCGCAAGTATTTATATCATGAACTCGCAGACTCAAGTCAACTGGCAGACCCCTTTTAGACCTATTGAACTCGGCTCGCAGAACTCAACTCTGAGTTCAACTCGCAGACTCAAGTCAACTCGCAGACCCCTTTTAGACCTATTGAACTCGGCTCGCAGAACTCAACTCGCAGAGTTGAGTTCAACTCGCAAGCCCAAGTCAATTCGCATGACCATCTCAACTCGCAATTTTTGTCCAGAAAATACATTTTAATTACAAAACGTAATTTTTAAGTCCAAAAACTAAACAAGTCCAAAATAAAATATTTTTCACTTGTTTTTCTCATGAAATAGTGCACAAGTCTAAAATAAAATATTTTTCACTTGTGAAGCAATCATGTGATAATACGAACAATAAAAACATAAATAGAATAAAATTAAAATTAAAGAAGATACAAACAAATGCATAAAAATAAAATAAACGACAATGATTCATAATAAACATTGGTATCAAGTACCCTTGTATTAATGAAACACATAGACGAAAAATAAAACACAATAGAATAAAATAAAATAAATCCTAATTGTCACACCCCGCTAAAGCGGAAACACGAGATGTAACAGTACAATGATTTCATAATCGAAAATTACAAAAGATCACCGTTCAACGGTCTACAATTAATACATTACATAAAGTCTTACAAGCGTTTACAACACAAAAGTAAATAATCTAAACATGCGATTACATCCAAAAGAGACAAAATCCCGTAACGCTACAGCAGCATAGATTATAAAACGGGTTTAGCTTCAATGGACAAGTTGTGACTAATTCCTGAAAAGCATGTAAAATAAACAGGTCAACTATGAAACATAGTTGGTGAGTACACAGGTTTTGTGAAATGAAGACCCTTTCCAAGAGTTTACAAAGTTCAGTTTAAAAGTTCCACGTTACTACATGATTAGTTCGCAAAAGTAGTCTGTTTAGTACCCAGGCTCATACAATGACGAAAATCATCCGATAATTTCATAAGATAAGTTTTTAGGATAGTCGAGCGCTATTGCGCGGATAATTATAAAAGTAATTCATTAAAACAAGGCTTATTTAAGACCGATACCCATTTGATAGTTAGATTCATTTGTTAATCTATGTTTTATTTGCAAAAGAGGTTTATTTAAGTACGAGATTCATTTAGGAGCGATTCTCTTTAGAACTCAATTAAAAGTTGTGATTCATTTATAACGCCACACTCATATTTTCAAAAGAATGTTCAATTCACGTTTATAAAGCTCAAGATATAGTGTTTAATAAGTTAAAGTTATGTTTATAAAACTCATATTGTAATATTTAATAAGCTCAAGTTATGTTTATAAAGCCAATGGATCATCAAATCATTAACAAAATGTTTATAATCTCAACGGATTATTATGTCGTAGTTCATAAGAATGTGAGGCGTTATTATGAAACCACGTTTATCATTGTCCAAAAACCACAATGATTTATAGTATAAAACTTCGGTTATAAAGTTTATGGTTTCGAAGAGGTATCGCATCATTTATCAAATTGTTCATATTCGTGATAATTTATCGTGTTATCATGCAAAAAGAGTTTATAATCTCATCCATTTATCGTATTAATATTCGTGTTTACGATGAGTTATCATGAAATCATATTTATTATTGTTCAAAACCATAACGATCCGTAGTATAAAGCTCGTATCGTAAAGTAATTGGTTTCAAATGACAAAGTCATTGTAAAGCTTGGGTCGTAAAGTTTATAGTTTCAAAGAGATGTCATTTCAAATGACAAAGTCATTGTAAAGCTCGGGTCGTAAAGTTTATAGTTTCAAAGAGATATCATTCCAAATGACAAAGTCATTGTAAAGCTCGGGTTGCAAAGTTTATAGTTTCAAAGAGATATCATTTCAGATGACAAAGTCATTGTAAAGCTCGGGTTGCAAAGTTTATAGTTTCAAAGAGATATCGTTTCAAAAGTCAAAACGTCATACGTTTATAGTCGTTTATGAAATTTCTATGCTATCACGTTATAATGTCTATAGTCACAATGAATTAATATGCTTAAGTCCACAACCAAACCTACAACCGATAAACCTTTGCCCCAAAGAGAGATGCCCTATCGTTGGCATTTAGGATGATGGGATGCACTCACGTGGCAGCGTGAGTGGGGAGGTGGTCTCGCTCCCAAATAGTACTATTCATATGCATCATTTGGCTCATATAGAGTTAATGGTCGTGTAGATATACCGAGGACTTTAGATACGATAGAATACAAGCATATAATCATGTTCGTATAAACTTCAAATATTCAAGAAGTTATTCGTAATCAATACGACATTTTAACCATGTCGAGTATTCGAAAGTAAGCATAGCAGATAGCATAGCATAGCATTTGTAAATCAAGGATAGCATTTGTAAAAAGAGCATAGCATTCGTAAATCAAGTATAGCATAAGAATAGTATTTGTAATCCAAAGATAGTAATTAAATCATATATCATGCTTTTCACCCCAAAACATTTAAGTAAAACGTTAAAAAGAGGGGCTGTGTAAACTCACTGTTGAGTATGAGCGTACAGATGGATGTAATGCGCGTACCGACCGGGTTTGACTCCTATTCAATTCCTAAGAACACAAGGTTTCTAATTAGTTCCTCGACTAATACGGTTTGTTAGGATTGCTTAGCTAGCTAATTAAATTACAAAGTGCCGAAAAAGTTCGAATTTCCCTTTAATTAACGTTGCCGGTAATTGTTCGAGTTGTCAACAAAATAATGAAAATACATGAATAGAACATCTAAAAATTATCAAACTTGGTATGAAACACGAAACATAGTTAACAAATTTTCTGTGAAAATTTGGGGATTTTTAGACCTATGGATTATTTATAATCATTTTATGTCTAAAAAGTGGGATAAATATGGGAAAAATAGTAACTATTCACAAAAAATTCTGGAATTTTTACCAGATCAGTTTTTAACCATTTTTAGGTATGTGTAAAATTTTCAAGTCATTTTGAGCACTGAAACTTTGGTTCCAAACATTATGCGTTTTAACAAGACGTAAATCGGAAAATGTATCAAAACACTTCCAAAGAGTGTGAAATTTTGAGGATAGTGTCATTTTCTGAGGGAAAATGACACTGGAATTTTCCCATAATTATTTGGTGTCCAAAAGTATTTTTCATGATTATGTCACCTTTTATAGGCTTTGTTTGCATTAATTTAGGGAAAATACTTATGTTTTACCAAAAATTCCTATTTTTATTTTCAAGACTCTTTTTATAATCTAGTTACTGAGAAAAATAATCCCCAAAATTTTAACACATCTTATCTAGTATTTTTGTATTTTTTATTCATCACAACACAATTATTTACATTTTGCAAGACTAAAATAATGCATGATGTTCATGCATTTTCTAAAAATACTTAATCATCAAGATAAATTCCTATCTTTTTATACTACTGAAATATATATGTTAGGAGTCTAAAATAATTTTTCTTAGATTTATGGAACAACTTAAGACCCATGAACAAGTATCATAACAAGGTGCTCACAGAAAAGTTACTGTTTGCGCATCAGTTTTGTGTGATACATTTGGAGGTTGTAAACTCAATGGATTTGAGTGAGACCAGTTGGGTTTTAAAGGTAAGACATTAAGCTAAATTCGAGAAGAAAAATCAAGATTTTTGGACCATTATTCACTGAGTTATGGTCGTTTCAAGTAGGGTCAAAATCTGGACAGATTACATGCATGACAAAGTGATCTTTTTGGTGTGATTTCACTACCAAACGATTCTTAGACATCATCCAAAGATTGAAGTCTTGTATTTTATGCATGAACATGTGTTTTACAGAAACATAAACATATTTTAACATTTTAAACCATTTATTCTAGCAAGAACAAGTAAATAAGCATTCAAACACTAAAAAGACGATTTTTCGGTTTGATTTCGGTTTGATCATGTGTTGCCCTTTTGTTTTAACACTTAAACAAGTGTAAGGGAACCTACAAACCATCAACCCTTGAATGAGAATTTTAGCCATGAAATAGGCATAAAATCCATGTATTTACATGAAATAAACATAAAGAAAGTATGAAATGGAAGCTAGGAATGGTGATTCTACCTTAAGAGATGTGTTTTAATAGAAGAACACCTTTGAGACGATGATCTTTGGATGAATATTTTCTGGAGTTTAGTGTGTGAAAAGAGAGGTTTTGTGTGTGTTTTTCTTGAGAGAAGAGATGAAATGATGGAAAGAAAGAGTGTCAAAATGGTGAAGGCTTTGCATGGAATCTTAACATTGTGAGTGGAGTTTTGTAAGAAAAATAGAGGATTTGAGTGGGGGAAGGGGAGGTCCGGTTTTGGCATGATAATTTGGAGTTTTTATTTTATTTTTTTGATAAAATATAATATGTATTAGTTGTGGTATTTATTTGTATTAAAATCTCACAAGTCTTGCACATTTCAAAGCTTTAAATTGTGTTGTTTTTATGCTTAATATAAAGGTTATAAAAATTGATGTTCTAAATTTCTAAAATACTTCAAATTGTATTTTAGATTGTTTATAATGGATATTCAAGTATTAGTTTGTCGGATTCGAGTTTTGTTTATTCGATTCGTGTCGCGTTTGCCGAGCTACGAAATTTCGGTAAATTTCCGATTTTTGTGTTGTTTTTGTTGGTTAAAGTGTGAGTCATAAAACTTTATTTTATAAGTTTATAACATTCATCAAAATGTATTTGATTCGATCATGATTGACATTCGCGAGTTAATAAACCGATTTCCAGTTGTGTTATCGAGTTACGGAATTTCCAGTTAAATTCCAATTTTTGTGATATGATAAATATTTTGTGATGACTTATGAAATCTAATTTCATTTGTTTTCTTTGGCACTTTGTAACCTAATTTAATGTTCCTCACGGTCTTAAAGTTCGCTAAGCAATCTTCTAAGACGTTACGCGATTTTGGTAACTTATGGTTTCGGTACTTAAGGAGTCGTAACCTAGCCTTTTCACTAGGATTTGAGAGTGCTGTAAACGTAATTAAAAGTACTAGGAATTTAAGTGCGGTTTTGACCTGAGATTTTTGACGGTTGTCACACTAATCGAGAGCATTAAGAAATTATCGATAGCGGGATCATATTAAAAAGAAACAACCGATCCAATTGTTGAGTAAAAATTCTGAGTAGATTGTTAGTATTCATACCTCATGAAATTCACAATAAGTTACACAAAATCTCACAACTGAACCATTTCTCAACTTATTATTTATAAAAGTATAACTTGGTTACCGATCTCCACAGAATATATCCTACACATCAAAATGAAGTGATTAATTATCACAGACAGTTTAAGATGATTACCGATATTATAATCCATATAAACAAAGTCTACACTGATTTCCAAGCAAATCTTTTATTGTTTGTATGTGTATTACCTAATGTAATCCAAAATATGACATACTGAGAGATCAAGTAGAACACATGACACCGAATCTTTCATATTCAAGGTAGAGGTCACTAAATGATGTTCTTTTCGAAGCATATAACATACCCTTGAGTGAATTTTAAAATGTGACAAACATCAAACCCGTTTTGTAGATACTAGTGGTTCTAGATCTGTACTTAGTACAACATAAGATCCCTTAGTATAGACAAAACAAACTTGAAACCATTAGCAAAACTAAAGGAGTCAAGTATGTACTTAGTACAATAAAGACACCAGTAGTTTTACTAATAGCCATAACTCTTATTATTTGTCTTGACATATTTTCATAGATTCTTGATAACAGTGTATGGTCAGACTGTCCTTCATCAATTAAGACTTATGTCATACATCATATAGCAAATCACACAAGATAACACACAGAAGATTTATAGCTTATTATATGCTCAGAAATCAAAGCAGAATTTGCCTACCAGTACATCATATAATGAAGCTGTCTAGATCTAAAGTTTTCAAGCAAATTATAACGTGTGAAGAGAGGTGTATACTAAAATAAAGATAAGTAAAAGCCTGATTTAAGAGATGTAGAATTGATGTAACTTACGAGAATCTACTAACACATCTAACTCAAGACTTTTACCTACAATTATTAAGCCGATTCCTCTAATTTACTATCATTTCCCAGTTGATAAACACTTAATCCTTATCGGAGGCGATTCACCTTAGGTAACAAGCAAATGAATGTCATACGCCTTACCCCTTTTTTTTATTTTATTTAAATAAACATAAACAACTAATAAATATAAACGACTTATTTATTACAAAATAACTCTATGGAAGACTATTCCTCTGGATTTCTCATTCCATTTAGTTGCACCAATTTCTCGAATCGAGCTCTGTCGAACGCTTTGGTGTATAAGTCTGCTAAATTATCCACAGATGGAACCTTAGCTAACTTTATCAAATTCTTCTCAGCACAGTCTCTAATGAAGTGATGTCGAATATCAATATGCTTAGTTTTACTGTGCTTGACAGGATTATTGGTTATAGAGATCGTTGATTCATTATCAATCATCATAGGAGTATTTGTTATACTCAACCCATAATCAAGCAGTTGTTGTTGTATCCACAGAACTTGAGAACAACAGCTGCCAGCTGCAACATACTCAGCTTCACATGTAGAAATGGCGACTGAGGTTTGCTTCTTGCACTGCCAAGAGACCAGTCTACCTCCTAGGAATTGACATCCACCGGTTGTAGACTTTCTATTCTGATTGCATCCTCCGTATCAGAATCAGTGTAAGCTTCAAAATCTAAGTCTCCATCAGTCGGATACCAAAGTCCCAGCTTCGGTTTCCCTTTGAGGTAACGAAGAATTCGTTTTACAGCTAGCATGTGAGATTCTTTAGGAGTGGCTTGATATCTTGCGCAAACACATACTGCAAACATTATATCAGGCCTTGATGCTGTAAGATACATTAGTGATCCAATCATGGCCCTGTAAAGAGTAGGATCCACGTCTCTATCACTCGATGTATCTGGACCAATACCATGAGCTTCTAGAATAGGAGTGTGAAAAATTCTAGATTCTTCCATTGTTCTAGAAGCTCGACCCACGAATTTTCCTTCAAAGCTATCTGAACATTCTTAGGTTCAATTTGTGAGATAAAGCATGAATATAGACATAGATTTGAAATTGTTGATGCATCTTAGTGTGTCTAGTCTGTAATGTGTTTGTTAATGTAATTGAGCTAGTTAGAATTACATTTTCTGTGTTATGCGACACAAGGCTTGTGTCGCATTAGTTGTAGTTGCGACACAGAGATTATGTCGCAATAGTGATCTATGCGACACAAGACTTGTGTCGTATAATCCGGCCAGTTTGTTTAGTATAAATACTCAAATGTTAGGGTTTTAGAAAGAGACTTTTTGGGGGTTTTCACACACAGTTATTCTCTGTTTTTGGCTGCTGTATTTATTGAGAAAGAAATATAAAGTATTATTATTGATTTGCATTTCATTGTTCTAAGCTTTATATTCTTTGTGTTTGTGTTTGTCTCCACCATTCGATTTGATCAAAAGGTCCATCCTAAGGGATCAACAATTGGTATCAGAGCCATTAATCTAAGGATTTTGGTGGTATCAAATCATTTAGGTAAGTTTTTAATACATATTTTGATTATTTAACATCTATTTTGGTGTTTGATTTTCATTATAAGTGTTTTGGAGCTGAAAATTGGAGTTTTTAAGCCTAAAATTTGAAGGTTTTACGAAGTTTTTCGTTAAAAACTCATTAGGTTTCGAAATTTTTCGATTTTGAGGTATTTGGGATCTGATAGCGCCGTTTTGCGACACAAGTTGCGACACAATTTAGTGTCGCTATAGGGTTTTAGCGACCTTAATATTTGCGACATCAATCTTTGCGACATAAAGGTGCAACATAGCCTGCGACACAACTCTTATGTCGCTTACTCTTAGTTTAAAAAAAAAAAAGGCGTGAAAATTCTACAATTATCAAAATTTGAAATTTGAGCTTCCCGTTGCCTAATTCTAGTTTGAGAAAATTTTCATTTTACTCGGGCGAAATTCGAAAAATTTGGAGGGAAAATGTATTCTCAATATCCAAAGTATTTGAAGGCTTTGTTCTATCAAGACTATACTAGCTGGAAAGAGAAGTTTGAAAAATATATTGAGTACATTGATTCAGATTTGTGGACTTCTATTAACGAGAAATATGAGGGATCAACACTTATCAATCAAATGTCAGCTGCAGAACAAAAATCTTTTGACAACGACCAGAAAACACGTGAAACAATTATCATGTGTGTACCAAAAGATGTGGCACAAGATATTCCACTTTACAAATATAAAGATACATCTTATGAATTGTGGAGATCACTTGAACAAACCTACGGAGGAAATACAGATAAACAGCAAATTCAAAAAGATCCAAGCGTTGAATTGCATGATTTGAGAGTTAACGTTTCAAATCAACACATTGAAATCAATTTACTATGCAAAGAAAAGGCTATAGCTCAAAGTGAGACTTTAGAGTATCAACGCAAGCTCTCAAATTTTGAATCATCTTCCTTGAGGTTGGATCAACTGATTCAGGCTCAGAAAAAGGATACGAAATCCAAAGCTGGTATCGGATATACATCAATACCGGTCAAGGATGATTTTGTAGAAATTGTTCATGAAGTCGAAGAAGGTGATGTGCCAACACAACAGATTAACAAATCTGATGTCAAGCCTGAAAATCACATCATCACTAATGAGTATATTGTGGCTTCTAAACAAGAGAAATCTAAACGCGATGCAAGAAGTGATAAGTTGAATAAATATTCAGACAAAGGGATAAATGAGAAGTTGATAAAGAAGGAAGAAGAGATTAAAGCTTTCCAACTTCAAATACTTCACATGGAAACTGAACGTGAAGAAACGCGTTCAAAAATTGTTGAACTTGAAAAGCAGATTTTAAAATTTGAGCATCTAACCAAACCTCAAGTCTCTCACTCACCTGAACAACAAGTCAAGGTGACTAAGAAGATTTACCCGACTAAATCTTCCAAACCATGTCCAAAAGTGGTTTGTGCGAAAAAAAATTCGCAGTTTACTAATTATTCTTTGCAAAAGAATAAGAAGTATTTTGAGAAATCACAATCAACTAGAGTATTTGATCATCAAAAGGTTGATTGTTGTGATTCCGTAGACTTTCAACGAACTAAAAGATTGGTTTCAAGATCTGAAAAGCCAACAAATATATTGAAATCGACACAATCGAAATTTGGTGAACCAAGATCTTTTATTGTAGGATCGCAACAAAGACTGATCTTTAACAATGAATCAATAACTAATAGCTAATGCGCGGAATTCAATAGCTATCAATTGTACGTTTAACCACAAAACAAAACAATAAATCACAAATATATTATATTAATCAAAGAACCAAATGTGATTTACCAATGAATGACCAGAGAGATATCACAGGCTGCACAAAACTCGTAGGTGAACAACCACTGAACTGAAACCCTAAAAAAACGTATTTATAGGTAACTAATCAGTAATGTAGGCGATATTGGTGATATCGCCTATGCGATATTGTCAATATCGCTAAAGCGATATTGCCAATGTCGCCATTTACAGAATATTACTAATTGATTATCTATTAGTTTTAATAAATTATTTAATATTATGTGTTTCATTGTGAAACGTAGATAAATAAGTCCTTTGACTTATTGTGACTAGTGAAATATTTGTCGTTTTAAATTATTATAGATAACGGTAAAATAAAATATTATTTCTCGCAAACGGTTTTCAGGTTCCAGACAAAAGATTTAGGACGGGTATAAAATTATACCATTTATTCATAAGCCGACTTTGTAAAACCGACTTTGTAATCTATATATATTCTCATGTCTTCCTTCTTGATTTCATTTGGTAAGTTTGAAATTCAAAGAAATCATAACCAAAATTGAATTCATGCTTATGCTCCTGTGATTTCGTATTCATAACATCAGATTCATCATCATCCATATCCTAATTTCATCAGATTAGCAAACCTTTCATTTTCAAAAGAAAGAAAAAAAAAGAAGAGTAAGTTTGATTTTGAGTGTGTAAATCGAATTGAAGCTTGATATGTTGTTATTAGGTGTTGTTTGATGTTACTTGAAGTGTTAGAAACCTTAGAATTAAGTTTTCTGAAGTTTTGGCGAGTTTTGGTTCAAAAAACTGGTAACAGCGGCTCAACTCCCAGTTTTCAGTTCGTCCTGCGAACTGAGTTGACTTGCGAAGCGAGTTGACTTGCGAGTTGACTTGCGAGTTGACTTGCGGTGCGAGTTGACCTGCGAGCCGAGTTGACCTGCGAGTTGACTTGCGAGTTGACTTGCGAGTTGACTTGCAAATTTTTAAAATGCGTAGTGTTTTTGAGACGCGGTTTTGTAAAAATCTCACTAACTCGGATTTAGTTGAAATTTGCATGGTCACTTGGAAACGACCTAGTAATCAAGGCTATATTCTAATAGCCTAGGCTGTTTTTGGCCATTCGGGGTCATCTAGGGCCCGAAAATGACATTTTTCAGTTTTAAGCGTCATTGCGGACTTTTCTAAGTTCGTTCATTTCTGATTGAACTTTTGTTTGCCTTGACTTCATATTACCTGATTGGATAAATAGGCTATAATGATATTTACGGAACGAACTTCTGACTTGTTTACGATTTTCTGTTTTAGATCAACGTAAGACTCAGTGATATAAGAATCCTGAGTGTGGAGACGTCAGAGGTATCGGTGAGTGGATTCAGAACTCATCATTTGATTTAGTTGTAACTATTTGGTTACAACAAGTAAAACGTAGATGTGTGTTAGACTGTTTACTCTTGATTATTGATTATTAATCTACGTGATATGTGAACTATGTGTATTATGTTATTGAGGTCAACGTGTAGTTGGACTTCTGGTTATTATGTGTTTTACACAGGTTTTGATTCATTTGTTGTGTTTGAAACCTGTGTATGAGTTTAATAACCAGTAGTTATCGGTCTATTCTGTATTGGCCATACGGATTGACGGTAAGTGTTCTTGGGGGAATCCCCGGGTATTATGATATCCCCAGAGCCACCGATCCTCATTGAAATTATGTGTGTTTACGATTATTTGGTGTAAACAGCTTGTTATGCTAAGTTGAATGGAGTGTGATGAATCTATTCACTTAGCTTCGTGCTAACCCCTCATGTTACTTCCTGCAGGATATGTTTTGTTTAATTGTGGGTGCAGGAGGTGATCGGTTGATCAAGGAATGTTTGACTGCGCTTGAAGACTCTGATATGGTTTTTGTAATAAACCTTGTTTGGAGAATTTTATAATACCCAGTCTTTTGTAGTTTTAAACAGTTTAAATATTGTGTAAATATTGAAAAATGTAAACTGTTTATGTATAATGCTTAATATATTTTAAGGTAATGTATTTTAAATTCATGCTTCCGAGTTTATTAATATAATATTCTTATATAGAATGAGGGGTGTTATAGATAGCGCATTCTGATCAATGGCTGATTTGTAGCTGGATCTAGCCGTTTCTTATAAATAATTCTTTTACCCAGAGTTGGCTTTATAAAACTATACCTCTTTGTACGAATTTCTCTTTGTAGCGTAGTCTGAATGAAGTTTGCACGGTTATCTCTCTCAGGATTTATCAGTTGTAACTGAGCAAGCCTATTTATTTCACCTTTAGGCAACGTACTCAACTTTGTAAATGATCTCTTGAAATATTGGACACCGTCCAGCCTCTTGATCATAAACAAACTGTTCAAAACTTTCCAGCTCTTGATCATTCCAGTATAATCTCCCTTGACCTTATATGATTTGCACGTAACAGGCACAATCTTTTCTTTACCTTGAGGCCACCAGGATGCCAGACGAGCCACTCTTTCTTCTGCGGTTTCCGGAACCTTAGGAGATTCGGGCATTTCAGCTTCAGGTTCAGTTGAGTCCTCAGGAGATTAATCTTCTTCGTCAGATGAGTCTGACTCAATAATAGGAGCACCATGATAGAATTCATCCTCATCAAATGTTTCATCTTCTGCTTCTAGGTCAGAATCTTCTTTAGGTGTATCCTCCCTCAAATTATCAGATTGGTTAACCATTCGTGCTAAATATGTCAAATCGGCACAGGAATAGTCAACCGCCAACGGTCTTGGCTGACCGGGTATATCTTCAATCGAGAAATAATCCAAATGTAAAGTTTCATTACTAGCTTCAACATTTACATTTTCTATTTCAGGGGGAGTTACATTTGGTCTTTCACTACTTCCTATCTCCCCCGAAATGACCAGTTGGGACTCCAAGGTCATAACCCTAGACCTAAGCTCCTCATTCTCCTTTTCCATAGCTGCAAGTCTGGTATCTTGAACTTGGATCACAGCAACCTGGGAGTCCATTGTATGTTGCATCACATCCAGCCTCTTGATCAGTTCTTGTATGACCGAGGGATGAGGTTGAACAGGAATAACAACCTGCGTTGCAACCTGAGGCCTGGAAGATGTAGAAACATCACGAGCAAACTTGGACTTCTTTGGTGGAGAAGGCACATTCTCAGCATCAGCAGCAGGCCTAACACGTTTGTCTTTTTGCTGAACAGGCTGCCTTCCTTCAGCTATTCTCCTCTGAATCCTCAAATATCTCTGAGGATTGATCCGCCTAAGATATTCAATCTCTTGTGGAGGCGGGACCAGACCCTCAGAGTCGCTTTCAGTAGCACCACCAGCTAGGTCAGAAGATGTAGAATCAGATGACCCCTCAGAAGTGTCGCCATGAACATGCAAAGTGTGCAAGGCACCCTGCGAAGTAACACTCATGAAAACTCCCTCTAAAGGATCTTCCGTAGCTTGTACGGGAACATCTTCAAGATTGTCTTCTTGCAATTCAGGCTGTCGAACGACCGGATCGAGATATCCGTCGTTTGCTGGTGGCTGGTAGTTTGGGTCAAGAATATGACCAAACAAAGGTGTATCAGGAGGAATGGGAACCCCCTTTCCATTTGAGCTCATAACTCCAAATATCCGATTGGACATTGGAGTTTGTCTGTAAACACGGGTGGCATCAGTCGCCAAACCCGGTAGCTCCCGGTTGATCATCAATTGCAAAAACCGTGGATACATGTACCATCGGTTATCCCCAAGCTGAGCATTATCAACCACCGATCGAAAGATGTAGCCCGAATAATTGTACGGTTTGTTGTAGACCAGGGCTAACATCGCACAAACGGTTCTATGACTAGTCCCGTCGTACCCAGCTTTTCGATTTGAAAAGCACAGAATGAATATGTGCATCAACCATCTCCAGACTCTCGTAAGATGACCTTTACGGTATTGGTCTGAGTGGCTTCCAACATATCCCATACGATTCATTGCACTGACAATGAACTCGTTCGGAAACTGGATCAACATGTCCGGTTGATCATCAAATTGAAAGATATCACGAATAAGCTGCTCGGAAATAATGACTTGACGTCCGTGAACCGTCGAGATCAGCCTGGTATATTCGAGATCACTGTTAACTATAGCATTTCGCCAGAACTGCCCAATATTCGTGATTGCATTGTAAATGCGAGATCGTCGTAAAAAAGCAATCATCGGTCGGAATGGCACAGCAGAGTCCTTGGAATCATCCAAAAATGCTGTAATATTGTGACGGGCATCACATTTAAGATCAAACTGTGCAAAATCTTCCATTTCTGCAAAACAAGTCAATAAAAGCACAAGACTCGAATACAGTGAGTGAAATAATCGAAAACAGGGCAAAAGCAAATTGAAAAAGTAAACTGGGCCCATTTCACCAACAGTTTGGGCCAGGCCCAATTAACAGAATTCTGATTTAGGCGATATTGAAACTAATATCGCTTAAATTGATTTAGGCGATATTGAGTTCAATATCGCTTAAATTGGACAAAATTGATTAGGTCTGCTTAAAATATGCGATATTGGAAATTAATCCAAACGAAGCGATATTAGATAATATCGCACATAATATCGCAAATGATATCGCTATTTAGAAAACAATTTGGGCGACATCACAATATCGCCCAACAATATCGCTTAAATTGAAACAATTTGACTTAATATCGCTTAGATTTAACAGTTTTGGAAATTAATCCAATTTAAGCGACATAAGCAATATCGCACATAATAGCGCTACTAATATCGCTATATATAAAGCGTTATTGCAATATCGCTGAAGCGATATTGCAATATCGCCCCACAATATCGCCATACGCACGACACAAAAACCGATTGTCGAAAAACCGTATAGATGATGATCTAAAACACCATACATGACACACAAGGCAATGGGCAACACACAGAACTATCTTAAACTAGTTTTGAACGGCTTTTATAAGATAAAATACAGAAAAACTATATTAGCACAAAACCGAATATTGCAATCAACAATGTGGTATAAAAATTAAAGTATAATGCAATAGAGACATACCAATAGATGCAGTGGATATAGGCGAGCAAGGTAATGTAGTTTGATTTGAGAAAAGATCAAAACCGAGAGAGAAATCAAAGAAAAAATGCAATATCGCTAAAATCGCGTGCAATATCGCATATAATATCGCTTGAGAGTTTTTGAAAACGTATAGAGTACTGTGACAGACATTGGTATATAAACAAGTATACTTTTTAGCGATATTACTAATATCGCTAAACAAATATCTAATTAGGCGACATCACAATGTCGCCGTCAATATCGCGATACACAAATCTCTAGATAGGCGACATCACAATGTCGCCAGCAATATCGCCAAAATTAAAAAAGAAACAGTAACTTGTGACAAAATTAAAAATAAACTAGAAACAAAATGAAAAAATAAAAAATAAAATAACATTTATTATTTTTTTTTTTATTTTCTTTTTAATGACGAAATAGATTGTGTCGTATTTAGGAATCATATTAGAAGGAGAGATTTGCAAGACAATATCAAATTTTAATTTGATTTAGTATAGTTGTCCAAATTTAAATTTAGCACGCAAAGTTAACAAGCCAACGAGACAATCAGTAACAAGACGATTATAGGTATTGTTTGTCCACTTAAACATATAACATACTCAACTTCAAGCTTAGCAGTTATTGTGAGAGTGAATAGGTCTCCGTGAATCCCACATAGATATACCCCTAGTATCAATACATGCCCAAGACTTCGATTAGTTAGAGAAAGCATTTGATTTCAACATTTTTAAGAATCAAGCCAGCGGTGACAGGTCTGTACATACGTACAACAAAGCGACATAAACTTGATTCAGGTGTAAGCAAAACCAGACTTGGTCAAACCATTTGGCGACCTTGTAAGTAATCTTTGATTGTATAAGATTTGAAAGTACTTTTGATTTATATTTGCTTAGTTTTTGAAAGTATACTGACTGAGACCAGGTCTGTACGGACGTACAACAAAGGAAACAGACAACATAAATCCCCAAATGTTGTCATATACAAGCTCAAGGTAATAGAAGCATGGCAAGTTGATACATAAGAATTAAGACACATTGTCATACATCATATGATGGTCAACACAAAAGATTAAACACAGATTAAGATATTTCTTAGTTGCTCAAAGAGGAGTATGAGAATGCCTACCAATACATCGTGCAAGTAATCAGATGTCTAGAAGGTCAAGTATAACAAAGACGCGATAAACCTACTGATATATCAAGGATAAAACTTAAGATTGTCATTTGAAGAGAGTCTCCTAATGTACTATCATCTCCTTAGTTGTTTACAGACACAACTAAACGTCTTTTACAAATGTTGCAACGTTGCGTTTCTTTAATGCTAGTAAGCATAAAGAATGGCTATTGCCTAACATATTTAAGCAAAAACGATCAAATAAGCAAAAGAAATAATTGTCACAATTTACTGTTTTTCTTGAAAGAAGCGCAACCCTATCATATCAATAAGCTGGTTAAACCTAGTTCTAGAGAAGGCCTTGGTAAACAAATCAGCATTTTGCTTATCAGTTTCTATTTGGACAAGGTCGATCAGATGTTTCTTATAGCAATCCCGTATAAAATGAAACCTTATCTCTATGTGTTTGGTTTTAGAGTGTTGTACGGGATTTTTAGTTATACAGATAGCAGCAGTATTATCAATATATAAAGGAGTCATAGTTAAGAGTAAACCGTAGTCACGAAGTTGGTGCTGAATCCACAAGATTTGTGAACAGCAATTGGCAGCAGCAATATATTCAGCTTCAGCTGTGGAGGTAGAAACTGTCGTTTGCTTTTTGCATTGCCATGACACTAAACGTGAACCAAGAAACTGGCATCCTTCTGACGTTGACTTCTTATCGATGCTACAGCCACCATAATCAGAATCCGAGTATGCTGTGAGAGCAAAAGACTTCTCTGTTGGATACCATAGACCAAGAGTAGGTCTATATTTAAGATACCCAAAAATTCGTTGAACCGCTTTCAAATGAGACACCTTGGGTTGAGATTGATATCTTGAACACATCGAAACAGCAAATACTATATCAGGTCGAGAGGCTGTAAGATACATTAAAGATCCAATCATCGACCGATATAGCTTTTCTTCACAGTTCGCTTCATCTTCAGCTGGTCCTAGATTGTGGTTTGTTTGAATGGGAGTGTCATACTCTCTACAATCATGCAACTTATAGCGTGTTAACATATCATTAACATACTTTGATTGATGAATGTAGGTGCCCTTCGTTGATTGATCGGCTTGAACACCCAAAAAGAACTTTAGCTCCCCCATCGCACTCATTTCAAATTCAGACTTCATAATTTTCTCAAAGTCTCTACACAAAGATTCATTGGTTGAACCAAAAATGATATCATCTACGTAGACTTGAACAAGCAGTTGACTGTGTTCAGTACGTTTGATAAAAAGAGTGTTGTCGATGTGACCACGTTCATAACCATTTTTAATCAAGTGCATTGCCAACCTTTCATACCACGCACGCGGAGCTTGATGAAGACCATAAAGGGCCTTATCCAACTTGCACACATAGTCTGGGTTGACAGAATCCTCAAAACCAGGAGGTTGTCTGACATAGATTTTTTCAGCAACCTTTCCGTACAAAAACGCACTTTTGACATCCAACTGATAAACACGAAATCCCTTAAACGTCGCATATGCTAAGAAGATGCGAATAGATTCCATTCTGGCGACAGGCGCAAAGACTTCATCATAATCCAAACCTTCTTGTTGTGTATACCCTTGGACGACTAACCTAGCTTTATTCCAAATCACCACTTCCCTATCATCACGTTTGACTCGAAACACCCAACGAGTTCCAATTGGGTGTACACCTTTTGGAAGTGGAACTAAGTCCCAGACTTTCAGCTTTTCAAATTGTTGCAACTCTTCTTGCATTGCTGAAACCCAATGAGAATCCTTTAGAGCCTCATCAATCTTTGTAGGCTCAACTTGGGATAAGAAGCATTCTTCAATTTCAGCCTTTAGACATGTAGGTGAAGGATCTTCAGATGATTCATCCGAAAGATCATTCGTTGGAGAAGGTTCAGCTGCTTTGCTTCTAGTTAGAACACCTGCATTCACATCTCCAATAATATTGTCAATAGAATGATTCTTATGAATACGAGAGATAGGTATTGAATCAGGTGTGAGGTTTGATTCCAAATTGTTTAGCTCAACCTCTTGAGCGAAAGAATCATCTGCATTCTCAGAATCATCAACAGTATCATGAGAAGCTTCGGGCTGTTGATCTGCAGAAGAACTCTCGGGAACATCAGTAGACGAAGAAGGTAGAGTATCAGTAGTAGCAGGAGTCAAGGACGGTGTGAATGAAGAGTTATTCGGATTAAGATGCAAGCCATGAAGAAGCGTAACAACTTGATCCACTTCATTGAATTTTGGAAGATTGAATGAGTTAACAAGTTGGTCATACTCAAACAACCAATCAGGACCTTTTCCTTTAGGAGACTCCGTGTACTTTAAACATTTTACTTCAAAATGTTCTTCAATCTTTCCCGTTTCCTTGTTGAAAACTCTCTTGTTAGGAGAATTAACCGAATACCCAAGAAACAGCCCATCGAAAGCTTTTTCACCGAATTTTGAAACTTTGTCCTTTGAAATTAAAATGGTGCATGGACATCCAAAGGGCTCCAAAAACTTTAAGTTTGGCTTTCGGTTATTCAACAATTCATAACACGTTTTTTTCTTCTTCTTGTTCATCAGAACACGGTTTAATACATAGCATGCCGTGTTAACTGCCTCTGCCCAAAACGTAATCGGCAAGTGAGAATCAGACAGCTAGTTCGTGCATTTTCAATGATTGTTCTATTCTTTCTCTCCGCTACACCATTCTGTTGCGGAGTTCTCGCTGCACTAAACTGATGAACAATTCCTTTGCGTAAACATTAGAATTCAAGAATTTTGTTCTTGAATTCCGTACCATTATCACTACGTATCTTCTTTATCTTCAAGTTGCACAGATTCTCAAGTCGATCGAAAAGATAAGTCAGTGTATCTGGAGTTTCATCCTTTGTACGCAAGAAATAAACCCATGAGAAGCGGGAGTAGTCATCAGTTACTACCAAACAATAAGATTTACCTCCAATGCTCTTCGTGCTGACAGGTCCAAACAAGTCCATGTGAAGTAATTCCAATGGAGATTCAATGGAATTAACTTGTTTAGACTTGTGAAACTTCTTGTGTTGTTTTCCTTTCAAACACGAAACACAATTGTCTTCCAAAGCAAAAGCTTGCTTAGGAATCCCGTCCACCAAGTCATGTTTTACCAGATAATTCATTTTCCGAAAATGAATATGACCCATCTTTCTGTGCCACAGCAATGAATCCTTAGTTGATGCTTTGGTTAGAAGACAGGTATGTTCCTCAGTTTCCACAGTCCTCATATCCAAAATATAAGAGTTTTTCACTCTTGGAGCACGAATCAGGATCCATTCTTCGGGAATCACAAATCCCGGCTTAAGAATCAAACACTTTAGGTCAGTAAAAGCAGCAGTGAACTTCTTATCGCAAACTTGAGAGACGCTTATCAAATTGTGATTTAGCTCCTCCACATAGTTAACATTTTCGAAGCTCACTTGACCATTGGACAGAGTGCCTTGACCAGTAATCTTTCCACCATTATCACCAGCAAAAGCAACATATCCCCCATTGTATGGTTTAACATCAGAAAGAAGGGAGATATTTCCCGTCATGTGTCGTGAACAACCACTATCAACATACCACTTGCTATTCATCATCTTTGACTGTCACAACACAAAGAGACAAATGGTTAGTTTGAAATGGAGACCCAAGCCTTGACAGACTTGGGTACTCCTGAGACTTCATCGATTATTACCACATCAGTTAAAACCTTGTTTTTCAATAAATCATTTTCTTTTACTGATGTGATAACTTCAGATGACACATTATTCTGTACTCTTTTCTTTTTCCAAACTTTCTGAGGAAAAAATGATTGCTTATTAATAACATCAACCTTTCGAACCATTGGTTGAGTAGGAGTAATGTTATTAACTTTTGAAATTGGGACATTTCGAGATAATCCAGATTGTTTTGACTTTTGAAAGTTTCTATTTTTTGAATGATGTGGATTATTTCGTGATGCCCATTTTCTAGCAAGCATTGGACATTGATTAATGAGATGACCCTGCTTCTTACAGTAGAAACTTGATCTTCTCTCTCGGAAAGTTTGATCAATACTCGACAGTGGTTTTGGTGAAAGAGGTGACCTACGAGATTTGTTTTCAGGTACATTTACGACACATGAACACATATGTGAACATGATGGAGTAAATGTATTGATAGTTGAGGAAATCTTAGATGAAGGATTTTTAATTGAAACCTTATGATTTTGAATATTCTCTACCTGTTTCATTTTTAAATCCTTAGTAATAGATTTCCTTTTAGAAAAAATTTGTCCTCTACCTTCGATAGTAAGGATTAAATTTTCTGGATTATAGTTATTTTTCTCAACTTTCTTTGTAACCTCGTGAGTTACATCCTCCACTTCCACCACCTCTTCAACATTTGTTGAAGGTGAAAACATGATTGGTTCAAATTTAGGCTTAATAGGATCAGCCTTCTCGTTATTTGAACTTAAAACTTTAAGCAACTCTGGTCGCTTGACATCAACAGCCTTAACAAGATTAGGCTGTTTAACCTCTACAACTTTGACAATAACTGGTTCCATAACAGGGTTTGTATCCTTCTTGAGAACAGAAGGTACATAATCTTTTATTTCGTCCTGCGAAAGACTGGGCTGGTTCAAATTTGAGGGAGGAGGTTGGTTGTGATAACCAATTCCTGCCTTACTCTTTGTATCAGTCCTTTGACTTTGCAGGATGTCCGAAAAGACCATAGTAGATGTTGAAATGTTTGCAAGTCTTCGTTTTAAATCAACATTATCAGCTTGAGTATTAGCAAGATCCTTTTTAAGATGAGCAATTAGTTTTAAATAGCTATCAATCTCTTCTTGTTTGCTGAAGATCATAGCTTTCAACTCTTTCTTTTCTTCCATAATAGTTTTCTGATTTATTATAAAGATCTTTTCATTTTCTTTTAAAACTTTGTTCGCTTCAATAAGATTGGTTAGATCTGTATTCAAGCGATCATTATCTACTACGAACCTGTTGATTTTACCAGTTAATTTGATACATGTTTCACAATTAAAAGAGTCACATTCTACCTCATTCTGAACATCTGCCATAAGGGCTACGTTTTCTTGATCATCCATAGCCGAAAAATCATAGGCTTCTTCTTCTTCTAACAGAATAGCTGCCTTGGCTACTTCATTACCTTTCTTGAAAGTAGAAGGTCTTGTAAAACCCGTAGATGGTTGTCTTCCCTTCTCACATTCTCATGCAAAATGACCCAGATTTTGACACTTGTAGCATCTAATTTTGGACTTGTCGAAGCCCATGCTTGCCTTATCAGTGACATCTTCAAGAGATCTCTTTCCAGTTCTCTTTAAATAGGTTTTAGTCCTTCTAGTAAGCATGGCCATGTTCCAACGAAGATCCACTCTCTCTAGCTCATCAGGATCAACTTGTGCAAAATCTTCATCGGTAAGATCTACCGAGCTAATCCTCTTTGAGAGAAAATCATCATATGATGATAAAAACGCATTGAATATTACTGCATGCTCATTGTGAGATGCAGTAGCAGAGGAAGATGTTTGAGTTGGAAAAGAGGAGAATGTTCCAACAGAGTGATTTCCTTGAGTGCTGCACTTCTATTTGGACGGCCCAGATAGAAGTGCTGTACTTCCATATCCAAAATTACTATTATCAGGAAGTAAAGAACTAGATCTCGTGCTTTTCTTTTGAATATCCAAAGCACATGTTTCTAGCTTTCCAATAAGTTGATCCAAAGACATAGCTAATATGTCTGGATCATTTTCCATCATCAACACTCTAGTTTCCCAGTGAGGAGGTAGAGCGTTAAGCAGCTTCTTGTTGACCTCAATAGAGCTGAATTTGTAACCACCCTCAGTCAGCTCATTCACAAGACGCGAATATCTACAGAATAAATCCTTCACCATTTCATTCTTCTGGATGTCAAACAGATCATACTGTTTCTTCACTAGCTCCAGCTTACTTTGTTTGTACTCAGTTGTACCTCCACATCGTTCAGCTATGCCATTCCACAGATCATAAGCAATGTCGTGTTGTTTGAACATCTTCATGGCATCGGCAGGAAGAAACATGGTTATAGCAGAGTGAGCCTTTCTCTCACATTCCCATGCCTTGCGTTCTTCAACAGTCATTGAACGAATCGGCTTTGGTGGAGGAATACCCACATGCTCTCCACTTGAAACAGGTCTAACGTATCGTTCGAGTAGAGGTATCTCCATTTCAGGGTCGGTAAACGCAACGAACGATAAGAATCTGCCACGCCATTCAGAATACTCCATTCCCGGAGCAAAGAATGGAGGTTTGTTTGCACTACCCACCTCAGCATTGTGTTTCAACATAGCATTAACAGCTTGTAAAGTAGACATTTTAATATGGATTAAATAAAATTAAGTTTTGTTTTATTTAAAATTCTGATTTAAAATAGTATAGCGATATTGATGATATCGCTAAATGGATGATGATTGAGCGATATTGATGATATCGCTATCAATATCGCTAGTTAAAGCGCAAAACAAAATCAGAATAATTAAGGCGATATCACAGGCGATATAGATACAAATATCGCTTAAATTAATTAGGCGATATTGCTAAGTAATATCTCTAGTAATATCGCTAGAGATATCGCTCAAATTAATGAGTTCAAATCAGGTAATATCGCTAAAACCCTAGAGGCGATATTAATGGTGATATCGCTTCTAATATTGCTAAAACGGCTGTAAACCCTAAAATTACAAAGATTAACGAGTTAATCAAAGTTTAGGGTAGCAAATAAAGAACACGAATCCAGAAAACACTAAAAGTACTGATTAAATAGCTTTTAAGAATAATAAACGATTTATTTATACAAAAAACTAGTTAAAAAGACTTTTAAACGTACGAATATTGATTCAATAAACCACTAATCCAATGATTAAATAGCTCTGATACCAATTGTAGGATCGCAACAAAGACTGATCTTTAAGAATGAATCAATAACTAATAGCTAATGCGCGGAATTCAATAGCTATCAATTGTACGTTTAACCACAAAAGAAAACAATAAATCACAAATATATTATATTAATCAAAGAACCAAATGTGATTTGCCAATGAATGACCAGAGAGATATCACAGGCTGCACAAAACTCGTACGTGAACAACCACTGAACTGAAACCCTAAAAAACGTATTTATAGGTAACTAATCAGTAATGTAGGCGATATTGGTGATATCGCCTATGCGATATTGTCAATATCGCTAAAGCGATATTGCCAATGTCGCCATTTACAGAATATTACTAATTAATTACAACTCAAAACCTAGACCAAGTGACAGACACACTAATGTACCAACATTTATATATTCAAGAAAGCAAATGCTTTATCTTGCACCAGTATGGTGGTACAAATGCAAAGAGATTTTGTTCCTTTCTCCCCAAGAATGGTTCTACAAACAATGGTTCCACGAAAAGTTATTAGATATGAAACATCACGTTTCAATTTCAGGTGGAACTCAATGTCTTTGGATTATATCGATGCCACTTACAAATGGCTTTCGAAAAAGAAGAGTCCTATTGGCAGCGTGCTCAAATGGGTTCCTAAAGTTGTTGCTTGAAGAAAAGACAACTATTGATTCTACTGTTCAGGGGGGTAATTATTAAATTTTGGTAAACAGTCAGATTCTTGATTCTTGAGGAAATTGTTTGATAATCCAATTCGCTTTAATGAGAGAAATGCTGTGAATAAGAAGATCGCATTTCAATTTCAAAGGATTGTCAACGTATGTGTAACACATGGAATACACGCTGACGGTGTATTTCCAACAGGCTGGATTTGATTGAAGATTTTGAAGACCAAGCTGAAGACACGGGGGAGTTTGTTGACGCATCTTAGTGTGTCTGTCAGTTGGTCTAGTCTGTAATGTGTTTGTTAATGTAATTGAGCTAGTTAGAATTACATTTTCTGTGTTATGCGACACAAGGCTTGTGTCGCATTAGTTGTAGTTGCGACACAGAGATTATGTCGCAATAGTGATCTATGCGACACAAGGCTTGTGTCGCATAATCCGGCCAGTTTGTTTAGTATAAATACCCAAATGTTAGGGTTTTAGAAAGAGACTTTTTGGGGGTTTTCACACACACTTATTCTCTGTTTTTGGCTGCTGTATTTATTGAGAAAGAAATATAAAGTATTATTATTGATTTGCACTTCATTGTTCTAAGCTTTATATTCTTTGTGTTTGTGTTTGTCTCCATCAACAGAAATCCCTGTCTCGTTCATTTCAACATACAAGCTTGAGTGAGTGGATGTACTAGCTTTAGATTGATTCCAAGTCAGAACAGGAGAATTTGGATCACCGATGATATTATCAATCGGATGATTCTTATTCAATCTTGTTGAAGTAACAGGTTCGATTGGAATATCATCCTGTAAGTTAGCACCAATTTCCTCCAAAGGTGATATACCATCATTAGTAGTAGGTATCCTTAATTGTCTCAGAGGAGTGAGAATATCAACCACAATCCTTTGAGAAGCAATTTCAGGATCTTCACACTCTTGAGGTATATCATCTTGAGGTTCTTGTGACTCAATAGGAGAGACCACATCAGTATCGACAATAGTCCTAACATCAGACGTTTGAGCGTTCGATGTTGGAGAAGGAGTAGGATCCTCATCTCCCGACAATAAATGCTCAGGTATATCTGAGTTACTGACATAGTCACTGAGAGGAACTTTGAATGACTTGAAGAGATCTGAGTAGTCAAATTGCCAATCCAATCCCTTATGCGAGTCATGTGTATAGCTCGTAACTTCAATGTTATAAACTATTTCAACACGTCCCGAAGTTTTATTGAAGACCCGTTTGTTTGGTGAGTTAGGCACATAACCTAGGAAGTATCCTTCGTCAGCCTTCTCACCAAATTTAGGTTGATGGCTTGTCTTCAACAACGTACATGAAACTCCAAAGGGTTCAAACCCTTTTAAGTTCGGTTTCTTATTGTTCAAAAGCTCATAACATGTCTTGTTCTGCTTTTTAACCGTAAGAACCCGATTGAGAACATGACATGCTGTATTCACTGCTTCTGCCCAAAATATGACCGGAAGCCTTGAATCTGCAAGCATTGTTTTTGCTGCTTCAATTAGAGTTCTATTCTTCCTTTCAGCAACACCATTTTGTTGAGGTTCATATGGTGCACTAAATTGATGTTGTATGCCTTTGCTTAAGCAATATACATTCAACGTAGAATTCTTGAACTCAGTCCCATTGTCACTACGAATTCTCTTAACTCTCTTTCTATAGATATTCTCTATTAGATCTAGAAACTCCATAAGAATGCCCGGAGTTTCATCCTTAGATCCCAAAAAGAATACCCAAGAGACTCTAGAGAAATCGTCTGTGACAACCAGACAGTACCATTTGCCACCTATGCTTCTCTTGCTTATTGGGCCACAGAGATCCATATGTAGCAACTCAAAAGGCGAGGAAATAGAGTTCACAGTTTTAGACTTGTGTGGTTTCTTATGCTGTTTTCCTTTCAAGCAGGATATACACTTGTCTTCAAATGCAAAACTCTTCGGTGGTACATCCAGAACTAACTCATGTTTTGTTATGTAGTTCATTTTACGAAAATTCAAGTGTGCCATTTTCCTATGCCATAGGAGAGAGTCTGATTCTGAAGCCTTGGATAACAGACAAGTAGACTCCATTGAAGTAATAGGAGCATTCATGTTGATAGCATAAATGTCCTTCTTCCTTGGAGCTTTCATCAGTATCCAGTTTTTGGGAATGATAAAACCCGGCTTCAGGATCAATGCCTCTTTCTCAGTGAAGAGAATAGGATGACCTTTATCACAGACTTGGGAAACACTCATTAGGTTGTGCGTTAGTTCTTCAACATAATTCACATCCTCTAGAGTCAAAGTTCCATTCGAAACTTTTCCTTTCCCAGTAATGACTCCTCCTTTATCACCAGCGAAGTGCACTCCTTGTCTCAGTCCACCTCTGAAGTCTGTCAGTAGACTTCTGGTTCCTGTCATGTGCCTAGAGCATCCACTGTCAACATACCACGAATTGTCATTGTTCCCAGTCTGCTCCTGCACATACGAGTTGTACACAATTAGTTCTCAAGATAGGACCCAAGCCATTATGGTCTTGGTTTGTCCCTTATCTTCTACAAACTGTAGCTCTTTAAAGTAACCATCCTTTCCATTAGGAGCTTTGGTCACCTTTGAAGGAGCATTAACTTGCTGATGATTAGTAGTCCTGGGTCTATGAGTTGACTGATTTCCAACCCTCCCCGATACATAACCTTGGGATTTTTGCCCTTGGTTACGACTATTGTAGGACCCTTGGTTAACTCCTTGTGTGTGTGACGTAGAACCATTCTCATTAAGACTTTGGTTCCTTGAAGTAGAACCAATTTCATAACGACTATGGTTCCTAATGGGAGTCATAAACCCTCCTTGACACCATAGCAAGCTGTCACTGGAGGTCCATTTCCTCTAAGTCATCGGGATCTACTTGATCATAGTCCTCATCAAATTGTGCAGGATCATTGATCTTCCCTTGAATGTAGTTTTCATAGGAAGCAACGAACGATGCCAGCATCGAGAGTTGCTGTTCAGCTGACTTCACACTCATCGGCATCTTATGATGCCCTTGAGTGGACTTATCAGAGGTAGTGTTCCTGCTTCGTCTTTCACCGCCATCCGAAGCTATGAAGCACATATCCTCGGTCAATATTTCTCCGAGTTCATCAATTTCACCAGCAAACAATGTAGTGGTCGAATTGGATGAAGAATTAGAGATACTGGTCTTTCCATGGTATAGACCAGGATTCTGTAGATGATCAGAATCTGTATCTCTCGTCTTTTTAGAGAAATCATAACCCCTTAGCTTGTCAATTGCCTGCTCTAGGGTCATGGTGGCGTATCTCTCATCATTATCCTTAAGCATGATACCATACATTTCCCACTTACAAGGCAAACCCTCAATAAATTTGTCGGTTTTCTCCTTGTCATTGTAGAAAATTTTGTGGTCGTCAAGTTCACTCAATAGATGATAAAATCGGGTAGTGTAGGCTTCAAGGTCCTCTTCTCTAAAAGCTTTAAATACCATAAACTGCTTTTTCAGAAGATTACACTTGCCTGCCTTCACCTGAGGGCTTCCCTCACACCTTTTCTCTAGAGCATTCCAGAGCTCTTTAGCTGTGTGAAAGGACTTCAATTGGTGATTGATTTCCTTGGGAAGACTCATTTTTATCGATGAATGTGCCTTATTATCAATAGTGAATTCTTTCTTTTGATTGTCATTCATTCTGTCGTAAGGCACAATCACAGTTGTATTTCCTACCTCAGCTGTAGATGCAACATATCCGTTCTTTATGCACAGCCAGATGGTGATGTCGTGGAATCTACAGTAACTTTCGAATCTGTCTTTCCACCCATAATAGTCTTCAAGTCTAAGTAGTTTTGGTGGAACATTAGATTTGCCAACCTCGTGTTCCATCTCGATCATTCGACTCAAATCAGACATTTTAAAGTCAAAAATCAAGTTATCTTGCGAATTTAGTAATCTCAACTCGCAACTAAACTCAGTTCGCAAGTAAAGTCAACTCGCAGAAAACTCAGCTCGCAGGTGAATCTCAGTTCGCAGGTGAATCTTAGTTCGCAGGAAACTCAGTTCGCAAGGGAACTCGGTTCGTAGGAAATTCAACTCGCACAAGAACTCAACTCGCAACTGAGTCTCAACTCGCAGTAGAACTCAGCTCGCAGAGGTAACTCAACTCGCAGCTGAATCTGAACTCGCAAGTAATTCTCAACTCGCAAATAACAGTAACCCTAATCTCAACTCGCAAAACGGCGCCTCGAAATCTGGGAACTGAACTTTTTGGTATTTTTACGATTAAATCAGTAGATTTCGATCGTAAAACAACCCTAAAGATGTTATATAACCAAAAACCTTGTAATCACAACGTTTCTAAGCCCGAATGCTCTGATACCAATTGTAAGGTCGCTAGATCTTGGTTCTATAACGGATTATCTTTAAGGTATTGAGGTGCGGAATCCCTCAATACTTTAGGTTTATGGCTTATATAACTTTGCTATTAATTAACAAGCTTCGTTTTGATATTAACTTGTGTTAAACAATCAAAACCGAGCCTATATATAATAATAGCCTTTATATCTGCACGAAAAACGAGGAGAATATTATAATATTTGTTGTGTATAATAATAGCACGGATTTCTAGGAAAATTATATAACATTTGAGCAGCATTTAAATATATATATCTGGTTCAACTCGCAGGCCATGGGCTTTGCGAGTTGACTCAACTCGCAGCCCATGGGCCTGCGAGTCCAGATGGGCTGCGAACCCAATTCTCAACTCGCCAAGCAAAGTTGCGAGTCCAGATGGTCTGCGAGCCCAGATGGCTGCGAGCCCAGATCTCAATTCGCAAGGCTGCGAATCCAGATCATCTGCGAGGTGAGATCTCAACTCGCAGGTCAAACCTGCGAGTTGACTTCTCATTTCGCGAATTTGACTTTAACTTGAATTCGATATTTGTCTAATAACATTTAACAAATAATAATAACAAGTTAATATCATATATTTACGAGTCTAAACCAATTATACAAATTTGACTATAAATACACTAGTCCTATTACAAGCTAGATCTGTTGTCACAATAACATGTCCCAACACACATCTTCAGTGCTCTCAGTATCTGGTCCAAGATTATGATTCAATTGAATCGGAGTGCCATATGACGAACTGTCTGTCATATTGAAGTGCGTGAGCATTTCATGAACATATTTCGTATGATGAATGAAAAGTCCATCCTTCTTTTGATCAACTTGTAATCCTAAGAAGAAGTTCAATTCACCCATTGCACTCATCTCAAATCTCCGCTTCATAACTTGCTCAAAGTCTCTGCACATTTTCTCGTCAGATGATCCAAAAATGATATCACCAACATAGACTTGTACAAGTAGGAAATCCTCCTTCTGCCACTTGATGAACAATGTGTTATCTATCTGTCCCCTCTTGAACCCGTTTTCCAAGAGATAGGTAGATAGTGTCTCATACCAAGCTCTGGGTGCTTGATGCAGTCCATACAGAGCCTTGTCTAATTTATAGACTCGATCTGGATAGTCTGGATCATTGAACCCCGGAGCTTGTTCGACAAACACCAGTTCTTGAACTTTACCATAAAGAAAGGCACTCTTAACGTCGAGTTGATATACTTTAATCTTCTTATGTGCACCATATGCCAGAAACAATCGAATTGCTTCTAGCCTTGCTACTGGTGCGAACACCTCTATATAATCAATTCCCTCTTGTTGGTTAAATCCCTGAACTACTAGCCTTGCCTTGTTGCGAGTTACAATTCCCTTATCATCACGTTTGCACTTAAACACCCATTTGGTGCCTATTGCATATTCTCCCTTAGGTAAGTTAACTAGCTCCCATACTTTGAGCTTTTTGAATTGAGCAAGTTCTTCTTGCATAGCTTCAACCCAAGAGTTGTCCTTGAGAGCCATTTGAACATTTTTCGGCTCTATTTGAGAGATAAAACAACTAGGCACTTATGCATTATCCCAGTATCTTAGATCGATACATATAGACTGGTGTTGTCAGATATCTCTTTACGAGTCTTTACTCCAGAACTCGGATCACCAATGATATTATCAATTGGATGATACTTGTTCATACGAGTCGAGATGGTAGAATCAACTCGTAAGTCAGACCCTAGATTTGATCCAATCTCCCTTACTGGTGTTGCTTCTTCTGTAGCAAATTCTTGCCCAGAGTCGGTAACCTCAGATGGAGATGGGATATCAATTGATGTGGGGTCTAAGACTACAATCGGTTTAGCAATGACTTCTTTACTTTTATCATTTGCATCTTCTGAACTTGGAACACTAGATCTTGGTGCAAATAGATTGTCTTCACCATCATCTAGTATAACGTGTTCTAATCCTAAAGTGTCAACATCACTTCGGATCGGAAGATTAAATGACTTGAAAACAGCGTCATAATTAAATAACCAATCTGGTCCAGTTTGTACAGCTGGAGTATAAGATGTGACTTGTATGTTATATACAATCTCAACTTTTCTAGATGTCTTATTATAGACCCTTTTGTTTGGAGATCTGGCTTCATAACCTAGGAAAAATCCTTCGTCAGCCTTCTCACCAAATTTAGATTGATGCTTGGTCTTTAATAATGTACAATGAACACCGAAGGGTTCAAGAGCAGTCAGGTTTGGTTTTCGACCATTTAGAAGCTCATAACACGTTTTGTTATGCTTCTTAACGGTTAAAACTCTATTTAGAACATGACAGGCTGTGTTCACAGCTTCTCCCCAGAAGATGACGGGAAGCTTTGAATCAGCCATCATTGTTCTTGCTGCTTTAATCAAGGTTCTATTTTTCCTTTCAGCGACACCATTTTGTTGTGGCTCATAGGGTGCACTAAACTGGTGTTGAATTCCTTTGCTTAAGCAAAAGACATTCATTACCGAGTTCTTGAACTCTAGGCCATTGTCACTTCTTATTCTCTTAACTCCTCTCCCATATTGATGTTCAATTTGGGTAAAGAATGTCATCAGTATTTTTGTTGTCTCATCTTTGGTTCCCAAAAAGAATACCCAAGAGAAACGCGAGAAGTCATCAGTGATAACTAGGCAGTAGTGTTTACTGCCTATACTCCTTGCATTCACATAACCAAATAAATCCATGTGAAGAAGGTCAAAAGTTGAAGCAATGGAATTTTGAGACTTTGACTTATGAGGTTTCTTGTACTGTTTTCCTTTCTGACAAGGTACACATTTGTCCTAAAATACAAGTTTCGGTACTGGTACACCTAACACTAGTCCGTTTCTAACTATGTAATTCATTTTTCTAAAGTGCAGGTGTGCCATTTTCCGATGCCACAACTGTGAATCATTCTCAGATGCCTTGGATAGAAGTCATGTTGACCCCTAAACAGATTCAGTAACACTCATGTCCATAACATAAGTGTCATTCTTCCTAGGAGCCCTCATGATTATCCATTCTTCTTGAATGATGAAACCAGGTTTTAATATAAGTGCTTCTCTATCTGTGAAATGGACCGGATGTCCTTTATCACAGATCTGAGATACACTCATAAGATTGTGCTTCAGCTCCTCAACATAGTTGACTTGCTCTAGCATCAGTTTACCATTTGTTACATTTCCCAATCCAGTAATTTGACCACCTTTCACTCCTGCGAAGTTGACATATCTTCCATTCTTATGTATGAAGTCCACTAGAAGATGTTTTTCCCCCATCATGTGCCTTGAGCAACCGCTATCAACATACCACCAGTTTGCGGCACGTCTGATTAACTCCTGCACATTAGATGAAAATAATTAGTTGTCAAGGGGGACCCAAGCCACGACGGTCTTGGGTCTGCCATTCTCGTCAATGAATGTGAACTCCTTCAAGTATCCATTGCTCTTTTCAGTAGAGCCGGATGCTTTGGAAGTCTCACTCGTCTGAGCATGGGAGGTACTACCACTAGGCTTTCTTTCTGGAGACTTTTGAAAAAGTCTAAGATTTACTAGCCTTGGGTTTGATGTAGATCTTACCCTAGTTGGATAGTTATAACTTGAATTATGATAATTCCTATTATTACTATTAGGATTGTTAAAATGGTTGTTGGGAGTTTGGTATCTTCTGTGGAGTCTTATTCCTAGAAGACTGTCCATAAGAGCTTCCACCAGAAGAGGTAGTGCTCCTAGAACTATCATGAGACGAAAACTTCACAGATTTTAATGCGGGTTGTGTTCTCTGAGAACTTTGAGTTCTCTTAAATCCCAACCCATTCCTCCTAGAATTACCAGCATTTTCATTTTCTTTAATTTTACCTTCTGGTATGAAAACACCAGACAACCTCGGTTTTATGCTTGTCGCCTCAGAATTTTTCATTTTAGGAGGCGACACAGACTTTACAGGTGATTGGTCTTTCTTCACCTGTACCTTTCCAGTTTTGCCCTTAGTTGGACAAATGCTTGCAACATGCCCTTTTTGATGACATGTGAAGCATGAGCGTTTCACGAAAGCCTTTTTAGCGGCCTTTTGAATCGTTAGATCGTCCAATTCAGGCATACTTGGAGAGGATACAACTATAACCTTCTTACCCTTATCAATTTTAGTATATAAATTTTCATTTTCAGATTTGGGTAAGTCAAGATTAATTTCGTGCTTTAGCTTCTCCTTGACACTTCCATGTTCAACCATACTCTCTTTTACAAAATTCGTTTTTAGTTCAGAAACAGGTGTCATGTGAGTGTCAGTGAATGTTGATTCAGGTGTAGACTTTGTCTCAGCTTTCGCAGGTCTAACGAAATGTATTAGACCAGGAACTCTTGGTTGTTTAGCAGAATCGTCAACAATAGACATCTCAGTTTCATCATAAATAAAGGAATAATTATGATTAAAGGGAGGAGGGCTTTCTGTATAGCCCATTCCCCTGTGATCATCAGGCTGTTTTTGGACACTAAGCATGTTGTCTAAGGTTTCGATAGAGAATTTTCTTAACTCTAATTTCCTGTTAAGATCAGCTATCCTAACCTTTGCGTCAGCTAATTCCTTTTCCCTATCAGCAGACAGTTTAGTCAATTCTAGAATATGTTCATGAGCTAAGTCATTTCTTACACTTTGCTCATTTAACTTATCTTTTAAGTATTTCATGTCTGCTTTGTCAGGTTTTGCTTTACTTATTAATTCTGTGTTTCTGATGTTTAAAATAGTGTTTTCTTCTTTTAAAGATTTTAACTGAGATGTTATAACATCAGATGATTCCACTAACTTCTCAGCTTGTTCCTGAAAGTTAGTACATAACACACAGGCTTTAACTACTAGATCTAAATTAAGTAATACCTTTTGTTTCTCAGCGTAAAGATTTGCCATGTAGGCAATGAAGTCCTTTGAGCTCATTTCCTCAGTTGACTTCAGAGTCTTGATTCTTTCTTCACCAGCAGGTACATTAATCTCCATCTCAGTAGTTACTTCCTTCTCTGAATCAGACCCCGCACTGCTTTCCTCTTTTTCTTCAGTAATAGAGGCCATAAACGCTTGCGGTTCTTCAGATTTTGAGCTCCAATCATATGCTCCATCCTGTGATTGAACTACCAGAGCTCTTGAAGTCTGATGACTTCCTGAGTTCTGATTGTTACCAGAGGAGCCTTGATTAAGGTTTCTCGGCCCGTTTTGACCTGTAGCTGAATCTCTTTTAGGTCTCTGACATTCTCAAGCAAAGTGTCCAAAACTATCACAATTATAACACTTTACTTTAGATTTATCAAATCCAACTTTACCGCCAATGAACTTTCTTCCAGTACGGTTCATTAACCGCTGAGCCCGCTTGGTTATCATGGCCATTTGCCACTGAAGATCCATTTCTTCTAAATCCTCAGGATCTAACTGGTCATAATCCTCATTAATCAAAATAGGATATCTGACCTTGCCCTTAATAAAGTTTTCGGTTGTTTTAATAAAGGATGCAAGCAGGGAAACTTCACCTTTAGCTGATTTGACACTCATAGACATCGATTTGAGACCACTTGTTGTCCCAGATTTTGGTCTCCTATCAATTCCTGAGTCCTCAGATGAGGCAATATAGCAGACATTGCTACCCGAATTTTTGATAGCCGAGTCTGTTTCAGCCTCGCTTGTATAGAAAGCTGCAACTCCACCAGTACTGGTAGAGGCAGCGGAATCAGATCGTTTACCATGGTAAACACTAGGATCCTGAACCTGATCGGATCCTGTCTCTTTCCGCTGCATGTTCAAATCATAAACACGCAACTTTCCTATCACGTCATCAAGAGTCAGAGTCTTGTAATCAGCACTCTTCTTGATCATCAAAGTATAGATGTCCCACTTCGATGGTAATGCTTCAAGAAGTTATTACATCTGACAGTTTCAGTGAATGAAATTCCACTGTTATCCACTTCAGTCATCAGATGGTAGTATCTTGTGATAATCTCCTCTAATGACTCTCCCTTCATACACTTGAAAACATAGAACTGTTTAGTCAACAAGTCTGCTCTACTCTCCTTAATCTTGTCGTTCCCATCGAACCTCTTTTCTAACGCTTCCCAAAGCTCTTTCGAGGGAGACACATATTAATAGCTGACAAGGCCTTATTCTTAGCCTCGTACATCTTTTTGTCTTCATCCTTCATGACAAAATATGTACAAAACTTCGTCTTCCCTTCAAATTCATAAGTAGGTAAATCATACCCATCCTTAATGCATATCCACATGCGGATATCATGAAATCTCGCAAATGATTCAAACCGATCTCTCCACCAAAAGTAGTCCTCTCCTTTGAGGAGCTTAGGTGGTGAGGCTGACTTACCGACCTCGTGATCCATTTCTAACATTTTATTGAGATTCGACATCGCAAGAAAAAGTCAAACAAAGTCAAACTGAAAAGTCAACTGAGGTCAAACAACACTGGGTTCATATAACACTAGGTTCGTACGAACTTAGATTAATTCGCACTTACAGGTTTGAAGACTATCTAGGTTCGTATAAGTCAAACTTCAGGTCAAACTTTTCAAATTTTCAAACCTAAGAACTTAGGTAGGTTCGTAGCTGTAGGTTCGTACGAACTTACAGCTGGCTAGGTTCGAAGGCTATTTTGGGTAGGTTCGTACGACACTTTCTGAAACGTACGAACTTGCTGTTCAAACTCAAATCTGAGCAAAAACTCAGATCTAGAAAGATTCAACCGTTGAAATCGAATGATAATTAAGGAATATGACTCACAAACACTCAAGGAAGCCGAAAGTACAACTTTTATCTTCCAAAACACTCTAAATCTTGTTTTCTTTGTGTTTTAAGCAATCCCAAACCCAACAAAGACTTGTTAAAGCTCTGATACCAATTGAAAGTCCCTTTGAACGGATCCAAATGGGATTACAATGTGTATTAGTTTGCGGAATGGTATAATACACAAGAAACAACAATAAAACAAGTAATTGCAAGTGTTCATAATGTAGGTTCGTATAGATTCGAAAATAGCATAGTATATTCGAATATATCAGTTTCCAAAAGCATACAAATGAAATATTACAGCTTTGTTTATATAGTCAGCAAGTTCGTACGAACTTAGCTGATCCTAGGTTCGTACGAACATATAAGTTCGTACGAACTTACAAACAAAACACAAAAAGGCTAAGTTAATAAACTAACTACAATATTAACTATAAAACTAACTACAAGACTAACTATTACAAAATAAGAGCTGTTGTCACAAAACGTGCACCAACAATTACTACCCATATATATCTTTATTCTAACACAAGTCTTCACCATCATTTGATAATCTCGTACAATATCACCCCATGCTTCAGTCGTCAAGATCCTGTTCTCATTTAACTTCAATAGATCTTTCTTCGACATATTCATCAGGTGTCGATGGTCATAGACTTTCAAAATTTCTCGTTCTCCTCCTTCAACCTCATCATCAACTTCAACCATAACAGCTTCACCAGTTTCTGAATCCACGTGCCAATTCTTAAGATTTCCCAATATATTCTGTGGCATAGTCTTCATTGGTATTTGCTGCACACATTTGACAGCTGGATAGGTCTTTTTCCTTAGTCTTCTTCCAGTTCGTCGACTGCGTTCTTTCAATTTAATCGTTTTTCCGACTCTTGGCTTTATCTTTTCATATTTCATTGATCTACCCTCAGTCCGAATTATTCTCTCAACATAATTTGCATAAGGATCATTATTGGGGTTTTTCAAATCTAATCGTGCCAAGTCGCGAATTTCAAATCTAGGAAGAGAACTGAAAACTTTAAGCTTTTTATCAAAATATTGAACTCCGTCAAACCTTTTGATTGCAAAAAGCTTCAGATCAGAATCATAGTTTCATCCTATGATTCCTTTTCGTGGAACTCGCTTTCCAGTAATATCAACTTCAGACATCCCAATCTTTTTCTTCTTTTTCTTCAATGGTCTGAACATTGGATTACCTTTGAGTTTATTTGGAAGATCATCTTCAGACTCAGAATCAGTTGATTCATCTAGATTTTCATCTAGATCTATAACTCTTTCTCCGTCTTCATCCTGAATGATTACTTTTGTAGTTGACGGGCTTACGATGTGTTCATCTATATTAGCATTAAGATCTACACCTTCGTCTAGCCCAACATCAACACTAGAAGTCCAATCTTCAGGAGGCACAAACTCCCCCTCCTCTATATCATAGTCAATATCTTCATCTATCTCATCAAGCATGTCGCTTTCAGAATCAGATAGATTGAGCATTTCCAAACCTATAAAAGCACACACACAAATAAAATATTAATACATAAATTCTTTCATTGATTTCCCTGAATCAATCTAAGAATTTTCTTATTAATCCTTTTGTGTATCTGTAAGGTCTCTAGATCTTGGTTAGTGAGAACGGATTATCTTTTAGGTATTAAGGTGCGGAATCCCTCAATACTTAAGGTTTTAGGCTTATATAACTAATATATCAATTAACAAGCTTCGTTTTGATATTAACTAGTGTTAAACAATCAAAACCGAGCCTATTAATAGTAGCTTTTTATATTAGCACGAAATACGAGGAGAATATTATAATATTTGGTGTGTGTAATTATGGCATGGATATCTAGATCTCTTCCATTTGAGCAGCATTAAAATATTTATATCTGGTTCAACTCGCAGCCCATGGGCCTGCGAGTCCAGATGGACTGCGAGCCCAAATCTCAGCTCGCAAGTAAGTCCTGCGAACCCAGAAGACTGCGAGCCCAGAACTCAACTCGCAGAGGAAAGATGCGAGTCCAGTTTGAGCTGCGAACTGAGATCTCATCTCGCAGGATATTTGACCTGCGAGTTGACTTCTCATTTCTCGATTCTGATTTTAACTTGAAAACGATAATTGTCTAATAACATTTAACAATTAATATGGGCAATACCGATCTACTTTAGTAGATCATATGGATGTAGAAAAAGGTATCCTTGTACGAGTCCACAATCACTACACGAGATGAACCTTGGTTCTTAGGAAGCCATCTATTCTGCTAATACCGGTCCTATCCTCTCCTTTCTCTGATTCCCAGTGAGGGCTAATATCTCAGGCACGGTTGTGCGAGATGCGTGAATCGCAATGCTAGTCGTAAGAGATCATTTCTAGTTTAGCAAGGAGAAGGAAGCAACCGGAGAGAGCTTCGTTTAAGGACAGGAACGAGCGTAGACAGAGGAGAGAGTTAGAGTGACTCGTTAAAGACCGCCCTGTCAAGGCGGAAGCTGCGGGTTCGAGCCCCGTCAGTCCCGACGCCGGATTCTAAAAATGTGGGAATAAAGAGTATTAACAGAAAATATTTCATCTTTCCTTGATGCGGCAATAAATAGTCCTTACTTTCCTGAAAGCTTAATAATAACAAGTTAATATCATACACTTACGAGTCTAAACCAAATTTTACAAGTTTGACAATAAATACACTAATCCTATTACAAGCTAGATCTGTTGTCACAATAACATGTCCCAACAGACTCCCCCTTGACAATAGCTCTAGCGTCGTTATCTTCAACTTTGTCCTTGGTCTTTACTTGTAAACTCTACTGCCCATATGAATCTTCATTCTGACACAAGTCTTCACCATTAATTGATAATCTTCATTCTTCGACAGATTCATCAGGTGTCGATGGTCATAGACTGTCAGAATTACTCTCTCTCCTCCTTCAACTTCATCATCAGCTTCAACCATGACAGCTTCACCAGTCTCTGAATCCACGTGCCAGTTCAGAAGATTTCCCAGAATATTCTGTGGCATTGTCTTCAGCGGTATCTGTTGTACACACTTGACAGCTGGATAAGTCTTTTTCCTTAATCTTCGGCCAGTTCTCTGACTGCGTTCCTTTAATTTGATTGTCTTTCCAACTCTTGGCTTAATCTTCTCAAACTTCATTGATCTACCTTCAGTCCAAATGATTCTCTCAACATAAGTTGCATAGGGATCATTACTGGGATTTATCAGGTTTAAGCGTGCCAAGTCTCGGATCTCAAATCGAGGAAGCGAACTGAATACTTTAAGCTTTTTGTCAAAATATTGAACTCCGCCTTCAGAATCTGATAAGTTCAACATTTCAAGACCTATAGAAATACATACACAAATAGATTAATATCATAAGTTCTTTCATTGATTTCCCTGAATCAATCTAAGATTTTTCTTATTAATCCCTTTGTGTATTTAAAATATATTATATATACACTTATTCAAATCTTTCATCGATTATAATAATCAATCTAAAATTTGAATAAGTCTTATAATATGCAAACATCATATATTATATGATCTTATAACTCTTTTATCGATCATAGTCAATCTAGAATTACAAAAGGCTTATAATATACAAACATTCATAATTATAACATTTTAAACATTAATGTTTTACACATTCAAGTTCAAACATCTTAATTACAAAATTATATTACAAAATAATTCAAAGTTACAATGTATTAATAATTACAATCAGTCTATATTAATACAAGTGTCACCTTCTTCAGCTCCACCCTTATCAGCACCAGCACCAGCTCCACTACCACTTCCACTAGCTCCAGCAGACTCCCCCTGAATTGTAGTCTGCTGACCAGTTGTTGAAGGACTGGCTAGCTCACTATCCTTCTGAGCTGAGGGATCATCATCTTTATCATTTCTTCTCTTTTTCGCCAGTTCATCTTCCTTGCAGGACTCTTGATATATCAATATCTCCCTTGAGATGGCTTGTCCTTCAGAAAGCTAGTGACCAGGCAATCAAGTCTGTCAATTGTCTCTGCTTATCAGCTACATCATCTATTAGATTACTATTTGTCTTGATGAGTAGTGAGTAAGCGTTGTTATGTTCAGTGACACTCCCAGAAATAGACAGAACTTGAGATTATAAGAAGTTGACAGTATCCTCCAAATCTCTAACCCTGGACTCTAAGTGTGTAATGCGTTCAGCGTCAGTCTTTGGTGAGGTTGAAGGAGCAGCATCAGTGGTGGTTGGTGGTGTGGGAGCGGGCGGTTGCATTTTCTTTGCTATCTCTGTAGCAACATCGGTCAAAAGACGAGCGACAACCCTACTGAATTTGGTGGTTGGGTGCAAAGACGGGCGAACCAAAGCAGCAATCATTTCAGCCTTTGAGGGCGTAGAACTTGATTGTATAGGAGCTGCAGAGGTTGAAGCTGTTTGCCTGATCAGCTTGCGAGGTCGAGTAACAAGCACCTCCTCCTCTTCTTCTTCATCTTCATCTTCTTCGACAATAACGAAGTCGGGATCCGGATCAACGACTTTCCTCTTTAACTTCAAAGCCGGATCCATAACCAATCTTGATCCCTGTCGGATCATCCCTTCTGGAATTCCAGTGACAAACCCAGGTGGTCCAGATTCATCATCATCATCATCAGAATCAGATTCAGAAGCAGAAGCAGCTTCTCCGTCTCGTCCCGATGGTCCAGCAACATCAGGTGTCTCATCAAGTGGAGTTGGTCCTGAAGTATCTGGACCCTCAGCCACATATTGATCTACATCTCTAAAGATCGGATCAGTAGCATCATCGTTCTCTCCCAACACCTGCTGTACCACTTCCTCAATCAGCTCTTGTGGCACAGGTACACCCTCTGCACATCAACATCAAGCCAACCGTTGTTTGGTGGAGCTTGATAATTAGGGTCGATCAGTGACCCAAAAAGCTCAGTCAGCTGGGGCTGCATCTCAAACCTTCATGAAGTTTGCATGAACATGGCGTTATAAGCTCAAAACCCAATAGTATCCACTCGAAGATTCGCTGGAATAACCGGCAGATCAGGGATAAAGGCTCTGATGATCAGCATGCAGAACCTCGGATATATCATGAACTAGGATCTAACACCTCCCAAGATTTGTCTAACAAGTTCCCCAAAGATATAGTCTGAAAAGCTGTATGGTTTGTTGTAAACCAGTGACGGTGCAGCCGATAATAGAGAAGAGCTTAGCTCATCATACCCTCCTTTCTTAGGGCCAAATATCGTGACCAAGTCATGGAGTAGGAATCTCCATTCGCCGAGTACCAGCGCCTTGAGGAACTAACGACCTCTCATTGGTTCGACATATCCCATTCGTGTCAACGCACCCTCTACAAAGTCTGAAGAAAACACAGTGGGTCCATCTTCTTGCTCAACAGTGCCCAACTGTAATATATTGCGAAGATCAGATGCAGAGAACATGATCGGGCGATCATTAATCGTTGTCCGAATGACCGGAGGATTCACAGCTGTATCATATACTATATTAGCCCAGAACTGGGTTAGCATATCCATGGACAGTGCAGGCGACTCGGTGATGGCATATCTAATCCTCGATCGTGCCAGAAATGAGAGAATCCGAGCAACTTTAGATGCTCCACGAGTAGTGATGTCCAAGTCCACAAGTACATTGTGGTGAGCAGCAAATTGTTGAGCCATTATGGTAATATCAAAAATCACACAAATGTCAGACAATTAGTTTAACAAAAATTGATAAACTTATATGATCTACAACTCCTAATTGAACTATTAAGTCGTGAAACTTAATTAACAATTATAAGTGTTAATCATATATATATAATCAATAAGTCTAACATAAATATTTACACTTTTAAACGTATATAACTTATTACACTAGGTAGTAAGTCTTATAAATTAAAAGTATGGATTTTGTCGTGTTCACAGTTAAGTCGACACGAATAATCATTTAATAATTTAAATTATAACTCTTAATCTTAATGAATCTAGAGTCTGTAAGTTAAATTAAAAGGATGTAAGTCAAACAAGTCAAAATAAGTCAAACAATGTCAACTCGCAAGTCAACTCGCAAGATTCAACTCGCAGAACAGTTCAACTCGCAGAGCAAGTCAACTCGCAGAACAGTTCAACTCGCAAGTTTCAACTTGCAAGTCAACTCGCAGGTTGGACTCGCAAGTCAACTTGCAGGTTGGACTCGCAAGTCAATTTGCAAGTTGGACTCGCAGGTCAACTCGCAGTGGGTTGCGAGTTGAGTTTGGATCTCAACTTGCAAGATGAACTGTGAGTATGACGTCATTTCAAAATCAAATTTTTGGCGAGTTTTAAGATAATCAAGTTATGCCATTATGTTCACAATACTCTAATTAACATAAACCCTAAGATTCCTTGTTAATCTAAGCATTATTTTTAGTGATTTTTGTAATTTTAAAACCAAAACCCTCATTTTTATTAAAATGTCGATTGTGGGTTAATTACACGATAGAATTCATTGATTTATACCTTAAAATGATCGTGTTGTAAAAGTGAGTATACGAGATAAATTGAAAGAATCGGTTGCAAAGTGAAAAATTTGAAAAAGATGCGAAATGAGATCTGGGCTCGATTCGCAGTAAGTGGGTTCGCAAGTGTGTCAGTTCGCAGGACTGTAACTTGTGAACTCGCAGCCCTTATATACCTTTTGAAATCGGCTCGCAGAACTCAACTCGCAGGACCATCTCAACTCGCAATTTTTGTCTATAAAATACCTTTTTAATTAAAAACGTAATTTTAAGTCCAAAAACTAAACAAGTCTAAAATAAATGTATTTTTCACTTGTTTTTCTTATGGAATAGCGCACAAGTCTAAAATAAAATATTTTTCACTTATGAAACAATCATGCGATAATACGAACAATAAAAACATAAATAAAATAAAATTAAAGAAGATTAACTAAACTAAGAAAAATACGAACAAATGCATAAAAATAAAATAAATGACAAAGAATCATAATAAACATTGGTATCAAGTACCCTTATATTAATGAAACACATAGACGAAAAATAAAATAAAATACAATAAAATAAATCCTAATTGAGGGCGTTATGAAATTATCGACAACGGGATCATATTAGAAGAAACAATTGATCCAATTGTTGAGTAAAAATTCTGAGTAGATTGTTAGTATTCATACCTCATGAAATTCTCAATAAGTTACACAAAATCTCACAACTTAACCAATTTTCAACTTACATTTATAAAAGTATAACTTGGTTACCGTTCTCCATAGAATATATTATACACATCAAAATGAGGTGATTGATTATCACAGACAGTTCAAGACGATTACCGATATTATAATCCATATAAACAAAGTCTACACTGATTTCCAAGCAAATCTTTTATTGTTTATATGTGTATTACCTAATGTAATCCAAAATATGACATACTGAGAAATCTAGTAGAGCACATAACATTGTATCTTTCACCTTCAAGGTAGAGGTCACTAAATGATGTTCTTTTCGAAGCATATAACATACCCTTGAGTGAATTTAAAATGTGACAAACATCAAACCCGTTTTGTAGATACTAGTGGTTCTAGATCTGTACTTAGTACAACATAAGATCCCTTAGTATAGATAAAACAAACTTGAAACCATTGGCAAAATTAAAGGAGTCAGGTCTGTACTTAGTACAATAAAGACACCAGTAGTTTTACTAATAGCCATAATTCTTATTTATTTGTCTTGACATATTTTCATAAATTACAGTGTATGGTCAGACTGTCCTTCATCAATTAAGACTTATGTCATACATCATATAGCAAATCACACGAGATAACACACAGAAGATTTATAGCTTATTATATGCTCAGAAATCAAAGTAGAATTTGCCTACCAGTACATCATATAATGAAGCTGTCTAGATCTAAAGTTTTCAAGCAAATTATAACGTGTGGAGAAAGGTATATACTAAAATAAAGATAAGTAAAAGCCTGGTTTTAAAGATGTAAAGTTCATGTAGCTAATTTGAATCTACTAACACATCTAACTTGAGACTTTTACCTACAATTATTAAGCCGATTCCTCTAATTTACTATCATTTCCCAGTTGATAAAGACTTGACCCTTATTGGAGGCGATTCCCCTTAGGTAACAAGCAAATGAATGCCATACGCCTTACCCCTTTTTTTTAAATAAACATAAACAACTAATAAATATAAACGACTAATTTATCACAAAATAACTCTATGGAAGACTAATCCTCTGGATTTCTCATTCCATTTAGTTGCACCAATTTCTCGAATCGAGCTCTGTCGAACGCTTTGGTGTATAAGTCTGCTATATTATCCACGGATGGAACCTCAACTAACTTTATCAGATTCTTCTCAGCATAGTCTCTAATTAAGTGATGTCGAATATCAATATGCTTAGTTTTACTGTGCTTGACAGGATTATTGGTTATAGAGATCGTTGATTCATTATCAATCATCATAGGAGTATTTGTTATACTCAACCCATAATCAAGCAGTTGCTATTGTATCCACAGAACTTGAGAACAACAGCTGCCAGCTGCAACATACTCAATTTCATATGTAGAAATGGCGACTGAGCTTTGCTTCTTGCACTGCCAAGAGACCAGTCTACCTCCTAGGAATTGACATCCACCGGTTGTAGACTTTCTATTCTGATTGCATCCTCCGTAATCAGAATCAGTGTAAGCCACAAAATCTAAGTCTCCATCAGTCGGATGCCAAAGTGTCACACCCCAATAAAATCGTGTCTCGTTTAGTAAATGCGGAAGCTCGGGGGCGTGACGCGATCCAGTTCGACAAGTAAATCGAGAGCATATGATTATCGCAAACATATACTTAGGATGCCATAAATAGTTTAGGTTCAACGGTTACATATTCATTGTGTTCACAAGAACGATATATGTTTAGCAAAACGTCATGATTAACATTTTAATCATAAAATAATAGTCTCAATGTTATCAAAAGAATGGCATCCTATTCGTCGTGGTAAGCAAGGGTCCCAAAGTATGCATGCATGATCTTACGTCGCTGCTAATTCCCTGAAAAACATAGTTAAAAGGATCAACAAGATTGTTGAGTGAAATTCACAGGTTTAAGACATCATCATTTAAACCAAGTGTTTAGTAAACGTTTCCCAAATCATTTTGTGCCATCCATGGCGATTAGTACGATGATATATATAGTTTGAAACAATAAGTAGCTGACGGTGATCCCCCGAAGGTTTGCAAGACCTTACGAGTTAAAGTGCCGACACCTAGGCCTATAACCAAACCACGACTTTTAGTTGTTTTTGCCTGGGACCAATAAAATATACGCTCCTCGTCTCGACATACAGTCGGCAGTTAGCATGACTAACAAAAGTGGGAGGGATGTCATCCCAATAGTACTATTCGCATATTCGGTGGCTAGCGTCATCTAGCTAATGGTTACAGTTTGTAGTCATGAGGACTTCTATGCACTACAACTAGTTTAACATAGGTTCGCACAAGGATTCGTTGTCAGGTTTTCAATCATCGCATGAAAACAATTTGTATGTAAACAGTACATATGTTTTTCACCCCAAGTTTATAAAGCAGTAAACAGCAGTAAAATAGGGGCTGTGAACTCACCTGATGAGCTTTGTGAGAGCTAGCGTTTAAAGAAATAAGTTTGCCCAAAATAGCCTCCTCGCCCCCTATACGCATGAGGTCGTTTGTATGAGTAGATAGCTAATCGCATATCTAGGTTTGTAAAAGTAGATGGCTACCCGCACATCCTTGCTCGTAATAGTAGGTGGCTACCCGCACACCTAGGTTTGTATAAGTAGATAGCTACCCGCATATCTATGCTAGTTGTTCACTCAATTAATAGATTGAAAGAGTATTTCGTTTTCGAAAAGTGTACGACCCGTTGGTGATAGTTTTGTGTGTATACTTGTATGTTTCTCGAAAACATAGTTACTTTGTTATTAAAGTATACGTTATAGATTTATACTTTCAAAACTTATATTGTTCGTGATAACGCACCTTTCAATTCATTCAATAGTTTTCGTTAACGTTTGTCTAAAACGTGAAGTTAAATAAGTTCCTTTATTCGTTTAAGATAGGAAACTATTACTCAATTACTTTCATGTTTATTCCCTCGTAGTATCTCTCGTTTTATCCGTATTCATAATTAGTTAAATTATATTTTGGTGCTAAATATGCTTTAAATGTGTTTATTATCGCTAGGAACGGATGCGAGAAGAAAACGGGTAAACACGTTGAAGAAAATATCAAAAATGAAGAAGTATTGTAGTTTCGGCGAGGCTTCACGGTTTTGGTCATAACTCTCTCATACGAACTCCGATTTAGGTGATTCAAATGTCCAAATTTTTGTAACTTAAAGGCCTACAACTTTGAAGAAGAAATCAAAGGCTGAAAAACAATATTACTACTGCTTTCCGTTGTTACTACTGCTGTCCAATTTTACTACTGCTAGGCCAAAGTTACTACTGCTCTTCCACCGTTACTACTGCTCTCCAATATTACTACTGCTAGGCCAAGTTACTACTGCTCTTCCACCGTTACTACTGCTAGGCCAAGTTACTACTGCTCTTACACCGTTACTACTGCTCCCAAGTTAATGCTGTTCATGTTAATGCTGTTTACTTTTCTTGAACAGATTCTGACCATTTTTTAGCCTTTTTGTGGTGTCATTTTGACTAGTCAAACGGACTTATTTTGTTATGAAATTTTTATCATATGTTCCTCTATGTCTTAGGTTTATAGAAAAGTAAGATTCATAATTTTTGAACAAGTATAAGGGGTTCAAAAATATTTATTAGTATAGAAAGGTACAGCAGCTATGTTTCTGGACAGTTGATAGGAAAAACACTTGTTTACTGAGCTAGACTCATCTTCACAAAACGTGATCATACTACTTTTAAAGATAAGACAAAATTTGACCTTTAGGAAAAAGATTCATCTCTTTTGGATCTGTGGATAAAAAGTTATGGTCTCTTAAAGTAGAGTCATATTTCGTCTCCTGAAGACAGATTAGACACATGTTCTTATAAAATCGATTTGAGGTATCAAAACTTGTCCAAATTACATGAGACCACTTGGGTTGGAAACCTAACTTCTTAAAATTAATGTTAGGCTCAAGAATCACTAACTTTGGTTATTTTATGTCTGAGTTATGATATTCTCAATTCGTCCAAAGTTTCTGTCCAGTAAGTTTCTTTGAGTTTTGAATTTCTGTAGTTCTCTTTTTAACAAGTTTTCGCCATTAATAACACATATATACATCTTTATTAGTTGATTTTAACGTATGAGTGAACATCTAGCATCTAAGTATTTAAAATGAAGGAAATGAGGAGATCAAAAGGAGAGTTTCCTTACAATGCTCTAGGATGAAATGGAAAGAAAGAACTTGAAATCTTCAACCCAATACTCCTAGCTTCTCCTTTGTGTGAGTCTCAAGATTATGAGATCACAAGAACTCAAAGATGATCAAGACCTTGAGAAGAGGTTAAAAATGAGTTATAAAAGGTGGTGGTTCATGGTGGTTTGGTGGTGGTTGTGTGGTGGTTGTGTGGTGGTTTGTGGTGGTGGTTCTTGAAGAAGATGAAGATGTTGAAATGAGGGGGGAAATTGAGAGAGTGCAGATTTCTTTTTGAAGAGTAAATGTACGTATGTGTGTTTGTCTTTCAATTTCCTTTTAAGAAATCAAGTGGTAAGCAAATGGAGTCAGTAGGCAAGTGGGTTGAGTTAAGCATGACAATTGATGGGAGGTCTCTAGTCAATCAAGAAAGGAAGCAAGTAGGAGAAACACTCAATTGTTTTTGCAAGTGGCGTGGGATCATCAAGCAAGAAGGCATGTAGGAGTTAAATTAAGCTAGCAAGGAGGGAGGAAGATTGTATGGTTAAAAATGGAGTTACGTAGACAAGAAGAAAAGGAAAATCTGCATTTTGAATTTAGTGACCTACTTGCTAGCTAGCTTGGATTTAATTAAAGCTATGTGCTAGCTTGCTTGGTTAAATTAGAGCTATGTGCTAGCTTGCTTGGAATTATTTTGACATGCTTGAGCTACTTCGATTCAAAACTTGATGTTTAGGTGCTAGTAAGGATTTCTAGGGAGATTAAAGTAGGTTGTAACATGATTAGTAAATTCCAATTCCTTCGTAAGTAATTGGCGTTTTGTTTAATTTTATCTAGGAAATGTTTATCACCAACGTTCGAGTTTATCGGAAATCGTCCGATTTATATTGTTAAATTCTCAACAGTTACTTAAACGAAATGCTTCAAGCATTAAAGTAGTGTGCACCAAATTGTGCAACGTGGGCGTGTGCTAGACTTATCTCAGTTTAAATCAAGTTTGGTTTCATTAAAAAGGGAATTAGCGTAAGAATGCATGATTTTAGTGTGTACGGAATGTACCAATTTTCGAGGGTTGTCACACAAAGTCCCAGCTTTGGTTTCCCTTTGAGGTAACGAAGAATTCGTTTTACAGCTAGCATGTGAGATTCTTTAGGAGTAGCTTGATATCTTGCGCAGACACATACTGCAAACATTATATCAGGCCTTGATGCTGTAAGATACATTAGTGATCCAATCATGGCCCTGTAAAGAGTAGGATCCACGTCTCTATCACTCGATGTATCTGGACCAATACCATGAGCTTCCGGAATAGGAGTATGAAAAATTCTAGATTCTTCCATTTTGAATCGTTCTAGAAGCTCATTCGTGTACTTAGTCTGATGAATGAAATATCCATCTTTCTTTTTATCGACTTGCAATCCTAAGAAAAATGTCAATTCACCCATTGCTGACATCTCAAACTTGTTCTTCATAACTTGTTCAAATTCACTACACATCTTTTCGTCAGATGACCCAAAGATGATATCGTCAACATATACTTGAACAAGTAGAAAGTCTCTCCTTTTCCATTTCACAAAGAGTGTACTGTCAATTCTTCCTCTTGTAAATCCATTCTCAAGAAGATAAGTAGACAATGTTTCATACCACGCTCTCGGAGCTTGATGTAATCCATATAGAGCCTTATCAAGACGATATACTCTATCTGGATAATTTGGATCAGTAAATCCCGGTGGTTGAGAAACATACACCGTTTCTTTGACTTTGCCATACAAGAAGGCACTCTTAACATCCAGCTGAAATACTTTTATTTTCTTTGAGGCTGCAAATGCTAAGAATAACCTAATTGCTTCAAGCCTAGCCACAGGTGCAAACACTTCATTGTAATCAATCCCCTCTTGTTGATTGAAACCTTGGACAACTAGACGAGCTTTTTTGCGAATCACGATTCCCCGATCGTCTTTCTTGCACTTAAATACCCATCTAGTTCCAATTGGATATTCTCCAACGGGTAAGTCAACCAACTCCCAAACTTGCAATTTTGTGAACTGAGACAGTTCTTCCTGCATTGCCTCGACCCACGAATTTTCCTTCAAAGCTATCTGAACATTCTTAGGTTCAATTTGTGAGATAAAACATGAATATAGACATAGATTTGAAATCCCTGTTTCGTTCATTTCAGCATACAAGCTTGAATGAGTGGATGTACTAGCTTTAGATTGATTCCGAGTCAGAACAGGAGAATTTGGATCACCAATGATATTATCTATTGGATGAATCCTATTAATTCTTGTTGAAGTTGGCACCAATTTGGCACCAATTTCCTGTAAGTTGGCACCAATTTCCTCCAAAGGTGGTATACCTTCATTAGTAGTTGATATCCTTAATTGTCTCAGAGGAGTAAGAACATCATCCATAATCCTTTGAGAAGCAATTTCAGGATCTTCACTCTCTAGAGGTATATCATCTTGAGGTTGTTGTGACTCGATAGGGGGGACCACATCAGTATCGACAATATTCCTAGCATCAGACGTTTGAGCACTCGATGAAGGAGTGGGATCCTCATCTCCTGACAATAAATGCTCAGGAATATCTGAGTTACTAACATAGTCACTGATAGGGACTTTAAATGACTTGAAAAGATCTGAATAATCAAACTGCCAATCCAATCCCTTATGTGAGTCATGTGTATAGCTCGTAACTTCGATGTTATAAACTATTTCAACACGTCCCGAATTTTTATTGAAGGCCCTTTTGTTTGGTGAGTTAGGCATGTAACCTAGGAAGTATCCTTCGTTAGCTTTCTCACCAAATTTAGGTTGATGACTTGTTTTCAACAACGTACATGAAACTCCAAAGGGTTCAAACCCTTTTAAGTTCGGTTTCTTTTTGTTCAAAAGCTCATAACATGTCTTGTTTTGCTTTTTAACCGTAAGAACCCGATTGAGAACATGACATGCTGTATTCACTGCTTCTGCCCAAAATATGACCGGAAGCCTTGAATCTGCAAGCATTGTTCTCGCTGCTTCAATTAGAGTTCTATTCTTCCTTTCAGCAACACCATTTTGTTGAGGTTCATATGGTGCACTGAATTGATGTTGAATGCCTTTGCTTAAGCAATATACATTCAATGTAGAATTCTTGAACTCGGTCCCATTGTCACTACGAATTCTCTTAACCCTTTTTCTATAGATGTTCTCTATTAGATCTAGAAACTCCATAAGAATGCTCGGAGTTTCATCCTTAGATCCCAAAAAGAATACCCAAGAGAATCTAGAGAAATCGTCTGTGACAACCAGACTGTACCATTTGCCACCTATGCTTCTCTTGCTTATTGGGCCAAAGAGATCCATATGTAGCAACTCAAAAGGCGAGGAAATAGAGTTCACATTTTTAGACTTGTGTGGTTTCTTATACTGTTTTCCTTTCAAGCAGGATATACACTTGTCTTCAAATGCAAAACTCTTCGGTGGTACACCCAGAACTAACCCATGTTTGGTTATATAGTTCATTTTTCGAAAGTTTAAGTGTGCCATTTTCCTATGCCATAGGAGAGAGTCTGATTCTGAAGCCTTGGATAACAGACAAGTAGACACCATTGAAGTAATAGGAGCATTCATGTTGATAGCATAAATGTCCTTCTTCCTTGGAGCTTTCATCAGTATCCATTTTTCGGGAATGATAAAACCCGGCTTCAGGATCAAGGCCTCTTTCTCAGTGAAGAGAACAGGATGACCTTTATCACAGACTTGGGAAACACTCACTAGGTTGTGCGTTAGTTCTTCAACGTAATTCACATCCTCTAGAGTCAAAGTTCCATTTGAAACTGTTCCTTTCCCAGTAATTACTCCTCCTTTATCACCAGCGAAGTGCACTCCTTGTCTCAGTCCACCTCTGAAGTCTGTGAGTAGACTTCTGGTTCCTGTCATGTGCCTAGAGCATCCACTGTCAACATACCACCAGTTGTCGTAGTTCCCAGTCTGCTCCTGCACATGTAATTTGTACACAATCAGTTATCAAGAGGGACCCAAGCCATTACGGTCTTGGTTTGTCCCTTATCATCTACAAACTGTAGCTCTTTAAAATAACCATTTTTCCCATTGGGAGCTTTGGTCACTTTTGAAGACGCATCAGCTTGCTGATGATTAGTGGTCCTGGGTCTATAAGTTGATTGATTTCCAACCCTCCCCGAAATATAACCTTGGGATTTTTGCCCTTGGCTACGATTATCATAGGACCCTTGGTAAACTCCTTGTGTGCGAGATGTAGAACCAATCTCAAAATGACTTTGGTTCCTTCTCGGAGTCATAAACCTCGACGGCAATTGATCCTTAGCAAAGTTTTCATGCCGTTTAGGTTTTGGTGGCGAGACACTGTGAGACGCATCTCTTTTCAGAGCAGTCACAGGTTTAATACCAATACCAGGTCTGGTACCTGACCTGTCTGAGCTAGAGATATTTTTAGACTTATCACTGGCCTCGCGCTTAGGAGCAGCTTCATTCTTCTTATTGGAACAACAAGAAGAGACATGTCCTCGTTGATGACATTTGAAGCATGACATCTGCTTTCGTGACTTAGCAGTCTTAGCAGACTCCTTCTTTGTCTGATCAAAAGACACTGAAGGTAACTCCTTATGTTTCTTAATGACCTCATTATTCCATCAGTACTTCCAATCATCCCACTTGATACGAATTGTACTTTAGTGAGAGATTTGACTGTACTCTTGGTTAATGATGAATCATTGACAGTCTCTTTTTGGATCTCAGATGCAATAGACCGTTGATTTTCCAAATCCTCAGTCTCAGAATTAACATCTGTCATTTCTAAGTCAACAGAAGTGGAAGCAGTGTAATTGGCATTAAAGGGCGGAGGAACATCTGAGTATCCTAGGCCAGTAACATCCTTTACACTACGTTGAGAGCTAATGATTCTATCTAAGGTCAAAGAAGAAGTTCTATAACCTTCAAATTTTCTATTCAGCTCTACCAGTTTCATATTTGACTCTGATAACTCCTTATCCCTAATAGCTATATTTCTATTAAGCTCATTAAGGTTTAGATATAACCCGTCTATTTTAATACATTGTTCATTTAGACATACCTTTTTCCTTTCGGATTGAATATCAGCCATATATGCCACAAAACCATCGGGACTCATTTCTTCTGTCGAGTTGATGTAGAGAACATCTTCCTCAATCCCCTTAACTTCTGTGTGTGGCACATTAGCTTGAAGTTCTTCAGTAGTCGGCATGTAGGAAGTGGATTCAATTTGTTTCTCTTGATCGTCAATCTCAGCCATGAGAGCTTGCTCTGATGGTGTAGACCAATCATAAGATCCGTCTATTTGCTGAACCACTAAGACTTTGGAAGTTAGATTACTTCCCGAATCTTGTTTTGAAGTTCCAGCATCAACCTTTGGTCTTTGGCATTCCCTGGCAAACTGTCCGTAACCTTGACAGTTATAACACTTGACCTTGGACTTGTCAAAACCTGGTCGATTTCCAACCACTCTCTTACCCGTATGCTTTAGGAAATTCTTTACTCTCCTTGACACCATTGCTAGCTGCCATTGGAGGTCCATTTCCTCCAAGTCATCGGGATCTACTTGATCATAGTCTTCATCAAATTGTGCCGGATCGTTTATCTTCCCTTGAATATAGTTTTCATAGGAAGCAACGAACGATGCCAACACAGAAAGTTGTTGTTCGGCTGATTTCACACTCATCGGCATCTTATGATGCCCTTGAGTGGATTTATTTGAGGTGGTGTTCCTGTTTCGTTTTTCACCGCTATCCGAAGCAATGAAACAGAGATCCTCAGTCAATTTTTCTCCAATCTCATCAATTTCACCCGCAAACAAAGCCGTGGTCGAATTGGATGAGGAATTAGAGATACTGGTCTTTCCATGGTACAGACCAGGATTCTGTAGATGATCAGAATCCGTATCTCTCGTTCTCTTAGAGAAATCATAACCCCTTAGTTTATCAATCGCTTTCTCTAGGGTCATGGTTGCATATCTTTCATCATTATCTTTCAGCATGATACCGTACATCTCCCATTTACAAGGTAAACCCTCAATAAACTTGTCGGTTTTCTCCTTGTCATTATAAAAGATAGCATGGTCGTCAAGCTCACTTAATAGATGATAGAAACGGGTGGTGTAAGCCTCAAGATCTTCTTCTCTAAAAGCCTTAAATACCATAAACTGCTTTTTTAGAAGATTACATTTACCAGCTTTCACCTGAGGGCTCCCCTCACATCTCTTTTCTAGAGCGTCCCACAGCTCTTTAGCTGTGTGAAAGGACTTCAACTGATGGTTGATCTCCTTTGGAAGGCTCATCTTAATTGAAGAATGTGCTTTATTATCGATGGTGAATTCTTTCTTCTGATTGTCATTCATTCGATCATAAGTCACAATCACTATTGCGTTCCCTACCTCTGCTGTAGGTGCAACATATCCGTTTTTAATACACAGCCAGATAGTTATGTCATGGAATCTACAGTAGCTTTCGAACCTGTCTTTCCACCCATAATAGTCCTCGAGTCTAAGCAATTTTGGTGGAACATTAGATTTTCCAACCTCATGTTCCATTTCAATCATTCTACTCAAGTCAGACATCTTGGTAAGTCTTAAAAGTTGTCAAATCACAAGATATTACAACTTCAATTCGCAAGAATATCTCAGCTCGCAAAGGGTTTCAGCTCGCAAAGAAAGTCAACTCGCAGGAACTCAATTCGCAAAGGAACTCGGTTCGCAGGAAATGTCAACTCGCAGAAAACTCAGTTCGCAAGGAACTCGGTTCGCAAGTAATTTCAACTCGCAGAAAACTCAGTTCGCAAGGAACTCGGTTCGCAAGTAAATCTCAACTCGCAAGAGACTTTCAACTCGCAGCTGAATCTCAACTCGCAAGAAACTCAGCTCGCAGCTCAAACCCTAATTCTCAACTCGCAAATAACAGTAACCCTAATCTCAACTCGCAAAACGGCGCCTCGAAATCTGGGAACTGAAACTTTTTGGTATTTTACAAATAAATCCGTAGATTTCGTTCGAAAAACGACCCTAAAGATGTTATATAACCAAAAACCTTGTAACCACAACGTTTCTAAGCCCGAAAGCTCTGATACCAATTGTAAGGTCGCTAGATCTTGGTTCGATAATGGATTATCTTTAAGTATTGAGGTGCGGAATCCCTCAATACGTTAGGTTTTAGGCTTATATAACTAATCTATCAATTAACAAGCTTCGTTTTGATATCCACTAGTGTTAAACAATCAAAACCGAGCCTATTCAATGATAGCCTTTACATCAGCACGACTTTCGAGGAGAGAATACTTAAATATTTGGTGTGTGTAATGATGGCACGGATTTCTAGATCTCTTTAATTTTAGGCAGCATTAAATTATTTATATCTGGTTCAACTCGCAGGCCATGGGCTTTGCGAGTTGACTCAACTCGCAGCCCATGGGCCTGCGAGTCCAGATTTATTGCGAGCCCAGATCTCAACTCGCAGCTGAGAGCTGCGAGTCCAGATTGGACTGCGAGTTGAGATCTCAACTCGCAACTCTGTTGACCTGCGAGTTGACTTCTCAATTCGCGAATTTTGACTTTAACTTGAAATCGATACTTGTTCAATAACATTTAACAAATAATAATAACAAGTTAATATCATATATTTACGAGTCTAAACCAATTTATACAAGTTTGACAATAAATACACTAGTCCTATTACAAGCTAGATCTGTTGTCACAATAATATGTCCCAACAGACTCCCCCTTGACAATAGCTCTAGCGTCGTTATCTTCAACTTTGTCCTTGGTCTTCACTTGTAAATTCTACTGCCCATATGAATCTTCATTCTAACACAAGTCTTCACCATTAATTGATAATCTCTTGCAAGATCACCCCATGCTTCAGTCGTCAGGATCCTATTTTCGTTTAACTTCAATAGGTCCTTCTTCGACAGATTCATCAGGTGTCGATGGTCATAGACTGTCAGAATTACTCTTTCTCCTCCTTCAACTTCATCATCAGCTTCAACCATGACAGCTTCACCAGTCTCAGAGTCCACGTGCCAATTCAGAAGATTTCCCAGAATATTCTGTGGCATAGGTTTTAGTGGTATCTGCTGTATGCACTTGACAGCTGGATAAGTTTTCTTCCTTAATCTTCGGCCAGTTCTCTGACTTCGTTCCTTTAATTTGATCGTCTTTCCGACTCTTGGCTTAATCTTTTCAAACTTCATTGATCTACCCTCAGTCCGAATGATTCTCTCAACATACGTTGCGTAGGGATCATTACTGGGATTTATCAGTTCTAAGCGTGCCAAGTCTCGAATTTCAAATCGAGGAAGCGAACTGAATACTTTAAGCTTCTTATCGAAATATTGAACTCCGTCAAATCTTTTGATAGCGAAAAGTTTCAAGTCAGAATCAAAATACCAGCTGATGATCCCCTTCCTTGGAGCTTTCTTTCCAGTTATATCTACTTCAGACATCCCAACCTTTTGCTTTCTCCTTTTCAGAGGTCTAAACATGGGATTATTTCTGAGTTTTTCTGGAAGGTCATCTTCTGATTCAGAACTGGTTGATTCATCTAGATTTTCATCTAAATCAACAACCCTTTCTCCATCTTCTTCCTGGATGACCACTTTAGTTGTAGATGGGCTTACAATGTGTTCAACAACATCAGCGTCAAGATCTGCACACTCGTCTGCCCCATCATTAACAATGAAAGTCCAATCTTCAGGAGGTACAAACTCTCCTTCTTCAAGGTCAAAGTCAATGTCCTCATCTAATTCATCTAGCATGTCGCCTTCAGAATCTGATAAGTTCAACATTTCATGACCTATAGAAATACATACACAAATAGATTAATATCATAAGTTCTTTCATTGATTTCCCTGAATCAATCTAAGATATTTCTTATTAATTCCTTTGTGTATTTGAAATATATTATATATATATACTTATTCAAATCTTTCATCGATTATGATAATCGATCTAAAATTTGAATAAGTCTTATAATATGTGAACATCATATATTATATGATCCTATAACTCTTTTATCGATCATAGTCAATCTAGAATTACAAAAGACTTATAATATACGAACATTCATAATTATAACATTTTAAACATTCAAGTTTAAACATCTTAATTACAAAATAATTCAAAGTTACAATGTATTAAAAATTACAATCAGTCTATATTATTACAAGTGTCACCTTCTTCAGCTCCACCCTTCGCAGTACCAGCACCAGCTCCACTACCACTTGCTTCAGCAGACTCCCCCTGAAATGTAGTCTGTTGACCAGTCGTTGAAGGACCGGCCAGCTCACTATCCTTCTGAGCTGAGGGATCATCATCTTCATCATTCTTATTCTTCTTCGCCAGCTCATCTTCCTTGCAGGACTCCTAATATATCAATACCTCCCCTTGAGATGGCTTGTCCTTCAGAAGGCTGATGACCAGGCAATCAAGTCTGTCAATTTGTCTTTGCTTATCAGCTACATCATCTATTAAATTACTATTCGTCTTGATGAGTAGTGAGTAAGCGTTATTCTGTGTAGTGACATTGTCGGACAGTTGTAGGAGCTGTGTAGCAAAAGTGTTAGCCACTACTTGCAATTCTCTAACCCTAGACTCCAATTGTGTAATGCGTTCAGCATCAGTCATATGTGAGGTGGATGGAGCATCAGAAGTTGTGGTTGGTGGTGTGGGAGCAGGCGGTTGCATTTTCTTCGCTATCTCGGTAGCAACATCGGTTAATAAACGCGCCGCAACCCTGCTAGATTTGGTGGTTGGGTGCGAAGACGGGCGAACCAAAGTAGCAATCATTTCAGCCTCTGAGGGCGTAGAACTTGATTGTAGATGAGCTGCAGAGGTTGAAGCTGTTTGTCTGAGCAGCTTGCGAGGTCGAGTAATAAGCACCTCCTCCTCTTCATCTTCATCCTCATCTTCTTCGACAAGAACAAAATCAGGATCCTGATCAACGGCTTTTCTTTTTAACTTCAATGCCGGATCCATAATCAATTTTGATCCTTGACGAATCATCCCTTCAGGGATACCGGAGACAAACCCTGGTGGTCCAGTCTCATCATCATCATCAGACTCAGATTCAGAAGCCGAAGCAGCTTCTCCATCTCTGCCCGATGGCCCAACAGCATCAGATGCCTCAGTAGGTAGAGGTGTACCAGAGGTACTCGGACCTGCAGCCAAAAATTGATCTATATCTTTAAAGACCTGATCATTGTCCTCTTCAACTCGTGGTGGCTCAGCAATATATTGATCCACATCCTGCAAGATAGGATCATTTGCATCATCATTTTCAGCCAAAACTTGTTGCACTACTTCAGCAGCAACTTCAGCATTAACTTGTGGCTCTTGCTGATTTGCCTGATTTAGAACCTCCTCTATCAGCTCTTGTGGTGCAGGCACAGCTGCAGCCACATTAACATCAATCTGGTAAATAGCGCAATACTTCTTCGTGAATCTCCGCTATTTGAATATGGAACATCATAACAACGAATAGGAATGAAACGGCTATAGCTCCTATATGAACTACTGGGAAGATCATAGCGAAAAAGTCGAGACCTAACAAAAGAAGTAAACCTGAAGTGTTGCGAAAGACTGGGATGGGAAACAAAACGGAATGTACCCTCCAACCATTGTTTGGTGGCGAAATATACTCGGGATTAACCAAAAATCCAAACAACTCTGTCAGCTGTGGTTGCATCTCGAATCTGCGAGAGGTTTGCATAAACATCGCATTATATGCCCGTAACCTAATGGTATCAACCTTCAGATCCGCTTGAAAAACCGGCAGATCAGGGATAGAGGCCCTAATAATCAGCATGCAAAATCGAGGATAGATCATAAACTGCGATCTAACTCCCCCCAAAATTTGGCGTACAATCTCCCCAAAGATGTAATCTGAAAAGCTGTATGGTTTGTTATAAACCAATGACAGTAAAGCAGATAGGAGAGAAGAGCTTAACTCATCGTATCCTCCCTTCTTCGGTCCAAAGATAGTCACAAGGACATGCCATAAGAATCTCCATTCACCGAAAACGAGCGCCTTCAAGAACTGACGGCCTCTCTTGGGTCCAACATACCCCATTCGTCCTAGAGCTCCCTCAATAAAATCTGACGGAAACTCAGTAGGTCCGTCTTCTTGCTCTACAGTGCCCAACTGTAATATATTTCTAAGATCAGAGGCAGAGAAGATAACCTGACGAGCATTAATCCTTGTCTGGATGACCGGAGGATTCACTTATGTGTCATATACTATATTCGCCCAGAACTGGGTAAGTATATCTTGTGAAAGAGCAGGTGACTCAGTAATGGCAAACTGAATCCTTGATCGACTCAGAAAAGTAAGAATCCGAGCGACCCTGGATGCACCTCGTGCATTCATATCCAGATCGACGAGCACATTGTGCTGAGCAGCAAATTGTCGAACCATTTCTGTAATAACAACAACATATCACACTAATGTTAGACAAACAGTTTAACAAATATTGATAAACTTATATGATCTACAACTCATAATTGAACTATTAAGTTATGAAACTTAATTATCAATTATAGTTGTTCAACATATACAGAATCAATAAGTCTAACTTTCAAATTAACCTGCTACACAAATATATTACTTATTACGGAAAGTCATAAGTCTTATATATAGAGTATACGGTTTTACGTGTTTACATTTAAGTCGACACGTCTAACTGTAGACTATTTTAACTTATAAACGCTCAATTAGTTAACTAATCGAGATATCGTAAATTAAAATTAGAAATCAAAAGTTTCAAAAAGTCAACTCGCTAGTTCAACTCGCAGTCAACAAGTCAACTCGCAAGTTCAACTCGCAGTCCACAAGTCAACTCGCAAGTTCAACTCGCAGTCCACAAGTCAATTCGCAAGTTCAACTCGCAGGTTCAACTCGCAAGTCAGACTAGCAAGTCAACTCGCAGGTTGGACTCGCAAGTCAACTCGCAAGGTTGACTCGCAGGTCAACTCGCAAGTTCAACTCGCAAGTCAGACTTGCAAGTCAACTCGCAGGTTGGACTCGCAGGTCAACCTTCAAAGTGGACTCGCAAGAGGGCTGCGAGTTGAGTCTGGATCTCAACTCGCAGCATGAACTGCACAGATGACATCATCAATAAAATTTAATTTTGGCGAGTTTTGGTGTAATCAAGGTATGCCATTTTGTTTATAATACTTTAATTAACATAAACCCTAAGGTTTCTTGTTTAATCTAAGCATTATTTTAGTGATTTTGTAATTTTAAAAACCAAAACCCTCATTTTTAATAAAATGTCGATTTATAGGTTAATTACTTGATGGAATTAGATGATGTATACCTCAAAATGTTCACAATCCAAAAATGTATAAAAGCTATGATGTCAAAGATCCGATCCTCTAACAAAAATTTCAAGAAAAATGGAAAGTGGATTCGGTTCGCAGTGTGTGTGGGTTCGCAAGTGAGTTTGGATTCGCAAGTGTGTGGGGTTGTATGCGGGCTCGCAGGTATTTATACCTGTTGACTCGACTCGCAGAACTCAACTCGCAGAGTTGAGTTCAACTCGCAGCACTGTTCTCGGCTCGCAATTTTTGTCTAAAAATTACATTTTAATTACAAAACGTCATTTTTTAAGTCCAAATTGCGTACAAGTCTAAAATCTGAGGATCTTTCACTTGTTTTTCTTATGAAATAGCGAACAAGTCTAAAATAAAATATTTTTCACTTATCTTGCTTGGAAAAAGCGCACAAGTCTAAAATAAGGTATTTTTCACTTGTGAGACTTAGGAAATCGTGCACAAGTCTAAAATCAGACTTATCAAGTATCCTTGTATTAATGAAACACTTTGACTAAAATAAAATTACAATAAAATAAAGTAAAATAAAACCTAATCGAGGGCATTAAGAAATTTATCGACAGTGGGATCATATCAGAAGGAAACAGCTGAACCAAATGATGAGTAAAAAATCTAAGAAGATTGTTAGTATGCAAACCTTATGAAATTCACAATAAGTTACATAAGAACTCACAACTTATCCATTTATCAACTTACATTTATAAGAGTATAACTTGGTTACCTATTTCCACAAAATATAATATTCACATCAAAATGAAGTGATTTAAATATCATAGACAGTTCAAGATGATTACCGGTATTATAATCCATATAAACAAAGTCTACACTGATTTCCAAGCAAACCTTTTATTGTTTGAATGTGTATTACCTAATGTGATTCAAAAATGACATACTGAGAAATTTAGTAAAACACATAACACTGTTTCTTTCACTTTGCAAGATAGAGGTCACTAAATGATGTTCTTTTCGAAACATATGACATACCCTTGAGTGAATTTATAAAATGTGACAAACATCAAACCCGTTTTGTAGATACTAGTGGTTCTAGATCTGTACTTAGTACAACATAAGATCCCTTAGTATAGACAAACCAAGCTTGAAACCATTGGCAAAACTAAAGGGGTCAGGTCTGTACTTAGTACAATAGAGACACCAGTAATTTCACTAACAGCCATAATTCTTATTATTTGTCTTGACATTTTTTCATAGATTCTTGATAACAGTGTATGGTCAGACTATCTTTCATCAATTAAGACTTATGTCATACGTCATATAGTAAATCACACGAGATAACACACAGAAGATTTATAGCTTATTGTATGCTCAGAAATCAAAGCAGACATTGCCTACCAGTACATCATATAATGAAGCTATCTAGATCTAAAGTTTTTCAAGTAGATTATATCGTGTGGAGAGAGGAGTATACTAAAATAAAGATAAGTGAAGGCCTGGTTTTAAAGATGTAAAGTTCATGTAACAAATTTGAATCTACTAACACATCTAACTTAAGACTTTTACCTAAATTTATTAAGCCAATTCCTCTAATTTACTATCATTTCCCAGTCGATAAAGACTTAACCTGTATCGGAGGCGATTCCCCAACGGTAACAAGCAAATGAATGCCATACGCCTTACCCCTTTTTCCTTTTTTTTTTATATTTTAAAATAAGCATAAACTAATAAATATAAACGACTAATTATTACAAAATAACTCTATGGAAGACTAATCCTCTGGATTTCTCATTCCATTTAGTTGCACCAATTTCTCGAATCGAGCTCTGTCGAACGCTTTGGTGTATAAGTCTGCTAAATTATCCACAGATGGAACCTTAGCTAACTTTATCAGGTTCTTCTCAGCACAGTCTCTAATAAAGTGATGTCGAATATCAATATGTTTAGTTTTACTGTGCTTGACCGGATTATTGGTTATTGAGATCGTTGATTCATTATCAATCATCATAGGAGTATTTGTTATACTCAAAACATAATCAAGCAATTGTTGTTGTATCCACAGAACTTGGGAACAACAGCTGCCAGCTGCAACATACTCAGCTTCACATGTAGAAATGGCTACTGAGGTTTGCTTCTTGCATTGCCAAGAGACCAGTCTACCTCCTAGGAATTGACATCCACCGGTTGTAGACTTTCTATTCTGATTGCATCCTCCGTAATCAGAATCAGTGTAAGCCACAAAATCTAAGTCTCCATCAGTCGGATACCAAAGTCCCAGCTTCGGTTTCCCTTTGAGGTAACGAAGAATCCGTTTTACAGCTTGCATGTGAGATTCTTTAGGAGTAGCTTGATATCTTGCGCAGACACATACTGCAAACATTATATCAGGCCTTGATGCTGTAAGATACATTAGTGATCCAATCATGGCCCTGTAAAGAGTAGGATCCACGTCTCTATCACTCGATGTATCTGGACTAATACCATGGGCTTCCGGAATAGGAGTATGAAAAATTCTAGATTCTTCCATCTTGAATCGTTCTAGAAGCTCATTAGTATACTTAGTCTGATGAATGAAATATCCATCTTTCTTTTGATCGACTTGCAATCCTAAGAAGAATGTCAATTCACCCATTGCTGACATCTCAAACTTGTTCTTCATAACCTTTTCAAATTCACTACACATCTTTTCGTCAGATGACCCAAAGATGATATCGTCAACATATACTTGAACAAGTAGAAAGTCTCTTCTTTTCCATTTCACAAAGAGTGTACTGTCAATTCTTCCTCTTGTGAATCCATTCTCAAGAATATAAGTGGACAGTGTCTCATACCACGCTCTCGGAGCTTGATGTAATCCATATAGAGCCTTATCGAGACGATATACTCTATCTGGATACTTTGGATCAGTAAATCCCGGTGGTTGAGAAACATACACCGTTTCTTTGACTTTGCCATACAAGAAGGCACTTTTAACATCCAGCTGAAATACTTTTATTTTCTTTGAGGCTGCAAATGCTAAGAATAACCTAATTGCTTCAAGCCTAGCCACAGGCGCAAACACTTCATTGTAATCAATCCCCTCCTGTTGATTAAAACCTTGGACAACTAGACGAGCTTTATTGCGAATCACGATTCCTCGATCGTCTTTCTTGCACTTAAATACCCATCTAGTTCCAATTGGATATTCTCCAACAGGTAAGTCAACCAACTCCCAAACTTGCAGTTTTGTGAACTGAGACAGTTCTTCCTGCATTGCCTCGACCCACGAATTTTCCTTCAAAGCTATCTGAACATTTTTAGGTTCAATTTGTGAGATAAAGCATGAATATAGGACATAGATTAGAAATCCATGTCTCGTTCATTTCAGCATACAAGCTTGAATGAGTAGATGTACTAGCTTTAGATTGATTTCGAGTCAGAACAGGAGAATTTGGATCACCGATGATATTATCAATTGGATGAATCCTATTAATTCTTGTTGAAGTAACAGGTTCAACTGGAATATCATCCTGTAAGTTGGCACCAATTTCCTCCAAAGGTGGTATACCTTCATTAGTAGTTGATATCCTTAATTGTCTCAGAGGAGTAAGAACATCATCCATAATCCTTTGAGAAGCAATTTCAGGATCTTCACTCTCTAGAGGTATATCATCTTGAGGTAGTTGTGACTCGATAGGGGGGACAACATCAGTATCGACAATATTCCTAGCATCAGACGTTTGAGCACTCGATGTTGGAGAAGGAGTGGGATCCTCATCTCCCGACAATAAATGCTCAGGAATGTCTGAGTTACTGACATAGTCACTGATAGGGACTTTAAATGACTTGAAAAGATCTGAATAGTCAAACTGCCAATCCAATCCCTTATGTGAGTCATGTGTATAGCTCGTAACTTCGATGTTATAAACTATTTCAACACGTCCCGAATTTTTATTGAAGGCCCTTTTGTTTGGTGAGTTAGGCATGTAACCTAGGAAGTATCCTTCGTCAGCCTTCTCACCAAATTTAGGTTGATGACTTGTTTTCAACAACGTACATGAAACTCCAAAGGGTTCAAACCCTTTTAAGTTCGGTTTCTTCTTGTTCAAAAGCTCATAACACGTCTTGTTTTGCTTTTTAAACGTAAGAACCCGATTGAGAACATGACATGCTGTATTCACTGCCTCTGCCCAAAATATGACCGGAAGCCTTGAATCTGCAAGCATTGTTCTCGCTGCTTCAATTAGAGTTCTATTCTTCCTTTCAGCAACACCATTTTGTTGAGGTTCATATGATGCACTGAATTGATGTTGAATGCCTTTGCTTAAGCAATATACATTCAATGTAGAATTCTTGAACTCGGTCCCATTGTCACGACGAATTCTCTTAACTCTTTTTCTATAGATGTTCTCTATTAGATCAAGAAACTCCAAAAGAATGCCCGGAGTTTCATCCTTAGATCCCAAAAAGAATACCCAAGAGAATCTAGAGAAATCGTCTGTGACAACCAGACAGTACCATTTGCCACCTATGCTTCTCTTGCTTATTGGGCCAAAGAGATCCATATGTAGCAACTCAAAAGGCGAGGAAATAGAGTTCACATTTTTAGACGTGTGTGGTTTCTTATGCTGTTTTCCTTTCAAGCAGGATATACACTTGTCTTCAAATGCAAAACTCTTCGGTGGTACACCCAGAACTAACCCATGTTTGGTTATATAGTTCATTTTTCGAAAGTTTAAGTGTGCCATTTTCCTATGCCATAGGAGAGAGTCTGATTCTGAAGCCTTGGATAACAGACAAGTAGACACCATTGAAGTAATAGGAGCATTCATGTTGATAGCATAAATGTCCTTCTTCCTTGGAGCTTTCATCAGTATCCATTTTTCGGGAATGATAAAACCCGGCTTCAGGATCAAGGCCTCTTTCTCAGTGAAGAGAACAGGATGACCTTTATCACAGACTTGGGAAACACTCACTAGGTTGTGCTTTAGTTCTTCAACATAATTCACATCCTCTAGAGTCAAAGTTCCATTAGAAACTGTTCCTTTCCCAGTAATTACTCCTCCTTTATCACCGGCGAAGTGCACTCCTTGTCTCAGTCCACCACTGAAGTCTGTCAGTAGACTTCTGGTTCCTGTCATGTGCCTAGAGCATCCACTGTCAACATACCACCAGTTATCATTGTTCCCAGTCTGCTCCTGCACATACAAGTTATAAACAATCAGTTATCAAGAGGGACCCAAGCCATTACGGTCTTGGTTTGTCCCTTATCATCGACAAACTGTTGCTCTTTAAAGTAACCATCCTTCCCATTAGGAGCTTTGATCACTTTTGAAGGAGCATCAGCTTGCTGATGATTAGTGGTCCTGGGTCTATGAGTTGACTGACTTCCAACTCTCCCCGATACATAACCCTGGAATTTCTGCCCTTGGTTACGATTATTATAGGACCGTTGGTTAACTCCTTGTGAACGAGATGTAGATCCAATCTCAAAGTGACTTTGGTTCCTTCTCGGAGTCATAAACCTCGACGGAACTTGATCCTTAGCAAAGTTTTCATGTCGTTTAGGTTTTGGTGGCGAGACACTGTGAGACGCATCTCTTTTCAGAGCAGTCACAGGTTTAATACCAATACCAGGTCTGGTACCTAACCTGTCTGTGCTAGAGATATTTTTAGACTTATCACTGGTCTCGAGCTTAGGAGCAACTTCATTCTTCTTATTGGGACAACAAGAAGAGACATGTCCTCGTTGATGACATTTAAAGCATGACATCTGCTTTCGTGACTTAGCAGTCTTAGCAGACTCCTTCTTTATCTGATCAAAAGACACTGAAGGTAACTCCTTATGTTTCTTAATGACTTCATTATTTCCATCAGTACTTCCAATCATCCCACTTGATACGAATTGTACTTTAGTGAGAGATTTGACTGTACTCTTGGTTAATGATGAAACATTGACAGTCTCTTTTTGGATATCAGATGCAATAGACTGTTGATTTTCCAAATCCTCAGTCTCAGGATTAACATCTGTCATTTCTAAGTCAACAGAAGTGGAAGCAGTGTAATTGGCATTAAAGGGCGGAGGAACATCTGAGTATCCTAGCCCAGTAACATCCTTTACACTACGTTGAGAGCCAATGATTCTATCTAAGGTCAAGGAAGAAGTTCTGTAACCTTCAAATTTTCTATTCAACTCTACCAGTTTCATATTTGACTCTGATAACTCCTTATCCCTAATAGCTATATTTCTATTAAGCTCATTAAGGTTTAGATATAACCCGTCTATTTTAATACATTGTTCATTTATAATGTCAGTCAGACTGGTCTTATCTAGAGCATCACTCTTAATCTTCTCGTTCAGTGCTAATTTATCTTCACCTAACCGACGAACATCAGACTTAGCTAAGTCTAATTATGAGGTCAAGGTTTTGTTAGATTCTGCAAAGACACTAACCTGTGTTTGAAGATCAGTAACTAAATAGCATACATCAGTGAGAGTAAGGAGATCTAGACATACCTTTTTCTTTTCGGATTGAATATCAGCCATATATGCCACAAAATCATTGGGACTCATTTCTTCTGTCGAGTTGATGTAGAGAACATCTTCCTCAATCCCCTTAACTTCTGTGTGTGGCACATTAGCTTGAAGTTCTTTAGTAGTCGGCATGTAGGAAGTGGATTCAATTTGTTTCTCTTGATCGTCAATCTCAACCATGAGAGCTTGCTCTGATGGTGTAGACCAATCATAAGATCCGTCTATTTGCTGAACCACTAAAACTTTGGAAGTTAGATTACTTCCCGAATCTTGTTTTGAAGTTCCAGCATCAACCTTTGGTCTTTGGCATTCCCTGGCAAAGTGTCCGTAACCTTGACAATTATAACACTTGACCTTGGATTTGTCAAAACCTGGTCGATTTCCAACCACTCTCTTACCCGTACGCTTTAGGAAATTCTTTACTCTCCTTGACACCATAGCCAGTTGCCACTGGAGGTCCATTTCCTCTAAGTCATCAGGGTCAACCTGATCATAATCTTCATCAAATTGTGCTGGATCGTTTATCTTCCCTTGAATATAGTTTTCATAGGAAGCAACGAACAATGCCAACACAGAAAGTTGTTGTTCGGCTGATTTCACACTCATCGGCATCTTATGATGCCCTTGAGTGGATTTATCTGAGGTGGTGTTCCTGTTTCGTTTATCACCGCTATCCGAAGCAATGAAACAGAGATCTTCAGTCAATTTTTCTCCAATCTCATCAATTTCACCCGCAAACAAAGTCGTGGTCAAATTGGATGAGGAATTAGAGATACTAGTCTTTCCATGGTACAGACCAGGATTCTGTAGATGATCAGAATCCGTATCTCTCGTTTTCTTAGAGAAATCATAACCCCTTAGTTTATCAATCGCTTTCTCTAGGGTCATGGTTGCATATCTTTCATCATTATCTTTCAGCATGATACCGTACATCTCCCATTTACAAGGTAAACCCTCAATAAACTTGTCGGTTTTCTCCTTGTCATTATAGAAGATAGCATGATCGTCAAGCTCACTTAATAGATGATAGAAACGGGTGGTGTAAGCCTCAAGATCTTCTTCTCTAAAAGCTTTAAATACCATAAACTGCTTTTTTAGAAGATTACATTTACCAGCTTTCACCTGAGGGCTCCCCTCACATCTCTTTTCTAGAGCGTCCCACAGCTCTTTAGCTGTGTGAAAAGACTTCAACTGATGGTTGATCTCCTTAGGAAGGCTCATCTTAATTGAAGAATGTGCTTTATTATCGATGGTGAATTCTTTCTTCTGATGGTCATTCATTCGATCATAAGTCACAATCACTGTTGCGTTCCCTACCTCAGCTGTAGGTGCAACTTATCCGTTTTTAATACACAACCAAATAGTGATGTCGTGGAATCTACAGTAACTTTCAAATCTGTCTTTCCACCCATAATAGTCCTCAAGTCTAAGTAGCTTCGGTGGAACATTAGATTTTCCAACCTCGTGTTCCATCTCGATCATTCGGCTTAAATCAGACATTTTAAAGTGAAAAATTAAGTTATATTGCGAATTCAATAATCTCAACTCGCAACTAAACTCAGTTCGCAGGAAATGTCAGTTCGCAGAAGTCTCAGCTCGCAAAAATCTCAGTTCGCAAGTAAGATTCGGCTCGCAAAGAATCTCAGTTCGCAAGTCAATCTCAACTCGCAGAGAATCTCAGCTCGCAGGAACTCAGTTCGCAATGGAACTCGGTTCGCAGCTGATTCTCAACTCGCAAAGGAACTCAGTTCGCAGGGGAACTCGGTTCGCAGAAACTCAACTCGCAGAAACCCTAATCTCAACTCGCAGATAACAGTAACCCTAATCTCAACTCGCAAAACGGCGCCTCGAAATCTGGGAACTGAACTTTTTGGTATTTTTACGAATAAATCCGTAGATTTCGTTCGAAAAACGACCCTAAAGATGTTATATAACCAAAAACCTTGTAACCACAACGTTTCTAAGCCCGAAAGCTCTGATACCAATTGTAAGGTCGCTAGATCTTGGTTAGCGATAACGAATTATCTTTAAGTATTGAGGTGCGGAATCCCTCAATACGTTAGGTTTAAGCTTATATAACTCTACTATCAATTAAAGGACTTCGTTTTGATTATTAACTAAGTTAATCACTCAAAACCGAGCCTTTAATACTATAATAAATATATCTGCACGAAAAAGAAGGAGAGTAATTAAATATTTGGTGTGTGTGTAAAGAGCACGGATTTCTGGATCTACAATAATGAGCAGTATTTAAAATATTTATATCTGGTTCAACTCGCAGGCCATGGGCCATGCGAGTTGACTCAACTCGCAGCCCATGGGCCTGCGAGTCCAGATAGACTGCGAGCCCACATCTCAGCTCGCAGGTAGGTCCTGCGAACCGAGATAGCTGCGAGCTCAAAACTCAACTCGCAGGTAAGACCTGCGAGTCCAGTTTACAGCGAGCCCAGATCTCAACTCGCAGCTGAGAGCTGCGAGTCCAGATTGGACTGCGAGTTGAGATCTCAACTCGCAAGTCTGTTGACCTGCGAGTTGACTTCTCAATTCGCGATTCAGTCTTTAACTTGAAATCGATATTTGTCTAATAACATTTAACAAATACTAATAACAAGTTAATATCATATATTTACAAGTCTAAACCAATTTATACAAGATTGATAATAAATACACTAGTCCTATTACAAGCTAGATCTATTGTCACAATAACATGTCCCAACACGATATACTCTATCTGGATACTTTGGATCAGTAAATCCCGGTGGTTGAGAAACATACACCGTTTCTTTCACTTTGCCATACAAGAAGGCACTCTTAACATCCAGCTGAAATACTTTTATTTTCTTTGAGGCTGCAAATGCTAAGAATAACCTAATTGCTTCAAGCCTAGCCACAGGTGCAAACACTTCATTGTAATCAATCCCCTCTTGTTGATTGAAACCTTGGACAACTAGACGAGCTTTATTGCGAATCACGATTTCCCGATCGTCTTTCTTGCACTTAAATACCCATCTAGTTCCAATTGGATATTCTCCAACGGGTAAGTCAACCAACTCCCAAACTTGCAATTTTGTGAACTGAGACAGTTCTTCCTGCATTGCATCGACCCACGAATTTTCCTTCAAAGCTATCTGAACATTCTTAGGTTCAATTTGTGAGATAAAACATGAATATAGACATAGATTTGAAATCCCTGTTTCGTTCATTTCAGCATACAAGCTTGAGTGAGTGGATGTACTAGCTTTAGTTTGATTCCGAGTCAGAAAAGGAGAATTTGGATCACCGATGATATTATCAATCGGATGATTCCTATTCAATCTTGTTGAAGTAATAGGTTCGACTGGAATATCATCCTGTAAGTTAGCACCAATTTCCTCCAAAGGTGGAATACCATCATTAGTAGTTGACATCCTTAATTGTCTCAGAGGAGTGAGAATATCATCCACAATCCTTTGAGAAGCAATTTCAGGATCTTCACACTCTTGAGGTATATCATCTTGAGATTGTTGTGAATCGATAGGAGATACCACATCAGTATCGACAAAAGTCCTAACATCAGACGTTTGAGCACTCGATGTTGGAGAAGGAGTAGGATCCTCATCTCCCGACAATAAATGCTCAGGAATATCTGACTTACTGACATAGTCACTGATAGGGACTTTAAATGACTTGAAAAGATCTGAATAATCAAATTGCCAATCGAATCCCTTATGCGAGTCATGTGTATAGCTCGTAACTTCAATGTTATAAACTATTTCAACACGTCCCGAAGTTTTATTGAAGACCCGTTTGTTTGGTGAGTTAGGCACATAACCTAGGAAGTATCCTTCGTCAGCCTTCTCACCAAATTTAGGTTGATGACTTGTCTTCAACAATGTACATGAAACTCCAAAGCGTTCAAACCCCTCTAAGTTCGGTTTCTTTTTGTTCAAAAGCTCATAACATGTTTTGTTCTGCTTTTTAACGGTAAGAACCCGATTGAGAACATGACATGCTGTATTCACTGCTTCTGCCCAAAATATGACCGGAAGCCTTGAATTTGCAAGCATTCTTCTCGCTACTTCAATTAGAGTTCTATTCTTCCTTTCAGCAACACCATTTTGTTGAGGTTCATATGGTGCACTGAATTGATGTTGAATGCCTTTGCTCAAGCAATATACATTCAATGTAGAATTCTTGAACTCAGTCCCATTGTCACTACGAATTCTCTTAACTCTTTTTCTATAGATATTCTCTATTAGATCTAGAAACTCCATAAGAATGCCCGGAGTTTCGTCCTTAGATCCCAAAAAGAATACCAAAGAGAATCAAGAGAAATCGTCTGTGACAACCAGACTGTACCATTTGCCACCTATGCTTCTCTTGCTTATTGGGCCAAAGAGATCCATATGTAACAACTCAAAAGGCGAGGAAATAGAGTTCACAGTTTTAGACTTATGTGGTTTCTTTTGCTGTTTTCCTTTCAAGCAGGATATACACTTGTCTTCAAATGCAAAACTCTTCGGTGGTACACCCAAAACTAACTCATGTTTTGTTATGTAGTTCATTTTACGAAAATTCAGGTGTGCCATTTTCCTATGCCATAGGAGAGAGTCTGATTCTGAAGCCTTGGATAACAGACAAGTAGACTCCATCGAAGTAATAGGAGCATTCATGTTGATAGCATAAATGTCCTTCTTCCTTGGAGCTTTCATCAGTATCCATTTTTCAGGAATAATAAATCCCGGCTTCAAGATCAAGGCCTCTTTCTCAGTGAAGAGAACAGGGTGACCTTTATCACAGACTTGCGAAACACTCACTAGGTTGTGCGTTAGTTCTTCAACATAATTCACATCCTCTAGAGTCAAAGTTCCATTTGAAACTGTTCTTTTCTCAGTAATTACTCCTCCTTTATCACCAGCAAAGTGCACTCCTTGTCTCAGTCCATCTTTGAAGTCTGTCAGTAGACTTCTGGTTCCTGTCATGTGCCTAGAGCATCCACTGTCAACATACCACCAATTATCATTGTTCCCAGTCTGCTCCTGCACATACAAGTTGTACACAATCAGTTATCAAGAGGGACCCAAGCCATTACGGTCTTGGTTTATCCCTTATCATCTACAAACTGTAGCTCTTTAAAGTAACCATCATTTCCATTAGGAGCTTTGGTCACCTTTGAAGGAGCATCAGCTTGCTGATGATTAGTAGTCCTGGGTCTATGAGTTGACTGATTTCCAACCCTCCCCGATACATAACCTTGGGATTTTTGCCCTTGGTTACGGCTATTGTAGGACCCTTGGTTAACTCCTTGTGTGCGTGATGTAGAACCATTCTCATTTGGACTTTGGTTCCTTGAAGTAAAACCAATTTCATAACGACTATGGTACCTAATGGGAGTCATAAACCTCGACGGCACTTGTTCTTTAAAGTGTTCAGGCCGTTTAGGTTTGGGTGGCGAGACACTGTGAGAAGCGTCTCTTTTAAGAACATTTATAGGTTTAATACCAATTCCCGGTCTGGTACCTAACCTGTTTGTGCTCGAACTAGAGATGTTTTGAGACTTATCACTGTTCTCGCGCTTAGGAGTAGCTTCCGTCCTCTTATTGGGACAACAAGAAGATACGTGTCCTTTTTGATGACACTTGAAGCATGACATCTGCTTTCGTGACTTAGCAGTCTTAGCAGTCTCCTTCTTTGTCTGATTAGAAGACACTGAAGGTATATCCTTCTGGTTCTTAATTACCTCATCATTTACATTAGTACTACCAATCATTCCACTTGATACAAAATGTACTTTAGTGAATGATTTGACTGTACTCTTGTCTAATGATGGGTCATTAATAATATCCTTCGGAGTCTCAGATGCATCAGACTGTTTAATTTCCAAATCCTCAGTCTCAGGATTCGCATCTGTCATCTCTAAGTCAATAGAAGTAGTATAATTTGCATTAAAAGGCGGAGGAACATCAGAGTAACCTAGGCCAGTTACATCCTTCACACTACGTTGTGAGCTAATGATTCTATCTAAGGTCAAAGAAGATGTCCTATAACTTTCAAGTTTTCTATTTAGCTCTACTAACTTCATGTTTGATTCTGAGAGTTCTTTATCCCTAATCCCTAATAGCAATATTTCTATTTAGCTCATTAAGGTTTAGATATAACCCGTCTATCTTAATACATTGTTCATTAATCATGTCAGTCAGATTGGTCTTATCTAAGGCATCACTCTTAATCTTTTCTGTTAATGCTACCTTATCCTCACCTAACCTACGAACGTCAAACTTAGCTATATCTAATTCGGATGTTAAGGTTTTGTTAGATTCTGCAAAAACACTAACCTGAGTTTGTAAATCAGTAACTAAATAGCAAACATCAGTAAGAGTAAGAAGATCCAGACATACCTTTTTCTTATCTGTCCGAACCTCAGCCATGTATGCAACGAAGTCATCGGGACTCATTTCTTCAGTTGAATTGATGTAGAGCACATCTTCATCGCTCCCCTTGACTTCTATGTGTGGCACATTGGCTTCAGGTTCCTCAGCCGTCGGCATGTAAGAAGTGGATTCAGTCGGTTTCTCTTGATCGTCTATCTCAGCCATGAGGGCTTGCTCAGGCTGAGTGGACCAATCATAAGAACCATCTACTTGCTGAACTACTAAGACTTTGGAAGCTAAAGTACTTCCCGAGTCTTGTTTAGCAGTGCTAGTATCAATCTTTGGTCGTTGACATTCCCTGGCAAAGTGTCCGAAACATTGACAGTTATAACACTTAACCTTGGATTTGTCGAATCCAGGTCGGTTTCCAACAACTCTTCTACCCGTTCGATTCAGGAAATTTTTAACCCTCCTTGACACCATAGCAAGCTGTCACTGGAGGTCCATTTCCTCTAAGTCATCGGGATCTACTTGATCATAGTCCTCATCAAATTGTGCAGGATCATTGATATTCCCTTGAATGTAGTTTTCATAGGAAGCAACGAACGATGCCAGCACCGAGAGTTGCTGTTCAGCTGACTTCACACTCATCGGCATCTTATGATGCCCTTGAGTGGACTTATCAGAGGTAGTGTTCCTGCTTCGTCTTTCACCGCCATCCGAAGCTATGAAGCGTATCCTCGGTTAACATTTCTCCGAGTTCATCAATTTCACCAGCAAACAATGCAGTGGCCGAATTGGATGAAGGATTAGAGATACTGGTCTTTCCATGGTATAGACCAGGATTCTGTAGATGATCAGAATCTGTATCTCTCGTCTTTTTAGAGAATTCATAACCCCTTAGCTTGTCAATTGCCTGCTCTAGGGTCATGGTGGCGTATCTCTCATCATTATCCTTAAGCATGATACCATACATTTCCCACTTACAAGGCAAACCCTCAATGAATTTGTCGGTTTTCTCCTTGTCATTGTAGAAAATTTCGTGGTCGTCAAGTTCACTTAATAAATGATAAAACTGGGTAGTGTAGGCTTCAAGGTCCTCTTCTCTAAAGGCTTTAAATACCATAAACTGCTTTTTTAGAAGATTACACTTGCCTGCCTTCACCTGAGGGCTTCCCTCATACCTTTTCTCTAGAGCATTCCAGAGCTCTTTAGCTGTGTGAAAGGACTTCAATTGGTGATTGATTTCTTTGGGAAGGCTCATTTTTATCGATGAATGTGCCTTATTATCAATAGTGAATTCCTTCTTTTGATTGTCATTCATTCTTGTGGATCCCTTAATGGTGATCTTTACTCAAATCATATGGCTAATGAAGACAAAACAATAGATATAAAGTTTGTATTGAATGCAAATCAAGTGAAAACAAAACTTTATAATCACTAATCCCCAAAATATTCCCTTACAATCAGTGAAGCAGCCAAAACAGAGAATAAAAATGATTGGGAAATATGTCTTACCCTAAATATCTCTAACAAGGGTATTTATACTAAACTGTCTTGTCGTTCTGCGACACAAGCCTTGTGTCGCAGAGATCACTAATGCGACACAAGCACTGTGTCGCAACTACAACTAGTGCGACACAAGCCTTGTGTCGCAGTACACAGGAAATGTAATTTTCTAAGTCTATTACATATACAGACACAGTACAGACTTGACCAACTGACAGACACTCTAATATGTATCAACAAACTCCCCCGTGTCTTCAGCTTGGTCTTCAAGATCTTCGTTCAAACCCAGCCTGCTGGGAATACACCGCCAGCGTGTATCCCATGTGTCACACAAACATTTACAATCCTCTGATATTGAAGTGCGATCTTCTTGTTCACAGCATTCCTCTCGTTAAAGCGAATCGGATTGTCGAACAATTTTCTCAAGTCCTTTGATGACATGTTTATCAAGCTCATAGGATCAAACACTCTAAACTGAGCTTTCTTCAAACCATACAGCGAGTTCCTCTCTGGTTGCTCTGTATCAGGAACAAAAACCAAAACCGCTTCACCGGTATGAGCATCCAGTTCCCAGTAATGAAATCTTCTCAGAAAGTCTAGGGGAATTATTTCCAGAGGAATATTCTTCAAACAATCAGCCGGAGGATAACGCATTCTGCATATTGGCTGTTTGGTCACCGGGTCTATCCTTTTCTTATAGATATACCTAATTCCCAAAGTCGGTTTGATGAAGTTATATCTCTTTGTGCGTATCTCTCGCTGTAGAGTGGTTTGGATATAATTTGCACGATCATCTTTGGACGGATTTATCAAAGAGAGTTGAGCAAGACGATTTACTTCTCCTTTTGGTAAAGTGCTCAACTTGGTGAATGATCTTTTGAAATATTGGATACCATCAAGTCTCTTGATCATGAAAACACCATTGGATACCTTCCAACTCTTTATCAACCCCGTATACACCCCACTAACCTTGTATGATTTACAAGTTACGGGTACCTGAATTCCAGCCTTACCATGAGGCCATCATTTAGCAATTTTCTCAGCTCTTGTTTCAGTAGTTTCAGTTTCAGGAGCCTGAGCATCAGATGCATTATCAGTTTCTTCTTCACTTTCATCCTCAGAAGAATCAGTCTCAATGGTCGGTGCATCATCATAGAATTCATCATCATCAAGTCCTTCCTCCTCAATATCAACATCATCGGAATCCTCAAAGTTTTCACTTTCATTTTCAGAATTGACTTCGTTTATCATTTGTTGAATAAACGAGAGGTCAGCACACGAATAATCAACCGCTAGAGGTCTCGGTTGACCTGGAACTCTGTGAACAGGGAAGTACTCTAAAGTAGGTATTTCATTAGATGGTTCAATAAGTACATCATCTGTTACAGATTCAGAACCCGGTCCTATTGGTTCTCTTGATGGACCGGTGGGAACAGACTCCCCCGGACCAATAGACCGGTTCTCTAACTCCCTAAACCTATCCTCTAATTGATTGATTCTACAAGTCTGAGCGTCAATTAGGGCGGCTTGTGACTGAATGAGATTGGCTTGATCGTGCACAGTCTTTTGCATCTCCTCCACCGATCTAGAAGTTGCTTTATAATATCAGGATGAGGATGCACGGGAGTCTGAACCTCCGAAGGCCCTGCAGTTGAAGAAGTGCGCGGTCGACTGGATGTAGGAATGTCGTTTGAGACAATGTAAGTGACATCCTCACGTGGCCTTTTGCCCGTCGACCTGGGAGGAGAGGGACAGATCTCATCAATATCCCGCATAATATCTTCAAATTGAGGATCAGGATTTT